>ML675648.1:117485-160562 GCA_007922155.1 Mesoclemmys tuberculata
CACCCCCCAAACTGGGTGTAATGACCCCACAGGGCACCAGCCCCCCCGGCCCCCCCCCAAACCAGATTCAATGACCCACACACGGCCCAACCCCAAACCCAGAGTAGACACAGCCCCCCAACACTGTTAGCTCATGGAGACCCCAGGAATCACTTTTTAAACAAAGCCAGTGTGCAGCCCGCTTGCGAGCAGAGCAAAGCTCGCAAACGTCACCCCCTAAGTCAGTTTGGGAACTGGAAGGGAGAGAAAAATAACCCAACTTTTATCATTTACGTATTTTAAATCTCATCATTTTAAGCCAGTGTCAGATTGCCCAGCTCTCCAAACGTCCATCAGTTTCAACAAGAGTTTTCCTGAACAGAGTCTACCAGTAGGAGCTGATTTTTAGTGGCCAAAAAATTGCATAAAAATTTGTACTAAAAATTGCATTAAAAAATGGTGTTATGCAATTTTATGGTGTGTGCTACTGAAATGCCCAGGGCAACATAAAGCAAAAATACCTACTTTAATATAGTGTAAATAAGCTTCCTTGGTTAGTGCCATCTTTGATCAGCGGGTACCAAACTCTGGTCTGTAGAAGATTTGCTGGCTCTTGCCATATTCTGCTAGCTGTCTTCCTCACTTTCTCCAGCTAAATCACATAAAGAGAAAGTTAAAAATGCAGATGTTTCCTAATGTTACATCAATTGCTTACATGGAAAAGTAATTGCAACAGTCTAAAGATCTTGTGTGATTCTGAATAATGGCAATGGAGGCGACCATGAGACCTCTCTGTTAGGACATAATAGACACTAAAAAAATTTAAGAACCTCTACCTGAAATTGTTAAAATCAAATGAGTTTTTGGGCCTGAACCTGCAAAGGGAACCATTTGGGTAAGCCTTGGTATTTACATTGCACCCCATTAAAATCAAGGACCAAGTCACCACTTTTGGCATATTCAGAAAAGGAGGGCTCCCCAGCCAGCAAGCCAGAATATTTAGCCAGGTTCTTTGAATATTAACCTGATGCCACATAAATAACGTACAACTTAGTATGTTAACGTTTTGTTGCAAATTTGCTTTAATAAAAAGTTTTGTTTTGGTTTTTTTAACAATAAAGGACCTGATCCTCTAAGAGTTATATCTATCTATCTGAGTAGCCAGACTGAAATCAATTAGACTACTAGTGCAAGTACGGTTGAGTTAAGGCTTTTCTACACAGATAAGTTTTGCCCGTGTACATTAAGGTGTGAATTTAAACCACTTCAGTTATAGCAATATAAACACACACACACACACACTTATTATAATATAAGAGGGCCTTTGTCAGTTAGGTTACATTACTTGGAAAGGGGTTTAAATTGAACTGAAAACATCCACTCTTACTCTGGAATAAGACTGTCCACACAGGGCCTGTATAAGTACAATTATACTAATTTAACTTTCCCATGTAGACAAGCCCCAAATGTTTTCTGGAGCAGGACCCATGTTTTTAGACTTTTTGCATGTCACTTCACTTGCACCAGAGCCTGGTCATTTTCTTACCAAGGTTTCTGCTCAATTGAACTTTTTTTGGTATGGGTTTTCACTGAATGTAAATCAACCCAGGAAAAATTGTTCAATTCCATTTTTTATTTTATGTTAATAAAAAAATTTCAATTCATTTTAACCTTTATACACATAGAAATAAAAATACAGTGTGCAAACAATGAAGGAGAATGAACTGTTAAGGAAGCAGATTATTAATTCAAGATTAATTTAAACAATAATGCATGGGGAAGAAAGTAGGATGCTCTATACTAGCAGTGCTTCACTCTTGCAATTTTATTGTGAGTCTTACCATATTTGGTGTTTTTCATAAACAAACACCTGCTCCTGGAGTCATGGGATTAGGCAAGAATATCAGTTTTCACTTTTTAAAAAAGTACATTTCTAGCTTTCATGGTTGCCCAGAAAAGCTTGAAAACATGACTCCCCTAAAGGCTCATAAACCAGAAGGCAAATAAAAAGAACCTAAAAAGTATTATAATTTTTTAAAATCTCATGATTTTTAAATCAATCTCATGCTTTTGGGGTCACATCCTGTGCTTTTTTGAATGGTTGGATTTGGTAATATTGCTACAAGATAGACAGACTGGTAACCCTCTAAACACTATCTATCCGGAAATCAACCCTGCTTCTTATCACTGGCAACCTTCTTTCATCTCTCCACATGCATACTCTTAACCCTCTTGAAAGCTGCACATATTCATGTTGTAAATAATCTTTATACCTTAAACAAGCAAAAAGCAACCTCCTTTTCTTATGCAGCTTTATTCTTCAGCTGCCCCCATCAGGTGAAATTTACATGGGAAATTGTCCTTGAAATTTCTCTCTCTCTTGGGATTTTATAAATCACGGATTATAAAAACAGAAGGGACCACTGTGACCATCTAATCTGAATAGTGGAGACACCTTTTCTCTTCACCAAAGGGCATCAAAACCAGCCTTGCCCTTAGCGGTTACCTGAATGGGAAGCAAAAATGGAAAACTACATTTCCCAGAGATCTTTGGGGGGAAAAAAACCCTTTGGCTTTGACAGTAGCAGCCACAAGTCTTTCCGCCTTCAAATCTTGATTGCAGAGTGGAGAGATTATGGTGGACTGACAAATGCTGTCTCTGGAGCCTGGAGGTTGACCAACTTCCCTGATTTCTCATGCTTCAGCTAATCAAAAGGAGGAGGAAAAAAAAATCATCCCAGCATGACTGCTGCTTCCAGGTTCTTATCTGCACTGTATATGCTCTCTCCTCTCTAGATGCTTGATGGTTATTACTTTAGATTTGGCAATCTATGTGTATTTTCAAGTTGGAATTCTCCACGCCTCAACAATGCTGTTGGTGACTGCCGGCTTGCTATGAAGGAGTATTCTGTTATCTGAGTCAAACTTTTTCCTGGTCTTTATGCATTTGTCTTTGCAAAGGAAGAGGTTCCCTTGAAGAAGAAGAACACAGCGACAGCACCATCACCTCCAGAACAGCAAATCCAGGGGAAGGGCTAAGCAGGGCTTTCACCAAAATGGCTCACGTGTTGCCCTGGTTGCTGCTGTGGCTGGGGTCTGGTATGGTGCGAGCCAGCCAGGCACATCTGGGGATCCGGGTGCCTCTGAGGAATGGGATGGGGACTTTGCAACGGAACCACAGGGTGCAACGATCAACTGAGGAGGAGCAGGAGGGCTCCAAACAAAGGAGCAGTTTCGTGAACATGATAGATAACTTGAGAGGAAAATCTGGACAGGGCTACTACGTGGAGATGACCCTGGGGAGCCCCCCACAAAAGGTAAGGCACACTAGCCCCATTCCCTCTCCCCGGGTATTGTGCAGGTTCGCTGAACGGAGACCAAGAGCTCTGACTTCACAGAAGTTGAGGCGTGTGGGGTTTGGTACATGAATTCCTGTGTCTCTCTCACCGTGCTACTCTGGGATTGTACTCTGCAGAGACTACCCTGGTCAAGAGAGAATCTAAACAGTCTTTGGGAAGGAAAAAAAATAGCAATTTTAGAAAGTGACAACCCCAATTGCTGGAGAGTGAGAAATAAAAACTTCACTCAAGGGAATCTTGCAGCCAGAGTACAGAGCCATTATCCTGTGTGCCTGCTCGAGGCAGAACCAATCTACGTTTCAGACACAAAAGGCAAGGGCCTGATGGGTAGAAATACTGTTTTATAAACAGTTCTCCATAGGTGTTTACAAACTACATACTCCCGTCTGTAGTGTGATGTGTGGCAGTTACCCTGTGTGCTGTACAAACAAGGTGCCTTTTGGTAAATAACTCTCTGTATATTTACAAAATAGGCCTTCAGTTCTGTTGATTCCTGTGTTTCATGGCTGGCTATTTTGGGCATCTGGATGATGAGGGAATGTTTCTGTTGTTAGCGAAGGTGTTTTCCTAACATTCACATCACCCAAGGAAGTGCAACACGAAGAGACAAATTTAGCCTCTCTCCCAGGATGTCAGAGCCTAGGGCTGCACGACTTGGCCCAAATCAGATCCTTCAGCCCTACAAGATTGTAGTGATAACCTTACAGAACTGAAATGCAAAGCTTTGAGCTAGCCTCTGTCCTTAGCTGACACTGTTCTGCTTAGGTCAACAGCCGAGTAACTCACATTACTTGTGAACGCCAGCAATATCCTGGGGTTTCAATTGTTTTCTGATGCTTCAGCAACTTTATTTTGGATTCCTATTAAATGTAGAAGTGTGAGGAGGTGGGGTGGAGAGAGTCTCCCTTGGAGAAGTACACATCTTTTTAAAATGACAAGTATTTGTTTTGCAAGTGTCACCACAGCTGCGCACACATTCAGCAGGAAGATTCAGAAATGGCACCATTTCTCAGATTACCAAAACACACAGCCGTGTGAGAGCATTCAGGCCAGAGCTTGGCTGTTTTTTCTCCATCATTTTCACACTTTTATAAATGAAAATGGGATGTAGGCGTTCTGGGAACTGGAACATCACCTCACCAGCATGATGGGAGTAAAAACCAAACGTGATTATTAAAAAATAGAGGAAGGCTGGGGCATGCGCTTGTGTGCACGTGTGTGTATATATATATATATGGAGGAGTGGTGTGTGTGTACATATACAATATGAGCCTGCTTCTGTACCCCCTGAAATCAACAGTAAAGACTCCCCTGATTGCCATCATGCTGAATCAACTAACAGCATGTCTGGGCAGAGGTGAACATATTGTCTGTGTGCAGGATGTAGACATATGTCTGCACATACATAGCATGTGTGTGTCTACAGACGTGAGTACAGGTGTGTATGGAGTCCGAGTTTCCAGAGGACATCTCACAGGGCGCACACAGCCAGCAGCGTCTGCGTGACAGTAAATTGGGCGTATTTATTTCCTGCTTGGCTGGTGGATGCGACTCCTAACAGGTGCAAGCCTCTGGGGGCTTGCTGTCGTTTGAGCTTCTGCCTCAGTAGCCCTCACCTGACACGCAACTGACTGCTGCATGAGACTTGAGGCAGCGACCTGCATGCGCTGCGCCTGAGCACCTTAGCAAACTCACAGGGCTAGAGTTTGCAACAAGCACCCCCGGCAGGTTTCACGTATGAGAAGGAAGCAGGGTTTGCCATTGGCGCTGCATGCTGCGCAGCACAGTGATGGCAACCCCATTGGTCCCAGCCAGCAGCAAGAGGAGGACCACGCCCTTCGCTCTAGGGGGCTGGCAGGCAATGGGGTTACCTGGGGATGCTCAAAGGGGTGTCCCGAGTCACAGGGACTGCTCTGTGGGTCCCCTACTGGCAGCACAGGGCCCGCCCCTAAGCCAGGGCTGGATTCCCTCCGTCTTCTCAGTGAGTCGGGGGTCCCTGGTGCCGAGCTCCGTGCCCTGTCCCTTCCCACACAGGCCATTCCCAAGGGACTGCAGGGAGATACTGCACAGGAAGCCCTGGAGACTGGAGTCCTCTGGCAGTCTCCAGAAAACATGGGCAGCAGCAGGGTAAGCCACGCCCTTCCCCACCTCCTGCTGACGTGCATGGGATATGAGGCAGAGGGGTCTCAGGGCTGGGAGCAGGGGCCTGTCCCCGCAGCCCATTCAGCCCATGGCCTAGGGCAGACAGCCTGTGAGTGCTCGTTCGAAGATGTGGTCACTTGGCCCCTGGGAGCAGCAGACCAGTGTCACCTGTAGCACAGGTGACAAGGCACATACATGCACAGTGGGTGCAAGCCCATGATGGGTGTATCATAATATTGTAGCCCAAAGCTGGGCCTGGGAGAGATGCATTTGAGGGAGGTGAGGGTCTCCTGAGCCAAGGCAGACCTACATCCACCCCATTCACCCCTGGCAGTCTGTGCGCAGGGGCAGCTCCAAGCACGCCAGCCAGAGCAGGGAACAGCTATTTCAAATGGCTGATGGGCCCTCAGGAACCAGGTGATGGTGTGAAGAGCTCCGTCTCCTGCCACCCTCTCTATGCACGCCATACCCTGCACCTGCCATGGGCCATTCCACCCCTCACATTATTACTAGCATTCCTGAAGTGCCTAGGAGCCCTGTGGTAACACAAATAGACCTTTGCTGTGTCCTGGTGCTAGTCTTCCCTCCAAGGCTGCGCCACTTCCCATTGCAACCACTCGGCAGGATACAGGACCAGCCCTTGGCATATAATCTAGCCTTAGGCACCCACGGGCTCAGGCTGTGCTCTGCTGGGGCCTCTCGTGACAGCAGAGGTCGCAGGATCTGCAATCAGTAGGCTTCTCCCTTGCGGACTCCTCAGCATAGCCCCAGGAAAAAAAACTGAGATTTAAAAAAAATAAAATTTGGGTTCTTGGGTTTCACCGTCCGAGCCACACATTTGGCCTGGTCTCTCCAGCATTAAGGGATAGAAACTTATGTTAAAAAGAAACTGGAAGTGGAGACTCTAACCTGAGTTCAGGAGCAATGGGCTGTATGAAAGGCACTGGATAGGGTGGGTTTCATGGGCCCCGTGCTGAGTAACAACATGAGGACTCCCCACTTGTAAAACGAAGCTGGCTCTTTATTAAGAGCCATTTCCATAGGTGTTGCAAAGGCATTCTAGCCCTGTGCACACAGGCTGACTTCCGGGTGCCACCTCACACTCTGCCTCCCACAGCTCATGCGTCTCCTGCAGCTCACATGCAGCTCGTTCTACAGTGAGACTTGCAGTGACATGATGGGAGCCGGTCCCATCCCTTCCTGAGGAGCTGGGTCCCCCAAGGCCTGTTTGGAGGGTGTGGGTGAAGTAGAGAGACACAGGCAGGAAAAAGCTCAAAATATTCTCCCTATTTTGAATCATTCTTTAAAATAACATCCACGGTGGGGCCCCTTGACAAGGGAGCGAAACCAGTGGTGCAAGTCCATCACTGCCTCTTTCTCTACCCGCCCCCAGACACAGGCTCTCAGCAGAGAGACGAACCAGCTGCTTAGTTCTGTGCTGCTCCCTGAGGACTAAGTGTGAAGGCTGTCCAGCCCAGCTCCACAGAGCATCCCAGGCACTAGGAAATGCTCCCAGGAGGCAGGGCAGGGTTTTTGCCCCCAGGGACGTGTAGGAGGGCACAGGTAACAGATGCAGAGGGGGAGATTCTCTGCTGCCCCATACAGACACCACTCGGCCCCGTCCAGTGGAGTTGTACCCGCTAACACCAGCAGAGTTTGGCCCCAGGCTGCTCATGAGCCAAAGGAAGCAGCCAGTCCAGCAATGCAAAGTGCCTGCCTGGAGAGATGGAAGGGGGGAGCTGCAGGGGAGGGGGGGGGGCCCCACAACTCAGCACTGGTGCCCTCGGCTTAGTGGTTTACAGTGTCAGAAGAGCACAGGGCCAGTTTTCCCAGCACTCAGTCCCCACAAGCGAGGCAGATTTACCAAAGCACTCAGCACTCATTTAGGCACCTAAAGAAGGGCCAGATTGTCAGATGTGCTTAGCACCCAACCAGTGAAAATCTGGCCACTTGCCTAGCACACATGTGCACAGAAAGCAAACATAACTCACCAAGCTACAGGAGCCAAGTTGTTCCAGCCTGACATTGCCCAGGAGTACAGACAGCTCTACCAAGCCTTCCATAAAGGGCAGCGGCCATGCACCAGGCCATGCACGCCAAGAGAAATCCCCATTTAACAGGGGAGGGCCCGCTCCTGCAGATTCAATGGAAGCCAGGAGGACTCGGCACTCCCAGCAGGTGCTAAGCCCCTCACAGAATCAGGCTCAAATCAGCTTCTGCCCTGGTTAACATCAGAGGCCAAAGCAGCCGTGCCAGCTAAAGGGCCCCTGGGTCCATGCACAAGGACTGTGCAGCACCACTAACCCACCTTTACTGTGGAGCCAGCCCAGCATGTGCACACAGCCCTGTCCAGACACGTTAGCTGCCTGCTGCCTTGGACTGCCTGATCACACACAGCTGTCCTGCCTGCAGTCCAAGTGCAGTGCTCTGGGGCAGCCCCGCCCATGTTCAGCCCTTATAGGGATCACCTGTCCCCTTCCTGGCTGGGTCTGTCTCTGATCATTCCCTCTCAGACCCAAGCCCTGTTCTTAAAGGGGCTCAGTCCCCAACCAGGAGCTGGTTGGCAGCTGGCCCTCAGGCATCATAGGAGGTCAGCCACATCTCAGCCTCTCTCCCTGGCTGAGTCCTTCAAGCAATGCTTAAATGCCAGGGGGTCACCAGAGAGCATCAGCCTGAGGCATCACGGTGCCGGGAGGGGGTCCCGCCATTGCACCAGGCAGCCCCCGAGGGGTAGAACTCGCTCCCCCATACTCGGCCTGGAGTATTCCATTAATACAGGCTTATACAGCGCTGGGCCATTCATGAAGCCAGACTAATGTTGGTTGTCCAGCACATCTGGTTATGGACTCTGTGACTTTGGGGGGACTGTTTCATTCCACCAGGATTCTCTGCCATTCAGACCCACCAGCTCTAGGCTCAGCAACCGTTCAGCCTTTAGAGCCCCTTGCAGAGGGATCATGTTGTGGCTGTGTCGGCAGTGAGTGCTTCCAGCCACCCCCAGGGCAATCCCCAGCTTCTCACCCTAGGGAGCAGAGAGGTGTATGCCAGGAGCCCAGAGGTTCCGTAGACGGTCCGTCAGACCAAGGGAGCAGGGCTCAATTTGAGTGGAGGACCTGGGTAGGCATTGGTGGCTCCCATGTCCCCGTCCAGTGCAATGGCTGGGTGGAGCATCAGGGAGAGCGATCCCAATCACATGACCATGAAAGCCCTACACCCAAGTCAGCAAGGCCCAGACACCCCCTGCCCTGCGCCTTGTGTTATCATTTACACTGTGTGGAATGGTGCCATTTCATGCCAGCCTGTCTGGCAGCACCTGGGCTGTCCAAAGCCTTTACCCTGCTACTGGGACACAGTTCGGCCCCAGATACCCTGCCGATTTTAACCCTGTGGTCCCCAGACTCGGTTACTACTCTTGTGTAGGCGGGGGCAAGGTTTCTGGAACCTGCTGGGCTGTTCCTCTCCCTCCTGTTGTATGTTGCCTGCTTGGCAAGGTATTTCTCCAGTGAGACCTGCCTTAAGTGAACACCCAAGGGGCCAGCAAAAATCAGTTGCCTAGCACAGATGGCCTTTAATTAAGATCAAACAGAATTGCATGGGAAGCCGTGCAAAGGGGCTGAGACGCGGTGGCTGTAGATGCCAGGTTGCTTAGTGAAGATGGGGTTGCTTAGAGCAGGTGTTGCTGTATTGGTTGGGATGATGAAAGTATCTCTCAGAGATCATAACCCTCTGCCTTACATACACCAGAGTGGAGGGGCTCATCTGGCGGGTGCATTAGGCTAATGTACAACCCTACCCCGTGACACGTCTCTGGGCGAAGCGGCTGGGTGGTGTGAGCAGTGCCCCTCCCTGCTTTTCACCACCTCCCAGAACAATGCTGAGCTCTGACACAGCTGTGGCACAATGGGCAGTTTCAGGACTATAAAATAGTGTGTGTGTGTGGTGGGGGGCTGGCTGCAGAGCAAGACTGCGGGATATTGGCAGGGCCATGTGAGGTGTACAGCCTGGAGAGCAGGGGCCCGCGGGGCCAGGCTGAGAGGCAGTGTAGAAAGCCCAGCTTTGCCTCCCCCACCCACGGTGCCTGGCTCCAGCAGCATTAACAGCCAGGTCTGGTCCTGAGCATTAACATTCGCTAATGACACCCTAAGCCCCCTGGTCCCCTGCCCCCCATACTTTTACTCCCTCGGGGAGGGTTTTTGCTGCTCACAAGCAGCCCCAGCAGGTTGCTAGCACTTGCCCTGGGAATCCTAGGTGAGCAGAGGGAGGGGCTGCTCTCCACCCAGCCCCACCCACCCAGCAGGATTCCAGGGGCAGAAGGGAGGGGTTCCTTTGTGCCTTTGATGGCCAGGGAAAGCTGATGCCAGAGCCCACTGTGTTTTGCCCTGACTGGGCTGAGGATCTGCGCGTTTCGGGCGCTGCGAGAAGGCTGCTGTCATGCAATCACAGCGCATGTTAACAGGGACCCACCAGGGAGCCCGTGTCAGAGGCTTCTGACATGAAAATTGATTAGTTTCTGCAAGGAGGAGGGTGGAGGGGTCCATGCAGGAACATAAGGCAAAGGAGAAACATCTCTCCACTCTTTGACTGTTCCAAGCAGAGGCACCTTCTTCTCCCAAACAATAGGTCACAAAGAATTCATCAGTGAGCCAAGCAATCAAGTAAGCTAACCATGCACCACTGCACTGAAAGAGCATCACACGGCAACAGCAGTCCACTGTGCTGCACCGAGGCAGCGCTGCCTGGCATGGAGCTTGCAGCGCGCTGATCCAGTGGTGCCTCGCATGGAGCTTGCAGCGTGCTGATCCAGTGCTGCCTGGCATGGAATTTGCAGTGCACCGAGGCAGTGGTGCAGTAGGAAAAGCCTGCTCTGGAGAAATGCTGTGCTGAGACAGTGCTGTCAGCGTTTCCTTGGGTAAACTCTTTCTGCTGCAGCCGGAGTGATTTTCTGATTAGCACAAGCGCATTAACCTCTTTGCTTGAGCCCTCTGGCTCTGCAGATTAAGAGCAGAAGCCCTCGGGGGGTATTAGATGGGGCAGTCGTGGCAGATCAGCCCAGCAGAGGCTCTGGAGCAGAACTCTCCCCCTGGAACGGGACATCTCCGCTGCCCCATTACAGCCTGCAAAGGTGCACAGGCGGGGCCTCCTCGGGTGTAGGGGCAGCGGCCAGATCCCTTTGTGCAAAGCGGTGGGAAGGAGTCCGCGCAGGATTATGGCACGCCCGTACCAGGGCCTGAGCTAGTCTCCTTCCCGCTGTTCTGCGTGCCTGGCTCTGCTACTGCTCCTGGCAACGCAGGGTGTGAGGACACAATTTCAGTGGGCTGTACTCTTCCTTCCCCGTCAGCGCTGGACCCAGCGCCCCGAGTGGAGCCGCAGGCCAAGGCCGGGGCAGGAGTTGCAGTGGGGGATGGCTGGGCAAGGCCCGGTGGAGGAGGGTGGGGGTGAGACAGGGGGAAGGCGGCAGGGTCTAGGCTGTGCCCATGGGGCACTGGCTAAACCGAGGAGACGAGCAGGTAATGCGGGCGGAGGCGGCGCTGGCTCATTGGAAAGCACGGCATATGGCCAGCTGATTAGTGGGAGAGGGATTCCTCGGCCAGCTCGGCTGGGTAGCATCAGCCCCTCCCTCCGCCAATGCTGCAGCAGCCTCCTTAGAGCCATGGCAAGGGGGTGGCTGCAGTGGGGGGGAGGACACAGCAACATGTGGCAGCAGCTATGCTTCAGACATGCTGCCCCAGCCAGGAGCCAGCAGGCCTGCTCTCTGAAAGCAGGCCCCCATCCCACCAGCTGGGGAGGCATTGGGGACAAGCCCTGCCGGAGTCACCCCTGTGACATCCCTTCACAGTCCATGGGGCCGGCGACTGAGACCTGCGGGAGGGGCGTGGGCAGGGGTCCCTTTTCTCAGCCGCTTGGGACTATTCCCAGGGAAGGACCCTTCCCGGGGGGGCTGTGGGTTCCCAGCACCGTTCCTCTGCACGGCTGGTGCTGCTGCTGGCAGAGGCAAGCCCTGAGCTGGATGGACCCTGCCCCGAACCCGCCAGCCATTTCCCGTGCTCCAGTTTAAGTCCTGGAGGTGGCTGCATCACGACTGACGCCAGCCAGGGCGTCGCTCACAGGCGCGGTGCTGGGTTCACGCAGAGCCCTGGGAACTGCTCATTCTGCAGCCCTGGCTCTCCACCCACCCCACAGGGAAGCGGATACATCCGCAGTGCACAGCAATCCTGCTCAGTGGTCTGGTTCTGCCAGGTGGCGGGAGTCAGGTGTCCTGCTGCAGCAACCAGCCAGGCCTTAGCAGTCACTGAGCAGCTCCCAGCCCTCCTTCCTGCAGGGGCTGATCACAGATAGTGGTGGGGGGAGAAAGGGGACTGGAGAACTGAGGGGTCCGAAGCTTCCTTAGGAATAGTGGCAGCCTGGCAGGTGGGGCCAGGGCCTTTTCCCACCTGGCTTTGGAGCTGGCATTTCAGGCAGGTTTGAAGTTGAGGAAATGGGGAAAGCAGGAGGAAGGGGGGTGACGTGTAGAATAAAAGGGACCAATCATGTTTTGAGGTCATGGGCCTGATTCTGTGCTGG
Source organism: Mesoclemmys tuberculata (assembly GCA_007922155.1). Classification (NCBI taxonomy): domain Eukaryota; kingdom Metazoa; phylum Chordata; order Testudines; family Chelidae; genus Mesoclemmys; species Mesoclemmys tuberculata. The sequence goes on from ML675648.1 coordinate 129,527, forward strand.
GCTCCTAGGAGGGAGACCCACACCTTTGGCACCTCCTGGGCGCCAGGATGCTCCAGGAGCTTGGGCACCCCACAACATAAATTAGAGCAACCCTGGGGACGCTCTAACTTCTGAGCATCTCCCGGGGCTTCCAAGCCAGAACCCCTGGAGCACAGCGTATTGTGGCCAGGACCCTGGGCCGGGCTGTGCCGGGGGCAGCACGGAGGTGTGTGCTTTGGCGCTACGATGGTGCTGGGGGTATCAGTCCAGCCTGTGGCGGCCGTCTGGGCTGGGGCCTCGAGCCTGCAGGAGGTGAGTGGGGGGGAGAGGCGGGCGTGTGGATGACGGCGTGTGGGCGAGTGTCTATGCAGGGATTGTATGGCGGCGCTCGAGCATGCCTGGCTCTGCCCGCACCGCTAGATGCGCTGCCACAAATGGGATCTGCAGGGACGCAGGGAATGGGCAAAGGATGGGACCTTTCTCTGGACAAGACAGTGGGGACGGGGAGCTGCTGGCTGCGTGGAGAGGAGCTGGCTGATCTCAGCCCAGTTTCTAGTGGACGTTCCCGGGGCACAGGAGGTTCCACAGCAGTTGTTCCCCTGAGCACAGGGGCCCAGGACTAGACATGGTGGTGGCCCCACACATCATGCCCTGGGGCACCTGGCATGGGCAGAGGAAATCCGGCCGGTGCTGCTCTGCCTGCCCTGTAGATAAATGCAAACGCCGAAAGCTAAAGCGTCAGCACCCCGCGTGCGTGCCAGGCCATGGCAGGGCTGGCTGCCCGTTGTGCTAAGCAGGGCCAGGGTGATGCCAGCATGTTTTCCTGCTCTGAGTAACACACGTCTCCCTTCCTTCCCCAGCTGAACATTCTGGTGGACACGGGGAGCAGTAATTTTGCAGTCGGGGCAGCGCCTCACCCCTTCCTGCGGCGGTACTACCAGTGGCAGCTGTGAGTTTGGGGGCCAGGGCTGGCGGGGGCGGAACGTGGCACTGCGGGGAAACCCAGTCACCCACCTGGTGGCTCAGCCGTGGGGTCCCGCCCGTCAGGCGGCGCCAGGCGCTCTGGCCCCTGGGAAGCGACTCTCGTGGGAGAGAAGAGAAAGTCCTGCTCTGCTCTTTCCTCGCTTGGGGAAGGGTCCCCCACGCTGAGCCCGTGTCCCCAGCTGTGGCAGTGCCGAGGGGCACCCTGCTGGGTCCAGGCCCCTGGAGGTAGCGAGATGCAGAGGGGTCTGCGTCCCCTGAGGAGCGCTGTGGTCAGGGGACGTCATGGCCACAGCAGCCGCAGCAGAGAGTGCGATACCCCTCCCCACCGGTGCTCTCTCCCCCACAGCGCTTCCCATCTGCCGCTACGGGCTTGGCCTCCTGCGGGAACTAACTGCTCCTCGCAGAATCAGGCCCTGCAGTCGCAGCAGCCACCACCCTCAGATCCACAGCCCCCAGGAATGCGCCCGGCGGACGGCCCCGTCAGCTAGCCCACTTTGGAGAGGGCACCTTTTGCAGCCTGGGCTGCCCAGGGCCGGCTCGCTCTGGTGGGAAGCCCACTGGGGATTGTCTGGGCTCCCTCTCATGCAGCGTTTCGGTTCTGTGCTCAGCCCCTGGAGCTGCATGAGGAGAGGAGAGGCTGCCCCTCAGCCCCTGCTCACACGCTGAGAGCCCTGGCTGTTCCCCGATGGGCAGGACAGGAGCCGGCATGTGAGGCCGGGGTTAGTCACTGGGCCTGGCCCAGGGCCCCCCCCGGCTGCTCCCATGGAATAATGAGATGAGCCATCGCACTGCACAGCACGACCAGCGTGAGCTCCCGCCCCAGCTCAGGGCCCAGCCTGAGGGACCAGTGGCCTGTGCGCTCCAGAAGCCAACACCCAGGGACACCAGTGTAAATCTGCAATAAGCCCATCCACTGCAGCAGAGCCACTCCGGATTTACATCCAGGCGGTCTGGCCCACTGCCTGGAGCATTGTGGTTCTAGTTGTTCTCCATCAGCCCTCCCTCTCCGGCTGTCGCTGTTTGTCCCCCTCTGCCCACCGCAATCCAGTGGGGTGGTCGTTCGCGGGACCTCGGGGTCCCTGCGGGCACCAGGACCTGGGCGCTGCGAGAGCATCCTTGCCACCGCCAGCCAGCGCTCTAGCGTAGCAAGGCAGCGGGACAGCGTCTGCCTTCATCTTGCAGATAGGAGGCTGGGAGCCACAGTCTGGCCACCAGCCTACGCAGTGCTGGCTCTGGGCGCGGATGGCCGCGTCCCTCGGTGCCCCTCTCCCCTCAGCTGCACCCCTCTGCTATGTCCTGGAGCAACGCACAGGCTGCGGACGAGGGGTGCCGCCCTCGAGACACCAGGAGTTGCTCCCCGTCCCAGCGGCATGGGCGACTCCTGCAGGCTTCTTGGCTGCTGGCCTTGCGGGGAGATGGCCCATGCCGGTCTCTCCCTGTCAGCCAGGGGAAGGCTGGCCCTGCCGCGCACCATCTCTGCCGGGGCCTGTGCCCTGGCTGTGGGATCCCAAGACTGGCAGTACCAGGCATAGTGCTCGCCCGGGCGCAGGGCCGACACGGCAGGTGCTGGTCAGCCTCCGTGATGGCAGTGTCTGCGCTGGGCGGGACTCAATGGCCCCTTCTGTACTGAGGGGCAGACGGCCCTCGGCCATCCCCGCCTCCCAGAACATTGCAACCCTGCCTGGCCACACTGCACAATGTCTGGGCCTGTTCCGAGCCCTCCCTTGGCTGGGCCCATTGTGCTCCCATGGCCCTGGCCCAAGTGTCTAAGGAGGGGGAGCCCCCAGGCTCCACAATCAGCCCCACGGCTCAGAGAGCCCTGTTCACACTGCCTGCTGCAATCCGGTCCCTGTGCTGGGGCCTGGCGAAGCAGCGTTGGCAGCAGATGAGGGGCTCCAGCTAGCCAGGCCCTTGGCTGTGGGGTGGGGCCGGCAGCAGATGCACCACTGCGGGGATGCTGCACTTCAGTAGAGGCAGGGAGATCATGGCCCTGCCCTGGGACGAGCTGTGGAGATGCAGGGGGGGCCGAGGCCCATGCTAACTCAGGGAGAGGGGTCACCAGCTTGGGACTTTCAGCAAACGCTAGAAAGCAGCTGGTCAGATGCCCAGGTGTGTGTGGCAGGGGGGTCCTGGTACACGCCAAGGGAGCAGGGATTTCGCCCAAGACACACACAACACGTGCTCCTACACACACCTCCACAGACACACAGGAGTGCAGACTGACAAACACGGACACGCAGGCCATTTCCCAGATACACACACCTCCAGATTCTCCACCACGTAGCCCACACGCATATTTGCTCACACACACCTGTGAGTTCACAATCCCTGCACTTGCAGACCCACAGAGAGATTTGCACACTCACTGATTGCCAGCTCCACACACACACGGGGTTCACTGACCCTCCCTCTCCCAGGCCGCCTGCCCACCCTCAAGCCCATCCTTGCAGCACAGTCCTGCTTCCCTGGCCCTCCCACGCTTCTGCAGGACTAGCCGGACGGCAGCTCTTACACGTTGGCTTCTGTTGCAGGTCCAGCACCTACCGGGACTTGCGGAAAGGGGTCTACGTGCCATACACCCAGGGCAAATGGGAAGGGGAACTGGGGACGGACCTGGTCACCATCCCCCACGGCCCCAATGTCACTGTCCGCGCCAACATCGCTGCGATCACCGAGTCCGACAAATTCTTCATCAACGGGTCCAACTGGGAAGGGATTCTGGGGCTGGCCTACGCAGAAATCGCCCGGGTGAGCATGGCACCACCAGCCTGGCCTGGGATGGGCCCCACGGGCCTGAGAAAGGGCAGGCAGCTGCTGTGTAAGGGGTGCACGTCCAGCACCCCAAACCCTGTCGCCCGCTACCAGCTCTATCATTGCACCCCTAACACAGCTCAGCCCCCTGCTACCGGCTCTATCAATGCACCCCAAACCCAGCCCCATGCCCCTCGGCTACTGGCTCTATCATTGCACCCCTAACCCTACCTGAGGCGGGAGCAGAGCTGGGACCAGAACCCCTCTGTCCTGCATCGCAGTCCTGGCTGCATCAGTGACAAAGGAGCGTTGCTGGAGACAGGCTCTTCCAGCGTTCTGTGATGAGGCTATTTGCATTCTCCCCTCAGCCGACCCAAACTCCCAGCTGCAGCCCCCTTGGTTGCTCCTTCTCCCCCCTGCTGCCCCTGCACTCCTTGCTGGAGGGGGCAAATTGCCTCTCCTCTCAGCTCTACTGTGACTTCCCCGCAGTCCCGGGGGGAGCCGGTTCCGGCTTTCAAAACATGTCGGCCACCCTGAGCCCGACGCCTCCAAGTGTGGAGCCAGGGCCTGGCCCTGTGCCTGGCTGAGTTGCTGTGGCTGATGCCGGCCCCCAGTGCCTCTGCCCCGACGCAGGTTGGAGCAGCCTCTTATGCTGCTGCCTGGTGCAGATGGTGGCGGTACCTGGTGCAGATCTGGGTCCGATATGGGCCGGGGGGGCTGGCAGGGGCAGGACCCCCCACAGTAAGGATACCAGCTGAATCTTTGGTCCCCAGCACTGTGGGTGTCTCCTTGCAGTTCTGAACAGGACGCTGGCTCAGCCCAGATCTCTCCGTAGCAAGAGCAGGGGAGTGGAGTCAGGCACCTCCCTCCCCGGGGTCCCTGAGGAGCGCTGCCAGGCCGCCCCAGCTCACGGCGGCTCACAGCTCTGTGGTTCTGTCTCCCCCATCAGCCTGATGACAGCCTGGAGCCCTTCTTCAACTCGCTGGTGAAGCAGACCCGGGTCCCCAACATCTTCTCCCTGCAGCTCTGTGGGGCTGTCTTCTCCCCCAATGAGTCTGAGGCCCTGGCGTCGGTCGGGGGCAGCATGGTGAGTGCACGGGCCCCGCTCGGCACTTCAAGGGGTGGGAGCCTGGGCTCGGTAGGCGCTGGCTGCACAGCAGTGGCAGGAGTTGGCGAGGGGGCATGTGCCCCACCAGAAATGGCCCGGCGAACCCTGGCGCTGGATGGGGGAGGGGGACCCTCTACGACTGGCGCCTGAGTCACCATTCTCCCTGGTTCCCCATTTCATTGGCCACAAGCCCTTGTGGTTGTGGGACCCCCCGCCATCTCCAGGGGCTGTCGGTAGCTGCACTGCACGCCTCTCTCTCTGCTGCAGATCATTGGGGGCATTGACCACTCCCTCTACATCGGCAGCATCTGGTACACACCCATCCGCAAAGAGTGGTACTATGAGGTCATCATCGTTAAGATCGAGATCAACGGGCAGGACCTGAATATGGACTGCAAAGAGGTGACCGGGGGGCGCAGGAGGGAGATGGGTCTTGGAGAGGACCTGGAAAGGCCACGCGTCTGCCGTGGCAGGAGCTGCACAAGCAAGGGCTCACACAGCATGCAGGTCTGGCTCTCTGCAGACCCGTGGGGCGCATGGGGGATGCTGGCACATCCTGGAGCCCAAGAGAGGGGGGAGGTTGGAGGTCCCTTGGCCAGACAGCACGCTGGGCAATCCGTAGCACAGTCAAGGGGCTGCCTTGTTTGTGCGCAGGTGCATTCCTCGTCCAGAGCAGGAAGATAATCAATTCTCCAGCTGCATGTGCCGGCCCCATGGCTGACACGTGCGCCTGGCCCTGGATTAGGACGTGTGACAGGCCAAATCCTCCATGCCCGTGGACTGCCAAGGAGCTGCAGATCCACCTGCTGAGCTGTGCAGCTTTGCCTCGCCACCCACTGCCTTGCGCAGGCTCCGAGCAGCCGGTAAAGTCCCGCTGTGGCTGTCCGTGTTGCTGGGGCCGAGGGAAAGCAGGCAGCCTGGCAGAAGCAGGGGAGCTGCTCAACTCAAATTAGCCCAAGCCCCGTGCTCTGACCCAGCCTCCCTCAGAAACAGCTGCTGTGGCTCATGGGGGAGCAGTGTGGGCGCTGGGCTGGGGTGCCTGCGGATCCGGCGAGAAGCAGGGGTAGGTGCCTCATTTGCCCTCTCGTCCCCACAGTATAATTACGACAAAAGCATCGTGGACAGCGGGACCACCAATCTCCGGCTGCCAAAGAAGGTGTTTGAGGCTGCGGTGAAATCCATCAAAACAGTGTCTTCGGTCAGTATCGCTCTCTGGCATGCCCCGTCCCCTCCCTTCTCCTGCCGGGTCCCTGGGGAACGCCTGGGCTCAAGGGCTCCAGAGAGCACGCCGTTGTGAGCTGGCAATAACAGCGTGCCTCGCGGACTGTGTTCAGGGGTCACTTCGCCCACTGCTGAAAGGCAGCCCCTTCTGGGCCGGCAGCTGGCCAGGACAGGAAGTGAAGAATTCTGCCTGCGCTTGGAACTGCAGGGGAACTCTGGGAGGTAGGCGGCTAACAACCTGAGCTGACGCAGCGAGGAGGCTGGGGGCAAGCAGTCCTGCCCATGGGAGAGCGCTATGAGACCTGTGCAGAGCACAGGCTGACAGGCTCCAGCAACACAACGCCCCACCCCAGCATCAGCCGCACTCTGGAGGGACCGGCACTCCTACTGGCCCCCCCATCCCACTGCAGCACCCTGCACTTCCAGAGCCTAGCCCTGCACCACTGGGCTCCAACTCAGATGCTCATTGTCTCTCTCCTTCCCCCGAGGGCAGACGGAGAAGTTCCCAGACGGCTTTTGGCTGGGGGAGCAGCTGGTTTGCTGGCAGGTTGGCACCACCCCCTGGCACATCTTCCCGGTCATATCGCTCTATCTGATGGGCGAGGTGACAAACCAGTCCTTCCGGATCACCATCTTACCCCAGGTGGGTGTCCAGCAAGGCCAGGACGGGGCACTCCCTGGCAGCACTTAGGTTGTGCTTGAGCAGGAAGGAGCTCCATTGCTCAGTCCCTGGAGGGCTCCAGGAGCCGCCGCCCGTGGACGCGGGTCAGAACCAAACCCCAAGGGTTTTATTTGGGAGGCCCAAAACTCAGAGCTGGCCCTTCTGTCAATATTGAGCTGAGGCAGAACTTGGGAGCCCAGCACCCCAAACGTTTTGGGGAGAGGAGAATTTGAAACCCAGCTCACGTGGGCCCCTCTCCAACACCGGCCCTGCATGTGATCCCAAGCGATGCCATGCGTGTCTCCCCCCACTTCCCAGGCTAGGCTGGGTGTCGCTGAGCAAAAGCGGGCACCTGGACTCAGAGTAATAAAGCCCTGGGCCCAGGAATGAGTCCCTGGCCAGTGAGCTGGGGCTACAGGGAGGTGGCTGCTCCCCAGGACGCAGCTACAGGCTGGAGCTCTGTGCCCCGGCACCCCAACCCCCCCGGTAGCTCTGATGCCCCTCCACCGGTCTCCTTCCAGCAATACCTGCGCCCCGTGGAGGACGTGGCCACATCCCAGGACGACTGCTACAAGTTTGCCATCTCCCAGTCCTCCACGGGCACCGTCATGGGCGCCGTCATAATGGAAGGCTTCTACGTTGTCTTCGACCGCGCCCGCAAGCGGATCGGCTTTGCCGTCAGCACCTGCCGTGGTGAGAGGAGGGGTGTGCGGCTCAGGGGGAGAGCGGGCTGGGGCTGGATGGGCATTCAGGGTGGGTGGCAGCGTCTCCGAAGGACTGAGACCCTGGATGCAAGTCACCGAGAGCCGTTGATGGTGCCCTGTGAGCATCAGAAAGGCAGCAGGAGGGGGGGGAACCGCAGCACCCAAGTCACCCCGCTTCCCCTCTGCTGGTTGCAGGAAGGCAGGAGGGGGAGCTGGTTCCTGTGGGGCAGATGCACCCCCAGCTGATCAGCGGGTCTGTGTGGTTAGAGGGGCAGGGGACAAGAGCAGTAGCTGCTCGCAGCTGGTGCGGAGCTCTGCAGCCTGTCCCACAGCTGCCCTCATCCAGTGGCTCCAGGGCCCCAAGAGGCCAGGTCCAAGCTGGGGGGCTCACAGAGGGCTCCCTCTGACTCTGTCTGCATGGTCAGGCGTGGGCACACGGTAGATGTGGTCTGGCGTGTGGTCCCGCTGGCGACAAGGGGAGCGGGAAGTGCCAGGGCTGCGCTCTGCCAGCACTGGGGCACTGAGCTGGGGGACTCGTCCGCAGTGCACGACGAACTCCGGACGGCAGCGGTGGAGGGGCCCTACCTGCACCCCGACATGGAGGACTGCGGCTACAACATCCCTCAGACGGACGAGTCCACCCTGATGACCATCGCCTACATCATGGCGGCCATCTGCGCCCTCTTCATGCTGCCGCTCTGCCTCATGGTCTTCCAGTGGCGCTGCTTCCGCTGCCTGCGGCGGGAACACGGCGACTTTGCCGACGACATATCCTTGCTCAAGTGACGCCCGCTCTGCGGGCGCGGGGGAAGGCAGGGAGGGAGAGCGTGAGCCCAGCTCCTCTGCCCAGGCTCCTCTGCCCACAGAGTTTGGCTGCCAGCACCAGCCGTTGCCCCAGGCCAGAGCCAGGGCTGTCCTTCCCCTGCCCCCTCCTGTGTGATACCCCAACCATGGGGCTCAGCCAACGCTGCCGGGAGCCGTTGGCTCTGCCCTGGGAGCGGTGCTGGAGCCGCGGGTGAGACTCAGCAGCGGGGCAGGGAGCTGGTCCTCTCGGGAGCAGGGAGGGGTGGTGTCTAAGGTCACCGTACCGTGGAATAAGTTGACGCTTGCTCGCTGTTCAACTCCCCGTGGTGTGCTGCAGCCCCAGAGAGCCTTGGTTAACGAGGCCCGGCTCCCTCTCCTAGGTGGGATATAGTGCCGCCAAACCAGGGCCCTACCCCGTCCCTTTCTGGCTCGTGTTTCAGGACATGCCGACACTGAGCCCGGGCTCTGATTCAGGTTTGAGCCCAGGCCCCCCTTCCATCCTCACAGAAACCAGTCTGACGTGGGTCAGCAAGACCCTGTCCTAGGAGCCGGGGCGCCAGGGGGTGCTCAGAGCCTGAGTCCTGCAGAGACGCGGGTCCAAGCTCTGTCACTTTGCCGTGTGAACACAACGCAAAACCTCAGGCCTGAGTCAGACGGCCGGTGTGGCACAGCACCGGTGGGAGAGCTGAGCCCAGCCGCTGTGAGCCCAGGTTTATAGTGCAGTGTAGACACATCCCCAGAATCCATGAAGGAATTGGCCCAGGTCTAAGCACTGCTTGTTAGCTACTGCTGCTGAAAAGCCAGCATAGGGAGCCCAAAATGTGGCTTTTGTGTAGGGTCTACAGAAACCGAAGTCATTACATCTTAACAGTTTGGGGTTTCAAACGTGTGAGCAATGGTGGATTGTAAAATAGCTATTTAAAACCGGGGGATATTCCCCTGCAGGCAGCCACGAATTCACAATGCCTGCCAGACATGCTTCAGGTCTCCTCTCCTAGGAGGTGCCCTTTAAAATCTCCAAACTGGAAAGGCCTACCCAATAGCACCCTCTCTTCCACGGCGGGCAGGCTTGGTCCTTGTGCCTCTCACCCTCACAACCCAGCTCCCCTCTCCCCCCACACCCTGGGGAGCCAGGCACTGGCTGGGACAGACACACGGTTCCCCCTGGGAATTCAGGAGAGGCCCATGCCGCGTAGTGCTGGGTGTGTTGCAGCCCTGTGCCCCGGGCGGCCCCCCTCCTCTCCAGCCCACCCCACCTGCCCTCTTCCCGTCCCCTGCGGGATGCCCACCTGAGCTGGACTCGACCATTTGCCTCTCGAGGGCCCTTGGCCATGGTGAAACGGAAGCTGAGAGAATGGAGCTTTCCCAGACTGGCTCCTGCATCTGTCCTGCTCTTGACTGACCCCCCCCGGCACCACCCACCCTCTCCTCACAGGGGCGTTGTGGGGGGTTGAAGGCTTTCTGTGACACCACTGCGTGACCTGTACTAAAAGAGGAGCCTGGGCTCAAGTGGTGCTTTGACATTCATAACTGATGTGGGAAGCCCAGAGGTCCAGGAGCTATGAGCTGCCCAGCTCAATTAAGCACCGTGTGCAGCCACCACAATCCCAAGGCCGGCTGCCATAGCCATCAGTGCCGGGCTCCAGCTGGATGGGCAGAGGAGCGCTCTGCAGTGAGCTGGCCCGTTTCCCCTGGGAGCAGGACACTGTCCTTGGGGAAGCTGTCCACACCTGTGCTGCGGAAGGGGCTGTTGGAGGGACGGCAGGGCTCAGGCTGCAAGAGGCTCTGCGCTCCGGGTCCTTGCAGCTTAGACCAGTTGCTCTGCGACATGGGTGCGGGTGGCTGCCCCACATGGTTTGCACCCTATCCTGGAGCGCCTGGGAACGGGTGCTTCCCTCCACTCCCCAGAAGGAAGTGCTCCAAGGGGGCAGTCCCTGCTGGGGTCAGAGCAGGGGATGGGGGAGGCGGCATAAAATGTTCCTCCACTTTTCAGTGTCTTTGGTCCTGGGAAGTGGATGGGGCAGAGCCCTCTGTCCTCCCATGCAAAAACTGGGAGGAAAGGGGGGTGTGGGTCAAACCCCATATCTCCCCCATCTCTGCCTGGCTGCGAATCAGGGGAAAGGGCCCAACCCGCTCTAACTGCCAACCCTCCTGTGAAGTTCTGCACACAGCAGCTTTCTACGGCCTCACTCTGCAGTACCCCGGGGAGAACCAGCACCCTCTACCGTGGCAGGGTGGAATCCAGCCCAGGGACTGGACCAGCATCGGAGGGAGGTGTGTAAGCCAGGAAGCCAGACTGTTACCGGCCTGCTTGCGTCTTGGGAACGCCCCAGGGAAGCCAGAGCTGCCTCCGCGGGTCGCCTCCTGGAGCCCCAGTCCAGAGGGAGAGCTGCCCGAGGCATGATTGTCTCACCCTGCACCTGGCCCTGTTCTGGGCTTAGCCATCTGGGGCCATAGCTCCTCCTGGAATAGCAGCTGCTGCAGGGCCCCCGCCTACCCGTGTGACGCTACATTGAAGAGCTTGTTATTTTGGGGGATGAGCTGTGACGGCAGCATCATTGCCATCACCCTCACGAGCGTCTTTGAAACACAGGGTTGCACTTCATTTTCCTTTTTTTTTAAATGACAAAGGGCCGGGACCTTGTGCTAGAGCAGAGGGCAGCGTGTGTACATAGCAGCTTGCGTGCTGTATGTCAGTGTACCAATACTGAATGCTTCTTGCCTGTACAATATATACCTATTTTTATATTTTTAATGCCAGCCCTACAAGCCACTGGTTCATTTCAAACCCAACCTGAGGGGCGGCTGTGTGTTTTTAAGCCCCCCTCACCCTCTGCTTTGGTTGGGCAGGGGAGCGAGGCTGCACGTGGTTTGCTTTGATGGAAGCACTTTATGGACCATTGGAAATTGGAGCTTGTTGTTTTGGATGTGTCTCTTGTCATAGTCCTGGTGAAGATGATGGGCACTGGGTTGTGGGGAATGAAATTAGATCACACAGGGCCGTGGTTTGCAAGCCAAAAAATACATCCCTCAAGGCAGTTTTTGCTCCTGTTCAGTTTCTGTGCCCGTAAAGTCTTTCTAGTACGTAAGAGCCCCCCTTCCCCAATCCCAGTGACCAGGTCTGCACAGTTTGCCTCATTTCCGGTACTAATTGTTGCAGTTACTCGTGCTTTAAAAAACAACTTTGTTCCTTCCCAGCCTGGATTCTCTTCCCTCTTAATGCTGCAGCCACATCCTCCTGGGCAATTGCTAACACTGTCTTTCCTGGCCGCAGCAGGGATCAAGAGATGCAGTGCTGGTTGGAGCAGCATTTCTGGAAACTTCCCCTGCACGGTGCAAGTACAAGAGCAATTCCCTCAGCAGCAAAAGGTGGAGGATAGACTTCAGGGCTCTCCTTCCCCCCAATAGCACACAACTAACAATGAGCATGAGGCCCAGCTGATTCCAATATGTGACCCTAGCTCAGTGGCTCAGACCAGGGCACATCTCCCTATCCTGAGTCCCTGCCACGCAGACAGACAGAGCTTTTCCTTTCCTGGACTGACTGGAGAGGAGCTGCTGCCAGGACTCCAGGGAAGGTTAAACAGGGCACCGGAGAGGGACAACAGCAAGTAGCGTAGGGCCTAATTTGAGCCTTGGTTGAGGAGAAAAGAAAGCACAGGCCAGTACAAGAGGCAATCTGACAGGAAGTGTTTTCAGGAATTTTGGCTTTACCTGTTGAGACTCCTCCTTGTTGAACGACGTCAACGTTCCCAGCAGCACAGGGCGGCCTGGCCTGGCCAGGGTGGGAGAACTGGCCAAGTGCAGATGTGGAAAAACTGCAGCAACAGCATGAAGGATGACAACTTCAGGGGCGGGAGCCTCATGGTGCTGTGGTAATAATCACATTCGACACTTCAAAAGGCGGCCCTTCTACTTACATACTCCTTAAAGAAAGCAGCAAGAAGGCCCTGGAGTGAGTCACTAGCTAAGGAAACAGCACCGGGTATATCCAGAAACCTTAGAGACTGGCAGGGCCAAGTGAGCGCTGGCACCAGCCATTCAGGCCCCCCCCCGGCCGCTCTATGAACCTACTGTGCTATTGTTGGTGTGGCCGTGTTGGTTCCAGGATATTCATGAGACAGGGTGAGGGAATATCTTTTAGTGAACCGACTTCTGTTGATGAGACAAGCTGTCGCACTTACACAGGTCAGACTTGAAGAAGCGCTCTGTGTGCTCAAAAGCTTGACTCTCCAAAGAAGCGGGTCCAATAAAAGCTATTACCTCACCCACCGTGTCTCCCCACTGCCCCAAAGACACAGGTTTTGCTTTTGCCCGGGCCATCTAGTTCTCATAAATTGCTCCAGTCCCGAACTCAGGCAGCACCAACAAGGAGGAAATTATACAGCCACAATGTGCCCACAGCCCTCCATGCTCCACTGCCTGATCAGCACACCCCTGGGACCCCAGACACAGCTGTGGACCCCTGCCTTCAAACATCCGTGTGTGCACAGAAATTCACTGGTGGGGGGGGGCAAATCCAGCCTTGCTGCATGCCATTGACACTTCAGTGACTGAGGTGCGAGGGCAGCTGCTTCCCCCGGTGTTGAATTTGTCCCAAGGCCTATGCAGAATCTACAAAGTAGGGGTGGATCCTTTGAGATGCCAGACACCCATAACTCCCTTTGAAATCAGTAGAGATCAGTCTTACACCAGCCCCTGGTGTAGGAAGAAGGGCTCAAAGGGGGAAAATTGGGACTTGAAAGCTTTGTTATTCTGAGCTGCAGCGCAGCCAGCTTTCCCCCTCAAAGAACCCTTCCCGCAGGCCCTGGGTTAGAGCAAGAGGAGACTGCGAGGAGCGCAGCATGCGTCCAGCTCTGTACCACGCTTTGGGGAGCGGGACTAGGGCTGGGGACAGTTACTCTTGGCTGCGGCTGTAGACTCTGTACTCTGTAACCCCAACGTGGATGTAAGAATAATGAATGTTAACAGTAAATTATTACATTAAACAGAGAAAAGCCTTGTGTTTACAGCCTGCTCATTGCCTGTGGGGTAGCAGAGGGACTGCAAGGCAGGATGGGGAAGGGTGCAGCAGGCTTTGAGCAGCTGAGGGCTTTCGGATGAGGGCAGGCAAGGGAAGTGACCGACTTGAGTGAGCCCAGACGTCTCCGTACCATGGCATGCCACAAAGGTCAAGGTGGAAGCAAGCACAAGGCAGAATGGGGCAGTGCCTTCTAGTTGGCCGTTAGCTCAGTATTGCCCTCTTTGCATGTTCTCAACAGCTGGGGGTGACCTGGGTCAGGTAATGGGTTAGGACTAGGGGGAACCTTTGAGCACTTCCACTTCAACCCAAAATCCACAAACAGCTCATGCTTTTCTCACATGTATTTGTAGGCCGAAATTATTTGCTCTCTTTCTGCAGCAACTCCTGGGCAGTCGAGCTCTGTGAGCTTGTAGCAGCATTCGGCCAGGTAACGTAGTTCATTTCGATGCACATGAACTCTCAAAATCCGGGTTAAGGGCCACTAGGTGATGGTTGCTGTTGCCAGCAATGCCCCTGAATAGTGTAACTGCAGAAAGCAAAGGCGAGAGGCTCAGCGAGGGCGTATTTGTTTCAAGGTCTGAACATGCTTTGCATTCAGCCAGCTCCCATAGGGAGATACGAAGCCTGGCTCCTCCTCACCTTCAATCCAGCCCAGGCCCACAGGAGCTGGGAGTCATTGCTGCCTTAAGGCCAGGCAGGCGCTCTGTTTCAGGGCAGGAGACAGGGGCTGCAGCACAAACCGACCAGTGCGGTGGGGCTCAGCAGAAGCAAAGACTGAACAAAGCATGAGAAGAGGGTTGAGACAGGCGGGATGGCGGAGGGAAGCTAGCGCTGCTGCTGGCCATGCTACATGATGGAGGGCTGCTGAAACCGTCTGGACGTGCCTCAGCCCTGACCTCAGTGAAGAAAGGCTTATGGGCACAAAGGCATTTCACAGGAGCCTTGAAAACTGCCCATCTAATCCGGCCTTAAGCACCACCTACAGCACCTTCAGCGAGGCCAGCTCCTTTGCGGGGTGGCGGTTCGCATGCAGGACAGACGGACTGCACTCACCCTTCTCGGACGCTTCTGCTCAGCAGCGGGCTCCCTGGGCTAGGTGGAACATCCCTATTGTCACCAAGGGAGGTACCACCGAGGCACACTACAGTAGGAACCGCATTTCATGAGCTGCCCGTGGCTTCGCCCACAGGAGCGGGCAGTGCTGTGGCCTAGAGGGGCGAGGGGGAGAAATGCAATGTCTACAGAGCTTGAGGCCAAGCACCAGCCACTAGCGCTCTCATCCAAGAATCTGAGCACACTGTCGATGCTTAACCAGGACAGTCTCTCTCTCACTGCGCATACGGCAGGGCGGTGGCTGTGGAGAAACAGCAGAGAAGTGACTTGCCCAAGGTCACCCGGCAGGGCTGTGTAGAGAACCCAGCTCTCCCAACACCAGCACTGCATTTAAATGACTAGACAAAGCGTCCCTTCCCCACAGACCCCAGCCCTGACCACTGGGCTGTTAGTCTCAAGGGCCTTGGCAGGCAGAGCTCTTCCGCTGCAAGGGCTGGGCCCCGGCAGCCTGACGCCGTATTGAACAGCCACATTCCCCACTGCTCCTTCCAGGTCCATCAACAACGGCGGAACAGCTGGCCAAGCAGAGCAGGTGTGACACGGACACATAAGCACTGAACACAGCTAGGCTACAAAGCACAACCTGAAAATGAGGAATTATATCAAATCTATGCATAATATACACACTTTTATTTATGAACTTGTCTGCACACAGACTTCCTATACACACATTAGCTATATAATAAAATGTACATGTGTATACATGGTTGTATAAATATAGAACTGTAGAAATCTCAGAACCGGTGTTGCCTATTCACAGCAGCATCTCCAATACAGAGGCTTTGTTCGGGTGCCTGTCATTTGGGACTTGGGCAAAAGGGGCACGTCTCATTTGTGTTGGTTTGGGCCCAGAATTTGATGCACTGAAAAAGAGAGAGCCAGTAAGGAGCCACCAGCACAATTCGAAGGTCGTGTGTCATACAGAGATTCTACCAGCGATTGCTGGTTCGGGGCGTTATCACCAAGGGATGGTCTGCTCCACGCTGCACCATTAAGATTCCTGCATCCGGGGGGCCAAGTCTGCAGCAGGGGGCTTTTCAACATGGCAGGATCACTAGGTTCTCCTAACACAGATGGGGAGGTGATCTACCTCCTTGGAAAACAACCATTCTTGCGCTGCATGCCTTCCTGTTTCCCCCTTAGCCACAAAGCACTGAGACCCGGGCTTTGCCCCCAGCACTGCACACTAGTGCCCCATGGCTGAGATGTCTCCTGTGCAGCCACTAAGAGATCA
This sequence comes from Mesoclemmys tuberculata, assembly GCA_007922155.1. NCBI lineage: Eukaryota > Metazoa > Chordata > Testudines > Chelidae > Mesoclemmys > Mesoclemmys tuberculata. The sequence continues at coordinate 145,109 of ML675648.1, forward strand.
GTTTAAATAGCAACTCTCCCCCCCAGCAAATTAACAGCTCCCAAAGCAGCACACACTCAAGATGCTTGAATGTTCACACGTGGCAATGGGGAGGGCCGGCTCAGCAATTCATCCACCATTCTACGTCCTCCGGCTGTGACCTACTCCAGAGCGGGCAGGGTTCGGTGCTAACCCTCCACCACTGAGAGGGCAAGAAAGCAGCATTTCGAGCAGGAATCCAAGGGCTGTGCATACTTAGAAACCTCACCTAAAGGGCCATCTACGGAGGGAAATCTCTCAGCCCCGGGGCAAGGAAGTGGAAAGGTTGCCTCATGGATTTCACCGTCTCCAGGGAGGGCTGTTCTTTCCTTTAGGAGCTTCTTATTTCCCAGGGGATTCCTGTCCCTTGCTCTGCATCTTCCACCAGCTATGTGGGCTCCTCAGCCCAGGGGAGGCCCAGCACTGCACCAGCCATGCCAAGAAGCATGGCTCCTGGCCATGCAGCTGGGCCCTGCTGCGAGGGTGGACGGTGTCCCAGGACGGTGCTGTGCACCGCACTTACCTCCTTGTGCAGCACGTGAGAACAGGCCATCGGGTGGAGTTCGCTGGGCTGCACGAGTTTCTGGCACATGAGACACAGCTTGCAGGTAGTGGGGGCCTGGGTCACAGCAGCAAGCGTGCGCACACAAATGAGAGGCACAGAAGTCCGGTCACCATTCAAAGCTCTAAGCGTCCCATGTTCCCCGGGGTCCTGCTCAAGGTGCACGTCCCACTAGACACAGGGGCCTCCTGCCTCCCAGTCCCCCTAAGATGGCTCAGAGGGGGACCTTGCCATGGCTGAACATTTAAGGGGGGAACCCCTGGGGACAAGGAGAGCGCCAACTACATGGTGCTGATCAGACCCCAGCCCTCAGGGCGCAGCTTGGTCTTATCGCCATTTGGCTCTCTCCCTCCCACGCCAGGGTGGCATACTTGCCTATCCCAGGCAGCCTGATAGCGCAGCTCCCCCACAGCGAACAAGTGGGTTACCGGTACCTTCCCCCAGGCCCTCACCTGTACCCTGCTGTGGTGGCTGTTTCACTCCTTCCCCTTTCGCTTAGAGCTCATGGCCTGCCAGCTGCGAGGTGCCTGTGCCCCTAACCCTTCCCTCCCGGCTCACCAGTCTCCGGTGAGAGCCCAGAGCCCGCACAATGGGCGAAAGGCAACCCTTGCCTCCCAGCCAGGCGGGCACACTGCAGAGGCACCCTGCGCCAGGGAACATGCAGGAACTCCCAGGTAACTCAGAACATCTTACATGTGATGGAGTCCCTGGGTAAGACACCTGAGCCGGTGGCAGGAACATAGGGGCGCTGATCTGGGGCAGAGGAGCAGGAAACATGGGGGCCCTGATTCGGCCAAGTGGCTGTTAGCAAAGATGATAAAACATATTAGGCATGTTTTAGAGGGAGAGAGTTGAAGTCAGCCCAGGGTATTTACGGGAATGATGGGGACCAGCAGGGAGGGGACCTGTTGGACTCTGACTATCGCCTCCTTGTACATGATGGAAAGCTGAGAGCTCTGCCTTTGCCTCTCTGGCTGTCATTCTTTTCCTAGGCAATGGCCCTGTACAGCAGCACAGATCAGTTAACCCTCGGGGGGTCTCAGTTCAGAACCACGCTATATTTCACTTCTGCCCAGCCCTCCTTTGACGAATGCCAACCGTGGGGCTGCATCATCTAGGAGCCAAATGCTACCTCCTTCACTACAACCCCTCCACCACCAGACAGCACTGCTTGGAGCTGGCACGACTCACGCAGGGACCCACCTGAGCACCCACTGCTGCCCCTTGATGCTCAGCAAGCTTCGCAGCTACCAGCTGATTCAGCTCTTCCATGGTCAGCCCAGCCATGGTCCTCCGCGCGGTCTTGATCTGCTGCAGTATGTTGGTCAGCTGGGCCCTGGGGAGACAGCCAGCGGGTCAGGAGCATCTGCGGGACAAGTTCTTACCCCAGGTGTCAGTCAGCTGGAAGGCTCGTTTCTCCATGACAACCAGTTCCCCTTCTAGCATAGGAGCCGAGACGCTGCCCCGGCTTGGAGTCAGCCATGCCCTTTCTCTGGCCACACACTGGGGTCAGCCACAGGTAATGTCACTTGCCATCCTCCCCTTCAGAGGGCAGCTGCAGCACCTGGACAATGGGGCCCCCTCTACCTACCTACCCAGCCCCATGAGTGTCATATCCACGCACCTCCCACCCCCCGTGCACTGAGCAGAGCAGTACTTCCCCGCCATATTACAGACGGGGAGCTAAGCCAAGGTGACGACGAGATCTGTACCAGGTCACACAGGGAGTCTGTCACAGCTAGTGCCCTAACCACGGGACCATGCTCTTTCATTGCACTGCAAATAGGGGGATGCCTTAGGGTGAGACGAGTCTAGTGCCGCTAGAAAACCCAGAAAAATCCATGTCCACCCAGAGAGCCCCACAGTGACGGCAAACAGCGACAGCCACCCCTGCTGTTAGACTGCGCCAGTGCAACACTACAGCATGCTTTTATTCCAGGGCTCGGACTGCACCTCCCTCCGGTGTCTTGCCCCTGCCAAGCATGCATTAGCTAAGTCCACGAAGTCCTGCAGCACCTATCATTCCCTGACTTCTCAAAGGGTACAGAGCAAGCCCCGGCCCCCGACAGAGCAATAGTGTCTTCTCCATTACGCAGACGGAAAGCTGCAGCACAGAGGGGTCTGGTGACCTGCCCTAGGTACTGCTATGTCTTCCAAGCAATTACAGATGCTACTAAAGGGACCGAGGCTATTTTCTGAGATGACCCCATGCCTTGCTAGGTCTTACAGCTGGAGGTGATCTATTACAGCATACTCAATCCTTGCTCCCACTCCCCAGACAAACACCCAGGGACCTTTCCCACAGCACTACTGGCTACACATTTGTAGACGTCCCACCACAGCCTCTTTTATCATCTCTGTTGCTACCACACCCCAAAGAGGGACACTCACTTGTTACACTGAGGAAATCGAGCCAAGAGCTTCTCCAGGATCTTTTCCAGCTTATCGGCCGGCTGTGGCCTGTGAAACTCAGGAGCAACCTTGACTCCTCCCAGCCCTGGCGGAGGCGGGATAGAGGCAGCAGATGTCATGTGAGGGCCGTGGGTGCTGATACGAGATGCCAGTGCTGGGCTGTTCCTCCCTTGGGAAGCAGGCAGAGGGGGTGAGGGCTGATTAGGCCTGGAGATCACAGGGTTAAGGAGTGGGAAAGAAAGCGCCCGAGGATCAGCACTGGGCATGACCATAGGAACTGGGACCGGCCCAAAGGGGAATGGGAGCCGGGGGGTAAGGGATGGATTGGGCTGAAATGCTGGCATCATGAACTCTGTCTGCGAGAGAGAAGAGAATACCGGTTAGAACAGGCCTGTTGGAAGCTAGCCATGAGCTCTTTCCACCCAGACTATAGAAATGAAAACCTGGCAGCGGGTGGGTGGCAGGGAAACCCACCACCTCACAGATGCCCCCAGTTACCTCTCCCAGGCCAGCAGACGAGTACAGATGAAATGCTATCACCAGAGGGACAAGGAGTGCATTGGCTGGCAGCTGGCGAATAGCATGAACACATGTACATGCCAGACCACTACCTAAGCCAGTGTTGGTGACTGGACTGCACTTCCCATCTACCCAATCCACAAAGCTGTCTACCAGGGGCCAGCAGAGAGGCTCTCTGCCAGAGCTAGCCTTAGAAAAGCCATGTGCATTAGCGACCAGGGACTCATCACACAGAGCAAGGAGCATCTGGGCCAGGATTTGAGGAGTAACACTCACTTCTGATGGGGGTGGTGGCAGGGTGGGGGTTGGGATCTGTGGGAGGCTGCTCAGCTTTGCTCCATTCCTCACCAGCTGAATGTGACCATTGAACTGGTCCTAAGAGAGAGAAAGGAAGAACAGACGTAAGCGAGGGGGGCTACCAAAACGAATCAGCCCGAGAGACTCCCACGCTCCCAGGATACTGCGTGACATGGCTGCCTGGGGGAAGGGCTCTAGTTCAAGCACCAGCAGACCCTAAAGCAGCTAGTTTTGCTGGAGTGGACAGGGTCTGGTGGGAGAAATTATTGGTTATGCAAAAAGCCATTTCTGCCACTAACGCCAGCCTCTGCTGCCATATGGGGCATGTGCACATCCTGCATTTCCAGGTACTGGCACACAGCAAGCTGAGGAGTAGCTATCCATAGTCAGTTCTGGGGACTAATCCGGGGTCACTGCATTTCTGTGGAGGAATGTGTTCCTAGAGCAAGGCTCACAATGCAAAGGAGAGATGATGATGTAGATAGCCATTAAAGTGAATCCTATAAACAGCACACAAGACAAGTCAAGTCCAGGGCTAAACAGCTTTACTAGAGAAGGTTATTTAAGAAGAACAGAGAAGCAAGCCTAAAAATCTTAGAGGAGAAGACCACGAGGCTTCTGAGGGAGTTTTAAAGAGGTCAGAAATCGGCCAGATCCTGAGGCCTGCCCGAGTTGTCTTGCTTGCACTGTGTTTTAATTACGAAGCCCTGACCCATATGGGCATCTACATAATTAGCTCTTCCTAGCTAATAAAGTTTTTCTTTTATAATGCTCATTTATTTCACTTACTGATTGAATGCCCACCGGAAAACAGCTGGGCAGGGCACAGGTAATTTTCTAATGTCATTACTATAGAAAGTAGTAAAACTATTCGTGCGAGGAACAGATACAGTCTAACAAACAGCCATGTTATTTCCACAAGAACATCAACGGTCAAATCTGAGACTTCTTTCCAGAGAAAGGTAAGTTTCTTCAGAGCATCACAAGACAATGACCTTCAGCAACACATAAATAAAGCTCATGGCTGACCAAATGTATCTTCAAAAGCTGTGTATTAGGAAGAGATTTCATTGCAAATAAGGTCATAGGTGTGTATTATAATAGCCTCCATACATTTTGTTAGACTATTTACATGGAAGTGTGCATCAACAATAGAGCAACTGAATGCCACAGATAAATAGAGAGATGGGTTCTGGGTACACAGTCAGCCATGAGGGCAACCAGAACCCAAAAACCTACTGACACACCCTAGGTAACAGTTTCTATTGGTCAGAGCAGCATTCTGAATTTACGTGAAAGTTTTCCTCTGTCTTTAGCTGTCCCCTAACTCAATGGGCTCAAACTAGAACATAACAGATGTAGAATGAATATTAGGAAAAAATTCCTAACTGGAAGAACAGCAACACTACGGAACAGACTGTCTAAGGAGGTTGTGGAAACTCCTTCACTGGAGGTTTTCAAAAGGAGGCTGGATAGCTATCTGTCTTGGATGGTTTAGACCCAACAAATCCTGCATTTTGGCAGAGGGTTAGACGAGATGATGCTTGTGGTCCCTTCTAGCCCAATGATTCTGTGGTTTGAGACCACATCCAAGACACTATCTGCACGGTCAAGGTCATTAACACCTGGTCATTGGGAGTGTCAGTTTTCATGCTCATTGACTGAGTTACTGCTTCAACAGGAGGTACTAAGAACTGTGTATGTGTTGGCTATGTGACTGGAGCTGTGGGAGACACAGAACAGGGACAATGTGAACCCCAAAGGGTTTAATCTAATGATCATTTAAAGGCCTGCAGAATCGGGGTGGGGTAGGGAAATAAACCAATCAGGTACTTAAATATGTTTCACATTCCTATTCCTCCTCTTAAGAATTTTTAGGGGGTTGCTTGATGCCCAGCAGAGACCTACCCGGACACTTTCTTTGGTCATTCGTATCCTGTTCAGCCTCATTTCCCACTCCTGCTTGGGTCGTATGGTTTCCAGAGTGGGTGGCGCTGACCTACCCAGAGACAACGAGAATTAAAGGGGAAAATAGGATTTGAGTCCATGTTTTTGGTAGCAAAATGGGAATAGCTGCAAGCAGAACAACAGAGACACCTGTTTATACATGTTACTTCCCATCGTTTTTCCCTGCCCCTGCCCCTTCACTGCAACTCTAACCTACTTTCTGCTCAAAACCAGGAAAGAAGTGCCCTAACCACACAGGTTCATTCTGCATAAAACAGCGGAACTTTAGGTGGTGCAGCTTGGGAGTTAGGGCACAAGATGTGAAGAAAACTCTAACACACAAACTTCAACAGATTTGGTGCATGACGGATGCAGACAAGAGGAAAGAATATGCAGTAGCTAAAAGTTAAGGAAAAAACATGGAAAACTGGAACTCCACCATATAGTGCAGGAAACCCTAATTTGGTTGCAGTGAAGTCTCTCAGATTCAAGCACAGACTGGTTGGGTGTTTGGAGGGGGTGAACAGGGGAAAACAGGGTTACTTTGCCACCTCTTGGCCTGTACAGAACTCACTTGAGGTAGGTGAGGTGCAGCTCCGCTTCTTTTTCTGCTTCTTCTAGTTTCAGAACCAGTAGCTCCTTTCGGCTCTCCAGGGACAATATCTAAGGAACAGACAGACCACGGACATCAAGTGCATGTCCCTGATGGTCTCCCTTATGTCATGTTGCTCATCCTCCCAGGCTACGAGCTCATTATTTTGCACAGTGCTTAGCACAACAGCGCCCCAGCCCTGACAACATTCATCAGCGGATCACAGTGCAGTCATTTCTCTTGCCCCTGTGCAGAGCGAGACCCATCCAAAAAGCCTGGCGCTCCGCTGTTCCTTCCACCCATTCTGCAGGGAAAACAGGTGCATTATGCCATTCCCAGCCTGCCAGGATTATTAGCCCTAGGCACCGTTCTGCACCAACCCATGGCTTGCAATCATGCCCTGCCGTAAGAAGGCTTATACCAACCTCTGCTTTCCAAGCTCTTTCTGTTTCCTCCAGGATGTTCCTGTTGATCTCATTGTGCTGGTTCTTCAGCTTATCAAGTTCCATCTCCCATACCTCCCTGAAGGCAAAAACAGAATGAGTCTGTTTAGGCACCAGTGTGACATGCTGACTGGCCACCTGGGACTGCAAACCCACCAAAAATTGGGGTAAGCTGCCCGTGCAGTCCTTGCTTGCCTGAGGCCCAAGGGGTGCACCTCGTTTGCAGACTATGGCAGCAATGACCTTCAGACATGCACACACTGCAGATCTCAAGAGCAAGCTGGCTCAGTGCATACAAGTGACCAATCATGTCATAGCAGGACATTTAGCATCACACTCTGAAATGGGCATCACTGAATCAGCCATGGAGACCCCTGTAAACTGTTTCGCGCCTCAAAGTCACACCTTCTAAGCTGGGGTTCAAAGATGCTAGTAATGAATGGTCTTTCTCCTTCTATGTCTGTGTGGGGGGAGAAAGTGGAAGGGGAGCTGTCTAACAATGCTGAAGGTTACCCCTTGCCAAGGCAGTCTAAGTCTGGCAGAAGAAAACAGAGATCTGAATTAGAAAGAAACTGAAAATGATGTGGGGGTTATAGTAGATCATAAATTGAATACAAGTTAACAATGTTTGTGAAAAAGGCTAATATTCTGGGGTGTATTAACAGGACAGTCCTATCAAAGAAACGGGAGGTAATTGTCCCATCCTACTCAGCACTGGTGAGGCTTCAGCTGCAGCACTGTGTCCCATTCTGGGCACCACACTTCAGGAAAGAAGTGGATACGCTGGAGGAAGTCCAGAGGAGAGCAACTAAAATGATTAAAGATCTAGAAAACATGACCTACGATGACAGATTGAAAAAACTGAGGCTCAATCTGCAGAAAGAGAGATTTAGGTTAGATATTAGGAAAAACTTTCTAACTATAAGGCTAGTTAAGCTCTGGAAGCGGCCTCCAAGGGAGGCTGTGGAATCCCTGTCAATGCAGGTTTTTAAGAACAGGTAGGACAGACACCGCTCAGGGATGGTCTAGGCGTAGTGGTCCTGCCTCAGCACAGACGGCTCCCCGGCCTAACATTTCTATGAATCTAAACCCCAGACCCAAACAGCGCAAACCCTGGAGAAGTTCTAATCTTAGATTACTGAACATCACTATTGTCTGAGCACCCAAGTTTGGATCTGGATCAGAACACTGAAGTTAGAGCCCATCGCTCCTCAGAACTTAAACACTCCAAAGTTAATTATACATTAGGGTAAAGGCAGATAGCACAATGGGATAAACAGACTCATCTGACCTCTGCAAGCACAAGTTCAGTTACAGGTAGAGGTTACAAATGAAGTCATTCTGCTGGGTCTAATTCTCATCCCCAGCGGATATTCATCGACACCAATGAAGCACTCGGCAGTCTCTGCTCCTGAAAAGCCTGTGCATAACACAGGTAGGGACTGATAGCCATTGGCAGAGCTGCGGAGGAAACAAAAAGCATGCACACATTCCCATGTGCCTCTAGCCCACATCAGTAGCCCCTCACTTGGAGCATCACATTCACGAAAGAGGAAAAAATCCCTATCAGAAAAAGATGAAGCAAGTCTCACTTTGGAGCTATTGTGTGTGATTTAACGTTTCCAGTGTATTTAGTGGAAGGGAATGGAAGGGGAGCACTCAGTAGAACTGATCTTATAGAAACAGAGTCCTACTTTTCATCAGACTGCTCTGCGATTAGAGAAACAATTTTATTTTCCTTCTCCTCCTGTTCTTTCAGTAACCTGCAAAAAAGAGAAAGGACAGACCAAGTCACTTACTGCAAGCGTGGAGCCTTTCACTTATCACAGCTACAGGGCTCAGAACTAAAGGGACATCAAAGTCAGGAGCTGTATACAGTGATCTACTTTGAGAATCAACCACCAAATCGATCTTTTCATAAGGATTCCAGTGATGGTTTCAGGGCAACATAATCTACGCTACGCCATGACATTATGCAAAGAAAGCCATTGTAAAAGAGCATTGCACAGCAAGCTCCAGTTTATTTGCAGAAGGGGACACAGTATGTGGATTTGGTACTTGGATTTTTATTATTAAGATAGTTGTAGAAGGACTGTTTATAAAAATGCAATAATTGTGCTCTTCAAAATAAGACCTACAGTATATGGGACAGTCTTCCCTAAAGTGTAAGACCATCTAGTGCATCAAACTGATCAGAGCAGTTCCTAAGTTTCACTCATAGACTATTTTATTTTAGTATTTGTTCTCCCAAAGTCATACCTTCTGCCTTTCTCACAGAGCTTCTCAATTTCTGCTTTCAGATCCTGCTCCTTTTGCAAGAATTCTTTCTTCTCTTTCTCCATCTTTTTCTTGGTCTCTTCTCGTTTGATCGTAACATCTTGAATGGCTTTCAGGATCTCCTAGAACACAGCCAGCACCAAAGCAAGTAAAGAACGTAAGCCCACCACAAGACTGCTTTTTTTAATTCTGAACTTGGTATAATTAACTGTGTAGAGAGTTACATGTGCCACAGAAGGGTTTTAAAAGAAATGTGAAAACGTCAGTCATGAGATGGTGAGCCTGGGATGATGAACATGAAACCTAGAATCTGCTACACAAGACAGGTGAGTGGTCTACATCACAGGTTCTCGTGTGGGGACTGGGGGAAGTCCACAAACAGATTTCAGAGGTTCATAACCTTCCTCCCTTTCTTTAAATCTAGATGAAAGAATGTGCTGAAGCTTTTTTCTATTCTGACATGGATCACAGTATGGAAGAGGAGGCCGAGAACCACTGGTGTAATCCAATGGCTCCCAAGCTGCAGGCCAGAGGGCTGACTGGTCACATAGTGCTAACTCTCCTTGTTTCCAGCTCCTATGATCAATACATGAAATACTTCCCTAGTGCTATTGCTGTAGTTGTCATAGAGATGTTAGGAGATCATGAATGGGAAGGGACCTGTCCATGAGATGTTAATTATTTAGATGTAGTCCACATGATTAAAGAGACTGAAAAGTCGACACTGACTCTCACAGTGACCAATATCTGATGCTTAGAAGAATCCCCATGTAACACTTTGCAAGTTCTGCTATGCTGCCCATAAGAGGAATCCCTTCCTGACTTCTCCAGGCATCATCTTGTGCCCTGCAGCATAACACCGAATAATTCCAGCTTAGCAGTACCATTGTTAAAGGTGTTGGGCAGGCTGGACGGACATGGAGAGAGAAAGTGCTTAATTTGGTACCTGGTGATTCTTCATTTCCTCTTCCCTTCGTTGCTGAAGCTGCTTGAGTTGCACCTGGAGTTGATTCTCCACCTGCCTCTGTTTGTCTAGCACTTCCTGGTAGCGTTCCTTTAACAAAGCCCTCTCAGACATCATTTTGCCCTGCAATGGACGGAAGTGTAGGTGAATGTTTCCTGTCCCCCACTGCATCAAAGAGAGTGACGCAGCCAGACCTGTCATGCAGCACAAAGTGCTAATGCAATCAGAGGAGAGCAAGTCATCCCAGTAAGGTCTAAAAGCCCAGGAGAAGGCAGGATGCAGGCTGTGAAGAACCATGATTAATATGTTGAGAAGTTCCAGAGGGGTAACCATGTTAGTCTGATTAATATGACTCCTGGTAACAAAGCACCAGCCCTCTTGGATCAGAAAAGGCAGAGACATCCATATCCCTGGAGCAGGCATCAATCAGTTCTCAGCTTCTTGTCTCAATTAATTACAGGGCTGCAAAGCTGTCATTTAAATGAGGCAGCACATCTAGTGGTTAGAGCAGAAGGGAATAGGAATCAGGATTCATGGGCTCTAAATACTGCCTTTTGGAAATTCACTTAATGTCTCCACGCTGCAATTTTTTCAGATATAGATAAGATATTAATCCTTCCTAACCCAACACGAGTGCTGTGACGACTCATGAAGATTTTGTCAAATTTGTTGGGAGCAAAGGAGCTTGAGAGGAGCAAGGGTGAGGGAGATTTTGAAAGAAATAAGTCAGTGGTATTTCAATTGCCTTCTGGCCAAAGTGAGATCGAGGTAGATCTCTGGAAAAAAAATTGCCACGATCCTCCTTGCTCCACATATTGGGTATGTCACATGTAGAACAAGTGGCACAGAAAACACCAGATTATATAAATACTACTACATCATCATGATGTGTGCTTTGCACAGGATGTCAAAGCACTCTACAAACATCAGTGATGCCTCAATATGTATGTCTACATTGCAATGGAGCACAGCATTAGCAGAACTAGAGTCAGACCGTGGATCTGTTAATTTAGGGCTTGACTGTCTACACTCATTTGTAACCTCAGATTAGGAACTGTTGAACTCTGGGTCCCAAGATGCATTATTATACAATGCATTATGCAGGCCCAAGTTCAACTACCCATATCCCAGCATCCTCCCAAAATGTGGCCGTTCAAGCCCTTTGTTCATGGAGCATTGTGGGAAAGCTTAACTGTCCAGAGGACACAAAAAATCAGCCCATGGGGCTGTGGAATACTTTTGTCAGATTCTCAGAGGATGAGTCCAGTGGGACAGGGTCTATACCACAAAGCAATAGGTCTTGAATCCTGGGTCTCAGCATGGACCCACCACCTTCATTGGGCCCCAGGACCCTGAGCTAGTACGATGTGTGTGCAGACTGCAGGGGGCTAGGACTTGAGGCTGTGAACCCTGGACTACACTGCAGTGTAGACATACCCAATGTCACTTTACCTGTAAGTGCCCTATAAGCGCAGAGGGTTTAGGGTCCCATTTTCAGTTGTGCTGAGCATCCGGAGTTCCCAGTGACTTCAGGGAGCTGCAAACCCTGATACCAGAGAATGGAGGCCTGGGTAACTTACCCAGGGACAGAATCAGTGAAAGATCTGTGATTGGAACCCAGGACGTTGAGTAGTCTCCTGTTCTAACCACAAGACTGGCTGTTCTTTAATACTCACCAAGTTCTTTTCAATATCTTGATCTGTGTTCACCTCCAGATCAGCAGTCTTGAAGTCAGTCTGCAAAAAGTAGAAATTATTACTTTTATTCGAGCTCTCTGGAGGTGCAAACAAGAGTTTCATGTACAGACAGTTCCCACTTTTAGAGATTATGGGCTCCTGAGCTAGTCCTTTTATTTGTCAACATTGAAGCAACATTAGACAATTGGGCAACATGACTAGGACCAGATTCAAAGCTCAGGTCAGTGGGTGCACTTAATTCCCCATCCTCTTCTTTGTTCACAAGAGAGAATATGCACACACTATAACTAATTTTACAAGGTACAGAGAGAATGTATTACTTTGTATCAGGATAAGGGATGCCTGCAGTCCATTTCACTCATCCCTATTCTACCTGTCTTTCTCACATCCTTCCCTCCTACAAAATAGCTGATGTCTGTAACATCCTACCAAAGAAAGTGCCCTACCAAGGAGCCCAGAAAATGATCTCTACAAACCAGGGGAACCAGAAACCATCCAGGATAGACATGGAAGCTTTACTTCTTCCTGCTACAAAAGGTGCATATTGCATGAATACATTGGCAAAGGACAACAAGGACTGTTCCAAACCTAAGAAAATTACTGGATTTTAAACGGGATCCCGTCTCTAGGAAGAGTTCCAGCAGGATCCTCTGTGCCACATCACATGCTGTGGATTGGTGGATTAAAAGGCCCTTAGAAGCTCTTAAGCATTTACTTGCCTGAAACACAAAGAAAACCAGAAGAGCTTGCCCAGTGCACACAGCAAGCTCTCTGATAGGCATGAGTGTTTCTGTCTTGCACCTCCCAAAAACTAACCCCCCCCCAAAGAAACCACACTACAGAAAACTCAAGCTTCATAAACATAAGGAAACTGGTACCTGACCTGCACGGCAATGTTCTGAGAAGGCTTCTGGGATGAAGCCTCCTGATCTGAGTCCTGCGCAACTCTGCTGTCTTCAATCCCATTCTCCCCATTTGGTGGCACCTCCAGGGGTGTGTTATCCAGCTCCAGACCCCCGTCCCCCCTGGCCTGCTGCAAGAGTGAAGCTTCCAGTTCAGCTTCAGAGCAGGTGTTGGTAGCCTGTTGTTGTTCTACATGGAGGTCAGCTTGGAGGTGCAGAGAACCTGTTTGCGAATTTCCCCCAGGTGGCAAGGATCTCTCTTCTTCCAGCACACTGTCTGAACCCTCTGAATCAGACTGATACAGCTCTTCACTCGACGAACGTGCCTGCATCTCTCCAGACACAGCCCTGGAGTGTCCTACAGTTCTGGCCGTGGGTTCTTCTCCCGATGCCACTTTGTTCTCTGCAGCCAGCAGTGACGCATCTGTCAGCAATGTCCCAGGATCTCTTTCTGCTCCTCCTGAATGAGCATCTCCTGTATTCTCACTTGCTATTGGTTGGCTATGATTGGCAGCTGCCAATGACAGAGGATCGTTCTCATCTTCTTGTATAGAAAGGTCACTTATGCTGTTCAAAAGAAACAGATACTAATCTATACTTTGCATTTCTGTTGCATCTATCACCCAACCCCCTCAAAGTGTTTTCAAAGTACTGTGTCCCACAATCACCCTGGGAGGTAGTTCAATATTCTCATATTGTAGATGGGGAAACAGAGAGGAGCAGCAACTTGTCCAATCCCACATGGCAAGTCAGCGGCAGAGCCAAAATCTCAGATCAAGTTACTGTTAGACCACTCTCTCCCTGACATACTTTGTTCTATTTACAGTACACTCTTTAATGGGTTGAGTTCTCTACGCTGGTAGGGATTTTAGAAACTTTCACTCAGAATCTACAACTAGGAGGCCATCCCGCATCACTGGGCTAGAGAGAGAAAAGGACTAGTAGAGAAGTGGTCTTCAAGTTTCCAAACTCTTTATGCCCTCCACATGTCTCAAAATGAGTTAGTTCAGAAAGTTAACACTACCCTGAACTTCTCCCATTAAGGGCAATGCTGCTGGCCATTGAAAGGAACCATTTGATTTGATTTTGTGCATCTCTTCACACAAACCATCAGCAAACAGCCTGACACATACACCTACACCCTACCTGACAGGCAAATTGTCGAGTTCTTTGTCTGGGTTTGAGTCTTGCAGGGTCAGCTCGCCAGCAGTGGATTTCTCAGGAATAGGCACTTCATCCTTGGTTTGCTCTGATGCCATAGTCCTTTCGCTGCAGTTAAAAAATGTTGTCATTATTATTACAGTAGCATATGGAAGTCCCATCTGAGATGAGGACACCCTTGTGCTAAGCACTGTACAAACATGTTGTGAGAATCCACATCCTGAACGGTTAACAGTCTACACAGACAAGATGAAGGGTAAGAAAAAGGATGTATCGCTATCACCATTTTATAGATGTGAAACATGGAGCACTAAAGAGATACATTTCCTATTCATTTATAACTTTAAAAGAACAGTATATTATAACAAAGACAAGTCTGTTTAAAACAGGGTTCATGGGAATCGTTAAAGCGGATACATCTATATAGGGCATCTTCAGACATTGTTGGTCATTATTACCAGACAGTAGTTAACAGATGAGTAAGATAAAATCACTAAAATTACATCTGTATCATCTTCTAATATTAAAGAGATCATCGGGATGTCGATGATGACAACACACAAAGCATGCAAGAGGAAACAAACAACTGCTGAGAAAGCATGATACTAGTATCCACTTTCACCAAATATCCAGACCTCTGGGGCTGTCGCATGGCACCCTTGCAAATATGCATTATACACAATACAGGACTGCCCAATGTGACTATGACTTCACAGTTCTTCTGTGGATGAGATTTACAAGCAAGTCTCTATACCTGTATGGGGATACATGGATTTCATACCCAGAGAGTTACATAGCTCTAAGAGCTTGTCTACATTAGAAAAATGGGTCAGGGTGCATTAACTAGCCTCAACCCATTTCTTGGGGTAGATGCACAGCAACACCTTTTAGCTCAACTGGGCAGGTTGAGCCCCATATTACACAGCTCAATAGAAGTAAAATGTTGCTGCAATGCCTCCGCATTAGGAACAAAAGTTGTAATTAGGCAGGAGGTCAGTTAATACACCCTGGCCTACCCGACACCCATTTTTGTACGGTGGACAAATCCTAAAACAGACCCGTTTCCCAGTCTGGGGGATGTCTGCCTCTCGTTATTCCCCTGCAGTCTGAATTATCACTTAGTAAATGCGAGGCGTGCCAAAGCCGCAGCCAGCGCTCCAGAGTCAAACACCCCAAAACACAGGGAGGGTTCCTGGACCTGGGCCCATCTCCACTCAAAAGGCACCTGCTACAAAAACATGAACTAAAGAGACATTTCCCAAGCAAGCAGCAAGGATGCAGACCCGCGCGGCTCCCCCTTTCCCCACCACAGAATCGCAGACCATGAAGGGCGGAGGGGACCTCGGGAGGTGTCTAGTCCAACCCCAGCGAAACCACCCGGCCAGGGCTTTGTCACGCCGCAGCTTAAAAGCCTCTAAGGATGGAGACGGCACCGCCTCCCCGGGGGACCGGCTCCAGGGCTTCTCCCCGCCTGGGGAAACGGTTTGTCCCGACGCCCGCCCTCGCCGGCCCCTTCCCTTAACGGACGTTACAAGCCCCACGGCCCTTGAGAAGCCCACCCCAGGGGGCAATGAGGAGAGCGCCGGGCTGGACCCCGGGGCCCAGGGCACGTCGCTGCTGTGGGGCAGGGCGGGCGGCCCACGGGGAACTGCTTGGGGGGGGC
>ML675648.1:160962-260782 GCA_007922155.1 Mesoclemmys tuberculata
GGGCGACAGACCGACCGACAGACAGACAGACCTGCAGCGGCCCCCCCGGCCGGGCGGGGCGGGCGGACGTGACGCGCCTGTCAGCGGCTACATTGTAACCGGCCGGGCGGGCCGCGCTCCCACGGGCCAGGCCCAGGCGGCTCCCCGCACGGTGAGGGGCGCGAGGGGCCGGGGCCGGGGCCGGGCCGGGGCCGGGCCGGGGGGGCGCAGGGCAGCGTTTCCCCTCCCGGCCGGCTGACCCGGCGCTCTCCGTCCGCGGCAGCCCCGTCTCGCAGCCCGCTGCTGCCGGCCCGGAGCCCGGGGCAGCGGGGCTCGGGGGGCGCGCTGTCGGGGCTGTCCCTGGGCGGGGAGTGCGGGTTCCTGGGTCCATCTCCTGCTCTGCCGCTCGTGCTGCGGGACGGGGTCGGGCACAGGGCTGGGGAGCAATGATCACTGCGTGTAGACCACGCCGGGATCCCCGAGAGTGAGGGGCTAGAGACCAGCCGCCCCTTCTCTGTCTGTCACCCTACAGCTAGTTACTGGCTTGTGAGTAGGTTTGTCCCGAGGTGTGTCTCTGGCGGCTTCTTTCCCTGTTTCTGCAGCACCCTGTCTCTGCGGGAAGTGGGGAAACTTTGCCAGGTTTTAACAGTGGGTGCGTTCAGACATTTACAGGAAGCACTTTCCTCTTTAGCGGAGACCAGTCCTATAAAAATATGAATCTCTCGGGGGCTGGGGGTGAGGAAGGGATCATGGATCTCAGGACGAAGTAGGATAGAAACCTGGCTGAAGGTCTCCCGTGTGCTAATACGTCTCCCTCAACTACTCTTCCCTACTATTTTCTGAATTGTTCATGCTCTGGTCTCATGCTCCTCCGCTCTTGGCATGATTCCCTCTCCCAAGAGCTAGAGCTGTTTGACTTTCGCCAGTGTCCTGCAGTCATAGAATGTAGGCATCCCAGGTGCTGAGCAAGCAAATGTTGCTGGTTTAATCTCTGTGTAATCCCCGGATTCCTGCTGTGAGTTGTTTTCTTTTTCTAACCTGCACCACAAAATCCTGCTGTTTAGAAACAGAACAGACAGTGAAACGAGCTAAACAGGGCCCATGACTAACCCAGAGCATGGCAGAAGTGCACCGATGCTTCCTAGGCCTTTGACGATGACTGTAAGGGCTTGCCTACACACGGAAGTTATGCTAATTGAACTAAAGGTGTGGTATTGAACCACTGTAGTTAAACTAGTTCAACTTCTGTATGTAGACAAATCCTAATAGTGAAGTTGTTATGGCACCCAGAGGTTGTGAAATCCTCTAATATGCTAATACAGACTTTTTGGAAGTACTTCTGATTGATAATGGTGTCTGACGGGAATTGATCTATTTCACAGGCCAGTAAGCTGAGTAGGGGGGGAAGCTCTGGGGTAATTGTTCACAACTAAATGGATGATGGAGCACAGAGCTCCAGTGACTGTTAATGCCCTGGCCCAAGCACATGCAGACAGTAAGCGGGTGATACGAACGTTCTCATGCCTGCGTGAAGTGGGACTGGCTGTTAGTGCGGCATTTCACTGCAATCCACACTCAGGGCCTTTGGCTGTGGAATTTGAACTGCAGCCTCAAGCGACAAATGGGTCAGAGTCGGGTCACAGAGAGGAAAGCGGGTTCCTTCTGCTGGGGACAGGCTAGGAATATATTTGGGGAGAGTTTCCAAGAAGGATCTGGATCTCAAATGTGGCCATCTGACGTGAATAGAGAGCTCTTGTCATGTTTTCTTTTTGTTATTGTTTGTTATTAGCCTCATGCATCTTTCCCTGTGGTGCAATCTGGGGCATAGCTGTCCGAGCAGAGCCAAAGGAGGACACGATCCGGCAGACTAGTCTTTTATTCTGCCATTCAGCAGCATTCAAAAGGAAACCCAAGGCAGGAGACTGGTTTCCACATTTGGCCTCAGGTTGAATCCACCCATCAGTCCAAGATCCCAGGTTACAAGGTAGCAGCTTGTCTGGCAGGCAGTAATTTCACTTGCCCACAAGCGGGTCTTGGCTGCCAGATGTCAGGACGTTGTCTTCTAGCCAGGGTGTGGCACATCCAGTTCCAAATCGAACGTTCTTGGGAAGGCGACTGACTCAGTGACAGTCAGTGCACAAGCTGCACCCACAGACGCCCGACCATTCCTTCTCTGGGGGCCTGGGGAACCAAAGGGTTTTGCAGAGCGCGTTCTGCCTTTGTTTTAAGGGTGAGCTCCTAGGAGTGCTGTGGGGCTGTTTGGCCCAGAGGACGTTCTGTTGTGTAATCGGGGCAAAGCACCCAAAGCCAGCCCCCGTTCTAAATCGCTGGTGTGCAGGACTCTCACTCTCCCATCTTTGCCCTCTGTAGCCCGCTTGTCTGATGCCGCATTGGAGGAGGAAGGGGCCGTTATGGAGCGCTGCGATGGAGGCCACACTGTGTATCCACACGTGCCTTTGGCTGATTCCTGCCTGGATCCCCTTGCTAACGCCAAGTGGACTCGCACGTGGTGCAGAACTCGATCCTGGGGCTAAAACCCAGGCAGTGGCTCAAGGCTCTGGCACGTTAAAGTGGGCCGTGCACTTCAAGGTGCCGGAGGGGTTGTCCTCCCATGAGGAGGAGCTGGAGCGACAGGCAGATGAACTGGCCAGGATGGGAGGCCTGGTGAATCTGGGCCGGATCGGGGAATTAAAGGGCCATTACCTCTTCGCCCACCAATCAAGTGGCCAGAGAGAGCGAGGAGCTGGAGCAATAAGGAGATCGGTAGAGGCTTTATTTGCACAGCATGACAGCGTGCGGTGGCACTCGGAGCAGGAGCTCCTGAAGCGCTCCAAACGCAGCCTGCACTTTAATGACCCCAAATACCCCGAGCAGTGGCATCTGGTGAGCGTCCTTCCCGTGCGAGTGGTAGTGGGGTCTCGCTGCTGCTGCCTCCCTCCTTTGGGTGGGCTGCAGAGCCAGAAGGCTGCATGGAAATGGGGGAGGGAAAACGGCCTCTTGGAGATGTGAAGGGATTTCTTTCCTTAACGAACTCCTAGAAACAAAGGAACTGTTTGGCCCAGTTCCCGGGACACAAGTGATCGTGTCGCCAGGCCACTGCCGGGGTGGGTCCCTGACTAGCACACTTGGCAGACAAAGCCACGAACTCCCTGCCCATCCTAGTAGGTGGTTCCGCCAGGGCAGGGGAATGTGGTGGAAGCTTGCCCTGCCTCTGTCCGTGTTGTACTGCCATCTCCTGGGACTGGTGGTCCAGCACCTTTCACCAGCACCCTGCGCATTGGAAATCAAAGCAGCAAATAGCTGTTTGGGAGAGTGCTCCTCTTGAAACTGACCTATTCTGGTTCTCACTGGAGTAGAAAGTTGACAGAAATAACATGAACCTCAGCAGGGGCCAGACAATGCTTTGTGCCGGGGAAACGTCCTGCATTTCACACGGGCGTGGAAATTCCCAAGACCTGCTGCTGCTGCAGGGTATAGGTGCCAGCACCCACCGCTCCACCTGGTCATTGGGAGCATTAGGTGCTCATCATCTCTGAAAGTCAGGCCCGTAGGGACTCGGTTGTGAGGCTTCTTGCATGCCCAGCCATCAGTTTCATGTCCAGTGTTGATGCAGTGGCTAAGAGCAGGTGCTCCTGTAGTCCGTCTGGGAGCTAGGACCCCGGTACGCTCTGACCCCTCTTCCACAGCCAGTGCTTCAACTCTGCTTTTGCTGACCTCTCCTTCTTTCTGCTGGTGCTTAGAACAATCGGAAGAGCCCGGGAAAGGATATCAACGTGACGGGCCTGTGGGAGCGCAACGTGACAGGCCGTGGCGTGACCGTCGTGGTCGTGGATGATGGCGTGGAGCACACTATCGAAGATATACAGCCAAATTACGTGAGTACCCGACAGCCTGACTCCGGAGTGGGATGCCCCAGCTGGGTCTGAAATAAGACTGGCCAATAGGCAAAAACTGCTTGACAGCTGGCGGTGGAGGTACAGCCCAGCCGTAGCCTATGAAAGCCTAAAATGCAGCCGGTAACGGCAGGGTCAGCTCATAGCTGCTCGGTTGCAAAGGAACTTCAGCACCTGGCCATCTCTGCCCTTCACTGGTGTCCTGCTGGGTGGCTGCTTCGCTAAGAGATGGGTGACGATTTTACGCATGAGCTGCCAGGGGATCCTTGTTTGTGACGTGGGGGTCCCAGACCCCGTCTTTTCTCACTGGTGCCCCATGTTCCCCTCCCACTGAGGAAGCCTTAAGGTTCTTCTCATGTTCCCCTCACAGTCCTTCTCCTTTCTTTGCTCTTTCTACTGCTCCAACTCTGCCCTGGGAGCCCCCCTGGAGCTGGATGTTAACAGCACAGAGCCGGTGAACAGCAGCACTTGTTAATGCACCTGGTGCAATGCTCCTCTCCTGCAGTCCCTCCCTGTCGCTGCTGCACTGCTGGGACCGAGGCTGGGATTTGAACCAGAGGCTTCTGGCCTCTGGTTGCAGTAGCTGAACAGCCCCGGTGTGTGTGTCTTGTGTGCAGGAGGCCACAGTACCACTGCACAGACTGCTCGTGCGTAGCAGATGTCTGGTGCCCGCTGTGCCAGGCGAACCACTGCTCACCGTAGGGCATGAATATTGGAGATGCCCGTCTGGAGATCGTATGAGCTGCTCCCATAAGCAGCGAGGCAGAGCCAGGACTGCCCACCAGGAAGGAGCTTTCCCCTGTCTGTGGAGGGAGAGGTTGGGGTCATGTTTGCCCCCTTCTCCGCACCTGCTCTGGGGTGAAATGAGGGCACTTTAGCCGGGCTCGCAGTCATTTCAGTTGTGTCTCTCTCAGATGTCGGGAGGGCCCCTGTTGGGTGCCGTAGACATTCCCCATCTCCACTGGCAGGATGGACACCCAGAAGGCAGTTACTGCTTGAGCAAGAACTGAATATGGGGAGGGGTGAAAGTCTCAGCAGGAGCTAGGACGATGCCTATAAAATCTCAGGAAGAACAAAACTCTGGCCCCATTGTTTCCTGTGCCAGAGTGCTTTGTGCCATGGCAAAGGCCATCCGTACCCAGCTTCCGCATGGAGAAAGACATGGAAACTGTGTGCCTCAAATACACCTGGTGATTGGCAGGTGTGAATAAGAAGCTGGCAATCAGTAGACTTGCTTAAAAGCAGCCTGACAGAGTAACTAAGCCAGAGAGGACGCTGTCCAGGAATCCTGGACATACCGTAAACTGGCTGGGATGGGGTGGAGGAAGAGGAGGTGTTTTCTAGATGCTAAAATATCTTTCAGTCTCATTCCACCATTCCCCGGCCCATCAGAAAACCAGTGCTGGTTCTGCTGTTACTCTTCCACAGGGATAAATACTGGTGTGTGGTCACTAACCCACATGGACCCTGCTCTGGTTCTTTAGGCTTTCAGCCTATGCTTTCCAGGCCTGCTAACGTGATATTAAATCCTGCTTTCTCCAAAGAAAGGAGACCTCTAAGCTCTGGTTGTGGGTCTGTTTCAGAGCCCTGAGGGCAGCTATGACTTGAACTCCAATGACCCTGACCCTATGCCCCACCCGGATGCAGAAAATGGTAACCACCATGGGACCCGGTGCGCTGGTGAAATCGCAGCCGTCCCAAACAACAGCTTCTGTGCTGTGGGAGTTGCCTACGGCAGCCGCATTGCAGGTATGTCACCTCTGCACGCTGAGTTTGGTGCCTTTTTCAGTCCTCTCTGCTGTGTCTGTTCCCGTGTCTGGTGGGGGATTGAATTGAAGGGTGTTGGCTTTGCTCCCGTGCCTTGCTGTTTGAGTTGGGCTGGTGAATTAGTCAGCTCGGTTCATCTGTTATCGGTCTGAACATTTTCGCAATATCAGGGGTAACGTTTTCCCAAGAGTTCTGGGGAGTTTGGAGTTAGGATGTGGTGTGCACCCTTTTCTGTATTGCTAGAGTGGCTGTTCCCTATAAGTGTAAGTTCGGTTTGTGTTTGGGAAGCTTCTCTGAGTTTCCATCAACATCTTGCACCAAAGTGTCCTCCTCTGACACCTTGTCATTTCTGCGTCAGGTCCCAATCCTACCTGCTCCCTTGTTGCCAATGAAACCTGTGCTATGGCCTTGTGCACTTACGGCATTGTGCAGATGTCTAGGAAACTAGCATGATCAGCCCGGGCAGCCTTGTGGTTTGGAGAGTCTGGTTTCCTTTCACCTCGGAAAGTGGCTGCACCTGGTGTCTGCACAGTATGAGACTCCCCACACCGCAGGCTAGATTCTGGCTGGTGGAACTTTCACTGGACGTTGATGCCTTCCGCTCACCAACCTGAGCCAAAAGCTTCCTGCTTCAGCTGAAATGAGTCTGGGATTAACATGCACTCTGATGCAGCGATGCTTCGGTCCCCAGAATCCTTTCTGTACCTTGCGACTCCAGTGAAGTGAAGTGTTGTACCATCCCCTACCAGACCTTGGCATTCACCTGGCCCTTTGTCTTGATGAGCACAGACTTGGCTGCACATCTGTTCTGTGCAAAACCACGGAGAAGGTTCCTGTTGGCTTTGCCCTGTGGTTTTAGTAGGTGCTGAAACCCCCTTAACTCCCATTGATTGCAGTGGGAGCTAAGAGAACTTAGCAGCACAAGCAGGGAGGGTCCCAGAGCCTGGACTCTACACTACAGTTTGATAGCCCTGCCGTCCGAGCCCACTCAGCTGACATGGGACAGTCACAGGTGTTTTAGTGCAGTACAGACCTACCCATTCGTGCCTGTCAACAGCATCTATTTGAATTTAATAGTCCTGTGTGCTCGCTCTCTGTCCAGCAGATGGTGCCCTTCTGCTGAGAATGACTCCAACCGTCCCACGTAACAGCAATAGTTTAGCACCAGCGAGAGCTCTTGGGTGCATGGTAAAACCCGGGAGACCCTACGCTTCGCAAGCAAAACTGAAGCAGAATGAAGAGACTAAAAGTGGTTGTGCTCCTTCACTGCTAATCGGTTCTGTTTCTTGGTGCGCTTCCCCCCGGCCTGTGACGGTTTCTGCACAGCCGCTCAGTAAGCGTGCCGTGCTGTGAGAGCCTGCTGTACTGTAGGACCTACCTGCCCAGCTCCATCCAGGGTTGCTGCCTCTGCTTGTTGCCACTGGACAGTGCAGCTTATTTAGCAGAGTGCAGCAGGAAGGCCAGGCTTGTGGTTTAAACCATGGGGCTGGGTGTAGGGAGGATCTAATCCCAGTTCTTCCAGGGTCAAAGGAAGCACTGTACCTTGCAGAGGAGGTGAGAGCCTAAATGAACATCTCTCACCTGTGTGGAGGTAGATCTGTGGCTGGACGGTGCTAGAGAAGTGTAAAGTGTCGCTACAGTAGTTCAATTGGGTGCCAGCCAGACTGTTCACTAACTCAAGGGCGTAGTAAATAAAACAATGCAAAGTGTTGCCATAAAATTACCCTAGGTTGGAGGGAGGCGCTGCCAGTTTGTGCCTCAGGAATTTTTTAGCGAAGAGCCTGTGCTTGACATGAGTGATTAAACCATAATCTGAACCTGTGCCTGAGACTACGAATTGGGCACAGATCAAGCGACGCACGAGCCAGGCCAAGCTGCGTTTGGCTAAGGGGTGGGATAGAGGACGTCTGCCTCTGCCAAACATACACTTGCACGCCTGAGCCCACACCTGGCGTGGTGCAATGAGCTGGCTGGATTTCAGACAGCTGGGAGCGGTGCAGTGCTGGTGCTGCCTTCGTTAGGTGGGGAATATTCCGCTGTGACAGTAAGTGAGATACTTGTGCTGCACCAGCACGGAGCGGATGCTGGTGGGTGTTTCCTCTGAAATAAATAGATCTGAACCCAGCTGTATGCATGGTTTCCATTTGTAACACTTTGCTAACCTAAACTATGATGCAAATCCGTTGAACTCTCAACTCTTCGGTTCACTGAAAACGTGTCTTTGTTTTAAGCTTTCATTTGTTTTTAATCTAGCCTCTGGAGCTGGGGTGACTGTACTGTGAAATACTCAGTGTCTTGATCACAGAAATCTGGGGGTCCTGCAGTTTAGAAGCCTTCCTAATTAATAATATATTGAGCAAATATATATCCCCTTCTGTCATAAACGATCCCTAAATACTTAGCAACTTGTACATAATGGGATCATTTCGCCTGCTGCTGAATTACAGCTGTGGCTGGGGTGGAACACATCAGCTGTTTAACAGTGCACAGCACAGCAGTTTAGGCCAGGTGGCTTTAAAAAGATCGCACCCAGCCGAGACTGTAGGGGGTTAGGGTGGCAGAATGGAATTGTCCAAATGGGAATTTGGCCCGGCCACACGTGAGTCCCAGTGCAACACACCAACGGATCTTTGGGGCTCCCAAGGGTATGTCTACGCTGCAGTAGGGAGCGAGTTCCCAAGGCAGTGGGGCGAGCACTAGCATGCGAAGATAGCCATGTGGGTGTTGCAGCACTGGGGGAGGCTTAGGCTATCTACCTGAGCTGAGATCTTGGCCTGGAGGAGGAGGGTTAGAGGTCCGATGGCAGGCCCAAGCCTCTACGAGTGCTGCAATATCCCCATGGCTATTTCTAGTGAGCGCCAGCCCCCGAGTGGGAGTCTGTCTCCCCGGGCTGGCTCCCAGCTCCGTCCAGTGTAGACAGACTCTGCAAGGTCAAGACTTTGATCTTTCATCTCCCCTGACCCACCCTTTCCCCTTCTCTCCCTTCTTCATCCTCCCATGCCGGCTCAGAGCAGAGACTTGCAAAATAGGACAGTAACTTGATACCGGTTCCCCCAGCCCCTTGTATCTCACTGACTGACTCCGTACATCCGCCTCTCCTTGCAGCGCTTTCAGGATCTCTGACAGTTCTTCGTGGTTTACAAGACAGGGTTGGGATTTCCATTCACTAGCCCAGAGTGAGCCTCTGTGTGGCTTGACTCAAACTCTGATCTGAGTCCAGTGAATCCACCTCTAGTTACTGCTCTGCCCCCAGCACAAACGAACCGGTCTGGCTGGATGCTGGGACCACAGATGTCCCTGCCGGGAACCTGCTGAGGACTTTGTTCACACTGATTTTACAGCTGAGTTGGTCCGTTACAGTAATGCTCATTGTCCTTTGTTGTGCAGGCATTCGAGTCCTGGATGGCCCCCTCACAGACAGCATGGAGGCCATTGCTTTCAACAAGCATTATCAGATCAATGACATCTACAGCTGCAGGTGGGGCATGGGGCTGTATGTTGTTGTGGGTGCTAGCTCTCACTTCTGTCCTCCTATTCTGGGCTTCAGATTTGGGACCCCATGAGAAGCACCAGGGACCCTTGGCCTGATGTCCTGGGGGCTGAGCTTTTCCTAAGCCATGTGTCTGTTGCCTTGGGGTGACGGAATGATCCATACCACAGTGGTGGAGTCTAGCCATTCTCAGCAAGGCCCTTGTCTACGAGGAGGCAGAAGCTGGCTCCTCTTTTTCCAGGCCATGCATAGCTTTTGGAATCATGCTTTCAAAGCTTCTCCTGCCCCAGCATGCCTTGCCAGGAGCCCTGAGCAGCCGAACCGTGCGGAGTTTTGCAGCCAGTCATCTTTTGGGAGGGGTGTGTGTTTGTATTGCTACTAATGGACATGCCAACATTGTTGAAGGCTGACATGGGCCACACTCGGTGCTCCAGGCCTGGAAGTCTCTCTCCAGGCCTGTCTGCTGTGGAGACTGTCTAACTCCTTTTCAAATTGCTCCAGTTCAATTGTGCATAAAAACAGTTAGAGCTGTGGCGCGGACCCAGTTAAAGTGGCTTAATCTTAGTCTTAATCAGCCAGCGGCTGTCCAGACCAGTGTAGACTGGCCCTCTGCAACACGGAGCCTTGTGTGAAGGGGAGTTTACCAAGAGGAAACTGGAGAACAGAGGCACTCTGGGTGGGAGATGAGCTGGAACGCCTGGTGAGAAACTGACCCGGAGCGTGGTGTGAACACAAAGGCAGTGTCCGACAACCAGGGACCTGAAGTCCCGTCTCAGATGGCCGTGGCTGAAAGCTGGTACTCTCTGACGGGTGTTTGGGAGTCTTTGCCCAGCTCTGGCACGTAATGGGCAGTAACCTTCCCGCTGGGTGGCAGACTGTATAATGGTGGCCCTGGAGACTGACCCCCTTTCCCACCCTAGAGGTTGGGCCTTCCCGGGCAGGGTAGGGTGGCCTGTGGGAAGCTGCTTCTTAACCTGTCTGTGCTGCGTCTGTCCTGTGGACAGATAAAGAGCTGCCAGTCGGGCATCTTTTCCCAGCACAACAGTCTGGCGTGAAAACGTGAATGCAAAGATGATCGTGCGGCTGTCTTTTCATGGTGTCTCTTTTCACAGCTGGGGTCCAGATGACGATGGCAAAACGGTGGATGGCCCTCACCAGCTAGGAAAGGTATAAAAGAGCTGAGCCGGCCCTATCCCTGGGAAATGCGTATAATTCTCGGTTTGCCTAAAGCCCAGAGCAGGAGGGAACTGCCCTGTGGGGCAGAACGCGCTTGTTTGACCCCATCACTGCGGTGCCCAGCTCGCCCGCTGCAGGGAGAGATGTCAGTGCCTCAGCGAGGGTACAGCCAGGGATGCACCGGACGGTGACTTGACATTCCAAGGAAAGGTTCATCTCACTGGGAAAAGAAGAGGCTTGACAGTGGCTGAATAGACTCTAAGCCCCTTCGATACTTACTGGCTTTTGTATTGGTGAAGGGGTGGGAATCCAAGGAGTGCAACCTCCGAAAATCTGAAATTAATCATATAAAATGAGGGAATAAATAAGGACCTCGGGCAAAGTATCCACAACCTACTGAGTGGAATAAATGGCAGGGAGTCAGTGTGGCAGTGGAGTGTAGAGGCATTTAATATGCCCCTTCCTGGGAGAAAGAGGTGTCTGGATGGGAAAAGAAGGAAAGAGTGATTTTGGGGTGAACCCACCTGTGGTCTGGATAGGCTTTCCTTTCCTCTCCCTAGAACGACTGTTCTGGTTGCTGCTGGAGTGCAGAGGTAATCTGCCCCCTGGGCAGGCTCTATAATCCAGCTCCACTGCTTGTAAAGACATTCTTCAGGTCTATAAACAGCTTCTTGCAAACACTGTACGTTATCGTGGCAGTAGGCTGCGGGTTTCTCTATATTTAGTCACTGCTCGGCACTGCTCAGTAGAGCCTTCCTTCGCTGTTACTGAGCAGCAAATAGATCACCCCCAAAAATCCTGGCAAACGCCAAACTGCTAGCTCTGCTGCAGACCAAGGCCTGGCCCATTCCCGGCCCTAGAGCACCACTGAGATGCTGGTGCTCTTCGCTTTCACTGAGGATTTATCACAGCCGTATTGTGCGCTTGCTCCCCATCATGCACCTGGGGCCCAGGCTTATTCATGTGAGTAAGAGCTACAGGATCAAGCCCTTAGGCTTTATCCATACAGTACTTGATGGACTAGGGCTTGGCTACCCCAGGGATGGCCTCTGCACGGGTCTGAGCCAAAGCACAGTGAAGTCAAGGACGATTCTTGCATTGACTTCAGAGGCTTTTGGATCCGAGCTCATCTGCAAACTCCTGAGAGTGCTTTATGGCTGTTACTGTGAAGGTGTGTCCCCCATCTTGGGGAAGCTCTTGGGAGGCCGAGGCTATACGTGGAGCTGTGGAACTCCCTGCCCCTGGAGACTGGGATGGCCAGGCATTCCCCTGAAAAAGGAGGCTGACCAGTGAGCAGAGTCCTTTCTGCAGGAGAACCCATAGAAATGCACCCTAACCAGCAGGGGACTGGAGAATACTGTCCCAGTTCCCTAGCAGTGATCACCCTTTACTACCTATCTGTTGTATTTGGTGTCCAGAGCGATGGGCTTAGCTGGACAATGCCTCCAGTGAGGTGCGCACCTAGTAATCCAACAGCACGGCTAGTGTTTAGCTCTCCACTAATACAGGCTGCGATTTCACTCTCTCTGTAGCTCGTTCTGCAGCGCTGTTGCTGTGGGTCTGTAACCACAGGACAGCAGTTGCTCTGCAGCTGGTGGTAGGGATACAGCTGTGATAAAGCCTATATCTCAGTCACTTCCTGATCACAAGTGGGTTCCAGCTGGGCCTGTTAATTCGTTCTTTCCCAGCAGTCATAGGCCATCCAGGAGGCTGAGACCAGCTCTGGCCTGCTGCTGACAGTTCAGCTAGAGAGACTTTGAACAAGTGATATCTCTGAGGGGCTTTTCGAAAGCGTCCTACCGTTGACCCTGGTCAGGAGCGGCCAGGAGAGGCAGATCCCACTGGGGGCAAAGCTCTCCTCTTGCCCACTTCCATCACACGCGTGCCCTTCCTGTGGGGGAGGATACTAGCAAAATGCATGCCAAGGTGCTGGGCTGGAAATGTGCTTTCCTGTCGGGGTCAGTGTAGCTGAGCGCTACAGTAGAAAGAGGAGTCAGAAATGCACGTGGGAGCAGTAGCTCCAAACGCAGCTAGTCACTCTCTCGGCGGCAGAGCATCACTGCTGCAGCAAAGCTGATTCCAGCGTGAGCTCTGCCAAAGCCCAGAGCTTTCTTTGGAGGCCAAAACGTGGTCAGTGTGTGCTTTGTGCCGCCGCTGGCTGCTCACGTTAAACGATGGGGGAGGGAGAGGAATCCCGTTTAACATGATTATAAAGCACCCAGGCGTCCTGTATCTGGCAGCTACTTACCACCTCTACAGCACGGTTCATCCAAGGATCTCAAAATGTGTCTAATAGATGCAGCCTTGTGCCACTGCCGGGAGATAGGAGGAATTATCTTTGCTTCCTAGTTGGGTAGATTGAGGCACAGAATAGTTATGACTGGCTTCTGATTACATGGTAAACTGGGAATTGTAGCCTAAGACTACAGACTCCCAGTTTCCAGCCCTAAGTGCCAGGACACAGTTTCTTAGCATGTAATGTGTTCGTCAGCGAGAGCCATGCAATTCATCTTTACTAATTGCTAGGGTTGCTGCACAGGCGTCTGGCAGTGCTGCCACCTCTGGGTTGGAACATGGGCGCTGCTGATGGATGTTGCACGATAAGAGGTTTAAGGCGGGCTATCCTTTCCTGCTGGACTGGCAGGGGGAGTGTCAGAAAGCAGAACATCATTCACATTGACATAGTCAAAGCACAGAAATGCAGGCATCAGAGTCTGAAAGCTCTTTAATATAAACTGGGTTAGCTGCGTTCAGGCTTGGCGTAAGCTGGTTCAACTCCATTGGCTTCAAGGGGTTTCATCCACTTACACCAAGGTTGAATTTGACCCAGCATTTGCTGGTGGAAATGCTTTAGAAAAGCACCTAGTTTCAGCAGGGAACTGGAGAGAGCTGGGCATTTCATGGTTTCTGGTTGTAGTTGTGCCCTTAAGCCTGGATAATGGAACAATGTGAACTCTCTCTTGAGCAGTAACATGTATTTTCTCTTCCCCAGGCTGCCTTGCAACATGGCGTGATTGCTGGTCGCAGGGGCTTTGGAAGCATTTTTGTAGTGGCCAGCGGCAATGGAGGGCAACACAATGACAATTGCAACTATGATGGCTACGCTAACTCCATCTACACCGTCACAATAGGTAATTTGCCATGGGCCTGGGCCTGCTAGCCCAGCCCCGCTCTGTTGTTCTCTGGAGATTTCTGATTAGCACTGAGGGTACTAGCTCAGTTCTCCAGTGTGACCCAAGATCAGAGCTTTCTGCACAGGCCACTCAGATGCAGTGGTGCGTCTTCAGGGCCTTGTAACTGAGGGGTTGCTGAAAGTCTCTCACTGCTGCTCAGAGGGAGTGCTGGTGCACATCGGCTGCCAGCCACCCACGCTGTGAGCAGAGTGAGATGATGTGGTGAAAACACTGGTGGTCTATCCACAGTGGAGCTTCCACTGTTACCTTCTGTGGAGTTGCCCTGATGGAGAGCTTCACAGAAAGCTCCTTGCAGGGTCAGCTGGGTCTAAAGCTTTCCCGGGAGAGCAGCCTTTTGCAAGAGCCCCTGCAGCAGTGCCGCGATACTGGTCTCAAAAACCAAGAGACTGTTCTGTCCCACTGCATCAAGTTACTTCCTAGCACAGCTTAAAGACGTTTTCTTTTCTAAGGAAACATCTAATCCAGCTTCACTAGAGCAGAAGTTGCGTGCCATGTAAAAATACGTTTGGGTCTTGTTCCTCTTCCATTCCTTCCAGGAATCACCCATGTAACGTCCCTGTCTCTCTTAGAGTTGTTTGCGCAGAAAGCAATCAAGCAGTAATCAAAAGCCTACCAAACGGCAGCTGTTCTAATGGAAATTGCCGAGCCATGACCCCAGAATGAATAATTCAGGGTTTGGTCCCAAAGCCCAGGTTCTTGACTACCACAGCAACCCCGCCTCTGTGACAGATTGGCATGCAAGGAGCTGAACCGTAAGCAATGGGCATTGGCTGGCATAGCCTGCAAAACTAGTACAATTGCTTGAGAAAGCTGGGAACTCTTGCCCCAAGCACCCTGTGAGGAAATATCCAGATTCCCTGCATCCACAGGTTCAGAACTTGCTAGGGTCACCCTCCAAGGCGGATACAGATCTTGGGGGCGGGGATCGAACGGGTTTTGTCCAAGCTGCATAGAAATTCCACATCCTACAGGGCATTTCTGTACGAGCGAGTGGCAGGGGGAAGTGTGAGGCCTGGCTCAAAGCCCTTTTCAATCCTTGGATGATAGAGAAGTGCTTCTTAAAGTGTGTGAGAGAAACAGTCAGACATAGACATTACACGCCAGCCTATCTGATTGCAGCTCTTCCCCAATGCTTGTTTCCTAGATTGAAATGCCTAGGAGCCTGGGGGGGTGGACAAGGATGGTGGGGGTAGGGGAATGACAGAAGCTATAATATTATGGGTTTCCTGGGACACCATAAACAGTTTATAGCATGTTAATTTTGAACAAGTCGCTTTCTCCCTTGCCATAAGCCTTTGCTGCCACAACATCTCTGCTGTGTAGGGTTTTCAGTGCCATCCCACGCTACCCTGAGAAGCCGCGCGCGACAACAGATGGCGTTGTAAGCATCGGGGCGTGAGGTCTGCAGATGATGGGGGTTCAGCCAATGAAATGTAATTCTGTGGTTGAACTTTCCATTGGCTGTAGCTACTGTAGGACCAGGAGGGAGAAAATTCATATTAAAATCTGTGCTCTCGCTGCTGAATGCACAATTAATGAGACGTTACCATTATCTTCCTCACTTGCCTTCCTGGCTTTCATTGCAGAATTTCCTTTCTTTCAGTTTTGCTGAGTTACTGAAACTTTCCCCTTTAGGCGTTAATTGGACTTTGCCCTGCGTGTGAATAGTGAAGAGGAAAGCAGTCCAGGCCAAGGAATGGCACATGGGGCTAGATATCAGAAACACCTGCCGCTTCTTGCTGTACAGCCTCTGGAAAGTCACTTCAGCTGTATCTGTTTCCTTAGCTATAAAATGGGAGCAACTTGCCTACATCACATAGATGTCAGGGTTCATTAATGTTTGGGAGGGGCTGGTTATTAAGACATCCAAATAGTTGCTTGTGTTGATGATAATACAGAGAAATGCAGCAAGGCCTCCCCAGTGTAAGAGAGGGCTTTTTCCCCTTCCGTTTAATATCCAAGATATTTCTGTATGCTGGGGAGGGAAAGGATGTGTTGGGGGGGCGTATGGTTCTTCAGGAGACTCTAGAAAACGTGCTGAGCAACATGGCAGGCTCTGCTTCTCGTCATCTGCTGGTATTTCACTGATTAAAATGAGGCTTAATATGGTAAATGTCTCTAGAAATGTCTTCCTAGAGGCCAGGCTGGGCAGTGTTTGCGCAGTGCCCTGTTCAGACACGGGGACAGGCTGACTTTGTGGGATGGTATGTGCAGCAGCCTGGATTGCAGCCGTGCAGAGGAGGTGCAGCACCACCCTCTCGTGTGCGCTCGTGTGATTACACAATGCACCAGGGCCTGTGTGCAGAACCAGATGCTCCAGGCAGGATGCACAGGAGAGAGTTGTGTTATATCCTAACAGACCAATACATAGCTCTGTACCAACGTTAGCTGATGGTAATACCTGTGCGGGGTGTTCTGCCCATTGTACAGCTGGAGAAACTAAGGCACAGAGAGGGGAAGGAGTTGCCTAAAATCCAAAGGAAGTCCCTTGCGGAACTGGGTTGAGAATCTTTGTCTCCAGGTGCTGAGTCTGTGGCGTAAGGCTACACCAGGCTGCCCCTCAGTAGGTCGTGTAATGACGCTGTCTTCCATGAAGACTGATGCGTGGAGCAAAGACCTTCATAGGAACTGGAAGGGTTTGTAAGCAAGTTGCTGTGATTGATGTTTTCTGAGTGCTTTCCAGGAAGGAGTTTGTCAGCTGTTAACACCAGACTGTCATATGCGCAGGTGTTCCCATTAGTGATTGGGGAACCCCAGAAGGATGGGAGGGTTGCTTTGGATAAGCCCCTCTTCAGACTGCTGAACACTACTCAAAATTTAAGTGTCCTCTGGACTGTCCATCTTACAAACCACGTCATCCATCTCCTTCCGCATGCCCTATTCCCCCAGCTTGGCTTCCAGCGGGTTTCCTTCTGTGACCCAGGGTGCTGGCCATTCGGGAGCCATTCTGCCCCTAATAATGGAGTTCAGATGCTCGGCTGCAAACTCCCAGTGTCATCCTGGCCCCTGGCCTTCACACGAGGGGAGGGGGAAACATGAGGAGTGACATGGCCGTGAACTAACTGGCCTGAACGGCGGGTGCCTGTGAGCTGTTCAGAACCTGCTGCATAGGAACTGAGAGAGACCCTCCCTAGAGGAAGCGTTACCCAGAGAAGAACCCCCCACTGATCAGACTGACGCTTGGCTAGGACTCCAGGCAGAACGCCCAAGCGTGTCTCCATTTCCTTGGCAGGGTCACAAAAAGGATCAGACTTTTTGGGGGCATAACTTTGCATGGAAGCTAATGCGGGGCCGCTTTGTACCCAGCATTCTGCTCTTCAGTGAAATGTCCAGGTAAAGGCCGGCGTGCACTGAAATGCAAGGAGTGTTAGTGTTTTGCTGTGACTCGGTCTCTGCTGGAAATGGGGAGCTCCACAGCCTGTCACTTGTTTGGAGTGAAAAATCCAGCCACTGTCCCAAGGAGGAAGGAGGGGATGTTTCCTACGAATTGAGCAGCTGGAACGTTTAGCGAGAGAGGGCGTAGCGCGGCCCCTGGACCTTGACGTGTTCTCCTTTGCTTGTCCCCAGGTGCGGTGGATGAGGAGGGGAACAGGCCGTTCTACGCGGAGGAGTGTGCCTCCATGCTGGCAGTGACTTTCAGCGGTGGGGATAAAATGATGAGGGGCATTGTGAGTAATGCATAAAGCATCTTCTCTTCCCCCCCCCCAGCCTGGCTTCGAGCTGCTGCAGAGCCGTCTGACCCTCAGTCTGCTCTCAGCAATAGTGAGCTTAGCCTGGAGAAGCTGTGAGAGCAGGGCCCCGGCTGGGTATACTTAACCCCGTGTTTTGGGAACCAAATCACCAGATCCGCAGCAGAGCTCCAGTGGTGCTGTGACAACTTCACCAGCTCAGGACTGGGCCCCAGTATGTTCCTAGTTTTGGACCGGAGCATCCTTGTGTCTTGCCAGCTCCAAGCAACAAGTGCGTGTCCTCTGTCCTGTGCATCCATCACAAAGGAAGGCAAGCGTCTGCTTCCATGTCTGCAGATCTGAGCAGAGCCACTTGTGGTTCAGAGCTGGGGAAGCCTGGCTTTTGCCAACACTGGCGGGAATACTCGGTTCTCGCTCACATTCAGCTAGGCGACAGACACTGCAATAGCTGGTTACTGCTAAAGCTCTTGCAGCATTTTATGGTTGGCATGCATTTATGTCAATGCTCAGTAGGCCAAGTCAAACTGCAATGGGATAGGTGCTTGCCTCCAATCCCCGTAGGTTCAGTGTGTGAAATACTGGCAGAGAGAGGCCCTCTTCTTTAACCAGCTCCAGCTGTGCCTGCTCCGTGACCGCTTGGAAGCAGATTTCCTCCTTTCAGTATTTCTGGGCCCTGTTCTAATGCGCCTTGCGTTTCCTCTCCGTCGTCTGTCTGGAGGGCCAGAGCTCAGGGGAACTTGTGCCTGAACCAAATTACTGGGGAAAGACTCAGCTGAAATGTGTAGCAGTAACACATCCCCCTCCCCCTTTTCATGTTGCTTATCTTTTTAGACTAAGCTCTCTAGGAGAAGGACTGTGTCTTGCACATGGACAGTAGCACATTGCAGGAGCCACCAGTACACAAATGATTAGTGGGATTGATTGCTGGGCCTACCAGTTGGCCATGTGGTTTTGTTTGCATGTGGCACATGGAGGAAGTTTGGTACCTCCAACCATTTTGTCTTAGCAGCCAGGTCCCAAAGTGCTACCCATGCATTGCACATGGCCTCTTCTATCCCAGCAGAGGGGCTTCCATGCGGTGGGTCACCCCCCTCCTGCTTGTCCTCCGCTGTCCCTCCCAATGTATCTTTTCAGTGCAGCCAAAGATTAAGGCTCTCAACGGTGCTAGCTTATCTACACAAAGCTCCTGGCATTCCTGGTGCCATAGTATGCTGGAGAGTAAAACAAAATCCCCATTCTCTGTTAGTGTGGAGAAACCAGGTAGTGCAAATCTAAGTGCTGCTGGTCTTCTGTCCCTGAAACACCTTTGCACGGTAGGGGTAAAGAGAACTGAACAGTGTTTGTCTAGTGGAGAATACACACTGCTAGGCGGTGGGCAAGTGACTGTTTTGGACAATGCTAGGGACTGCAGTAGCTTTTCAACAGAACTGAATTAGATAGATGGAATCGTAGACCATGCTAAGGGGCAGGAGGCTGACAATTTGCAGGACTTCCATTGGGAACATGCTTCTCCTAAAGCTACTGGCACATCCTTTGGGCCTGCTTGCCTGTGTTGTTTCCAAACCCTTTACCACTCAGTAACCACAGTAGTCTGTTTTTACAGGCTGCTCCTTTTTTTAAATAAAAGAAGGTGGGAGGAGAGAGATCAGTCTGCAGAAGCAGATACGGGGTGTTTCCAAGATAGCATATATGGAAGAGGGGTGTGTCAGTTACCCTTTCTCCCCCAGAGCTCTAGATCTCTTCTGTTCATGACACATAGGTGCCATTCCTGGCTCCCTAGAAGAAACAAGCGAGTTCTAAATACATCTGTCAATTTCCCATTGCTCAGTTCTGGCAGTAGTTCTGCAAACAAGGACTCTTCAAAGGAGTCCCTGGTGCATCTTGGAGCCAGTTATAGCGCGGGTCTGCTGTCTCTGTAACTGGGTCTCTGCTTTGCAAAACTAATTGGAGCTGCTAGGGGGAAGGACAGGGTCTCCAAATGGAAATGGAGAACTTGTTGGGGGGGGCGGGGATCCAGTAAGAGGTAACATTGCAAGAGACAGCGATGAGAGTACAAGCTAACTAGCCATCTAGTTCATATGCTGAAAAGGAAATGGACTTGGAAAGCATGGTTCATTTCATCTCTGAAAACCCCCGAGCTAGTGCAAAGAATCAGTGTTTCCTAACCAGAAAAGACCACATTCGCAGCTAAGAAAATGGTTCGATTTAGGGTGCTACAAAAGAAATAAAATCTATGAAAGAGATTAAATTTTCCTTTTAAAAATAACTTGAATTAATTCACGCTGGTTTGACCACCACTGGTGCTAGAGAAAAAGAGATGTTAGTCAATTAATCAAGTTGCAGGGGGGAGGTCTAGGTTGTATATTAGGGAAAAGTTTTACACTAGGAGGATTGTGAAGCACTAGAATGGGTTACCTAGGGAGGTGGTGGAATCTCCATCCTTAGAGGTTTTTAAGCTGCGTCTTGACAAAGCACTGGCTGGGATGATTTAGCTGAGGTTAGTCCTGCTTTGAGCAGAGGGTTGGACTAGATACCTCCTGAGGTCTCTTCCAACCCTAATCTTCTGTGAGTCTATGAATTAGGGACTCTGCTGTACTTTTCATCTGGGAGTGTAGTTGAAGTTTTCATTTGTAATGTCCAGCTTCCTCCAAGTCTGAGGTTTGGGAGCTAATTTTAAAAAATCTGACATGTCCCTTCTCCTTAAAGAATGGTCTCATGTGATGATAAAACAGGCTCTACTCTTTCATCCAAGACTCTTAATCAGATGCCTTGCACAGCCCAGGAATTACACATGATGGAGATCCGTGCTCTCTTTGTACAGTAACATGAGCACTACTCTAGTAAACCTGCATCTCTGTTATACAGAGCATATTAAATATACACACTCCCTTCAACAGAGAATATTCTCTCCTCTTTATGCCTTTTAATAGTATTGGTGTTAATGCTTTTGACGCTGTCTGTTTTTCACACTATAAACGTTCTACCATTCCCGTTAATGGGGAGAATTGAAGATGGTCTTTGGCACGAGGTGCACCCCTGGCGGATGTTTGTGGAGCTGGGTGTATTTTTGTAGAACATACAGTATCTTAATGCAAATCGCAGCTGTTGGCAGCTGCCAAAGTGCTTTGGAGTTAAATGCAAAAGTCAACAAAGGAAGTACTGGTCTGGCAATGGACAGTGCAGTTACACTCCACTGAGGGTGGAGAGGGACAAATGTTTGTGCCAGGTTGCCCTGGACTCTGACCATAACCAAGTTTTAATTAGCTGATTTCGTGGCATGTTGAAAGACACGATGCACTCTTTGGAGGCTTCTCAAGTGACTTTTCTAAGGCTTTCTTGTTTACTTGTGTCTTATCTAAGAAGCTGCCTCTTACAAAGGCCAAAATTTGTTTGGTTACCCAGTGTAAAGCAAGAATAATTCTGTTGCGTTTAGTGGAGCTAGTCCAGAATTACACTGCTATATCCAAAAAAGCAGAACTGGGCCCTGTAATTTTATTTTCTATCGAGCTACGACTGCTTTACCTCTCTTCTGACCGATCATTGCATGTAGGTCACTAGGGGCTTGTCCACACCGGAAAATTAATCCAAATTAACTAAAGGTGTGAATGTAAAGGGGATTAGTTAAACTGCATTGAATCCCTGTGTGGATGTTCTTTTTCAGAACTAAAGTGACCTTAATTCAGTTTATCTTAATTCACAGCCAGAGTGAATAACAGCCCTCAGTGCACCAACCTGTGCAGCTTGGGCCTGTCTCTTACTTTGTGTGTTAAAAAGAAATCGCATCCTTTTCATTTCAACAGGGGCAGCATTAACTCTATCCAAGCTTCCGTGCAGGGCACATGGGTAAGGCCGCAGTGGCACCGAGCCTGAAACCTCCATGTCCCTGCTAATCTGAACCCTCTAAGTGCTGTACCGCCAGCCCCCAGAGTCCTTCACCTTTGGAGCTCTGACTCCTAGTCCCATTGAGGCTGAGCCAAGAGAGCAGGGTCCCATTCCCAACTCCATGGCTCGCTCCCTCTGGGACGTTTTGGGCAGCTCACTCACTGCTCCAGGCCTGAGGTTAAGGCCTCTGACATTTGTGAAGTGCTCCCTGAGGCAGAAGATGCGGTGGAAGTGCAATATCCCGCTGTTCCAAGTTTGAGTGTCTAATTGCCAGCGGGTCTCTGGAGGGTGATCCCTGTGGCAGCCAGACCATGTCCTGGCCATTCCTGCACAGATCAGACCTCTCCTGAGCCAGTCAGCCCTTTCTTCTCCCCACCCCCAGAGCCACTGTGCATGGCATAACAACCTAGTTGTGGGTGGTGTCCAGACACCCAGTTGCTGCTTTTCTGCTTAAGCCAGTGGTTTGACAATGAACTGCCAGGGAAAATTTTCCAGACTTCCTCGTTACTAAATCCTGGCCCCTTTTGTTGTTGTTCCATTTCTGGCCGCGAGTGAGAAGGACAAGCCTTCCGGCTGCTTGGCCTGCCTGGCTGCATCTTGGCGTGGGCTCAGCAACCCAAAGAACAAAAAAGCCCACATGTGCTGCGAATCCCACAGTCGTCGGGAGATGAGGACGGGTTACTGGTGCCTTCCGGTGGCCGTTCCAGGGGAGACGAACGGATCACACCCCAGCCTGCATGGCGTTAATAATGAATCAGACAGCCGCGGCATGTGCAAAAATAGCCACTCCTTTGGGGTACCCAATCTGAGAAATTTGGGGCCTGGCGTTAGAGGTCTGAGTCATTTCAGGGTCTCAGCTGGGCAACCAGTTGTTCTAAATTGGGCCCCCCCAATCACTAGACACTCATGAAAATTCTGGCCCATGTGCACTGAGGAGAAAGACACAAGCTGCAGTGATGGGCATGTCGGGGAAGCGGAGCAATGGGGTCTAATCCTAAGGGAAGCCCTAATGAGCCCTTTGGCCATTGTTTAACTCTCCTCACTCCCAGTGTTAGCATGGGGTCAGGAGTCAGGGCTCCTGCTTTCCAAGCCCAGCTCTGGAGCCGAATCAGCATAGCCGAGTCCTGTCACCTCCCTGTACCTGTTCCCACATTGGAAATGGGGTAGTATTTGCCCATCTTGACCAAGTGCTTTGAGATTCTCAGAAGCAGCCGCTACACAAGTACAAAATACCCCTTCCACAAGCCAGAGCATACCTGTGAAATGGGAAGTGATTCCAAACAAAACTGTCTGAAGCCATCCTCTGTGTGTGCGTCCATGTCGGTCCCTCTTTAAATAGTTCCGTTCCTGCAGGAGGGCCACTGCATTGTTGAGACATGGTGCTAAGCTCCTGGGATGAGATGCCCAGCTGGTTGGGTGCCTGGTGCATGTTGCAATGTTACAGCCTGGCCAGTGTTTCATGCTCACTGAGGGGAAGTGAGACACAGGAACCTGGGAGAGCCCTCAGGACAGATACTAGCCTGGGAACCCTTGTCTGTGCGCGTGGTGGGTAGATTTTCAGGTAAGCACCCCAAACTATGTCGCTCCTTCAAATTCCTGGGCTGGAAATCTGGCGTCTTAGGGGGTTAGGCAGTTTCCCTGGTGGGGTCTAGGGGGTGTATTAAGATGAATTAACATCTGAAAAAACACCCAGTGATCATTTGTTGGTCCTCGTTGCTTGGCTGAGGTTCAGCTGGAGTTTTCGGCAAACAGTCAGGAGCATTCACTGGTCCCAGTCTGTACCCAGGGCATTTGTTATTGGAGGTGTTACAAGCGAGGTGTGGTCTCCCTCAGTGGCTCCAGGAAAGCTGGTGTTTTGACATGACCGGAGAGTGAGCAATGCACATGTGGGCGACCCCAGTTCACGCAGACTTCCTGGTGTGCGCAGTGGCTCACCCACCCTAAGAGCACCAGCCCTTCGAAGGCTGCATCTGACAGGAAGCGTCTCTTTGACTCTTTCAAGGTGACGACAGACTGGAATTTGCAGAAAGGCACAGGATGCACCGAGGGCCACACAGGGACGTCAGCTGCTGCCCCCCTCGCAGCTGGCATGATTGCCTTGATGCTCCAAGTACGGCCATGTCTCACCTGGCGAGATGTCCAGCACATCATTGTCTTCACAGCCACCAAGGTGAGAACGTCGTCTCTTGAAGGAGATGCCTCCCCTCCTTCCAGTGGCGCAGAATCTCCGACCCTGCTGCTTTCTCTCCCTGGCCCCTCTCAGTGAATGTTCCAGCGCATGCTGGGTGGGTCTGGATAGGCTTGTGGATCCTTATGTATCTGTGAGCTTGTCCCCTATCAATCTCTTCTTTGCCTGGACCCGAACAGCTGGATTTTCTCTCCAGGAATGTGTCCGAGGCAGACAGTATTCTCTGTGGTCACAGTGATAAAGGGGGCATTTGGTCCCCGCATTCCTGAACCTGTCAGGATGCAAATATTCAAAGGTCTCCCTGAGGAGCCTGCACATGGATAATGCAGGAGCCGGGACGCTGGGATGCAGTACATCTTGGGTGGAGGGGGTCGAGATGATGTATGCACTGGTGTTTTTGCAATGGCACCTAAAGTATTTCACAGTGTGAAAGCAGAAGGGTCTGATATGCCTGTGGCCATGTCTTATTCACCCAAGGAATCCAGAGAAATAGGGGGAAGAGCTGCTTTTGCAAATGTTGAGTCCTTACTTTTTGCTCAGTTTGTATTGAGGTACAGCTCCCAACTGCCTTCAGCGGGAGGCTGACTGCAGAGGAATGAGTAGATAGCGAATCTGCATGAGGCATCAGGGTTTGGCTGGCAGACAGGTTTCTATTGTACTCGGTGTGTCCGTCCTGCAGTTCATGTTACACAGCAAGATAAAACTTGCTTTGGCGCAGGACAACCTTTTCCCCCATTGGAGCCCGTCGCTGCCAAAGCACTAAGCCCCGGTAAGTAACGGGGCCCAGATTTGATCTGCCCTGGCTCTTGCTGATTTAAATGACTGTATTTATGTCTTTGAACTCGGCCTTTTGACTTTCCACAGGCTGCGATCTGGGCCAGGAGGGAGGAAAGGACCAGCTGGGATATTTCAGAGCCCAGGCATTTCTGTCCTTTGCACTGTTTGTTTTTCTGTGGACGACTCAGGAATCCTGGCTACGCTGGGACTCGTTTTAAACGAAGGCGAGCCGGGCCGGCGTTGGCTTTGTTGCTGTTACAGTTCACGTCTGCAAAGTCTGCTGGCTGGGGAGACGCAGCCCCCTCTCTTCTGACTCCAGGCTCCCCTGGTTTCTGGAGGGGTGCTTAGGTCTGCATTTCCAAGGCCGGGCCCGGAGGGATGTGTGCAGCGAGGCGAGGAGGGTGCCTCCCCAGCTCCCCTAGTCCTTGCAACACCGAGGTCTGTGCAGAGCTGGGCATGAGCTCCTCCAGCAAGAGTCAGGGGTGCCCCCTGGCCGAGTCACTGCAGCTGATGTGCCCCCCCTTGTTTCTTTTCAGTACGAAGATCGTCGCACCAACTGGGACGCGAACCAGGCGGGCTTCAGCCACAGCCATGAGCACGGCTTTGGCTTGCTAAATGCTTGGAGGCTTGTCAATGCTGCCAAGGTAACTCACTGCTGCTATCTTCAGGCTAATGTGACAGGCAGCTCCACGGGGTCCCCTGGACACGTGCTGCAGGCAGAGGCCTGCGGCAGCCCCTTCAGGGATGAATCCAGCTTCTTCCCCCACCCTCCGTCGCTTGTTGGCCTGGCCTCGGTGTTTCCACAGTGCCCATCACTGGGGAAGCTAATCCCTGCCCGACTGGCCGAGCTTCTGTGCCCACGTCTGGGTATGAAAGGAAAGGGCAGGGCCGTCCCCGCACAGGGTGCAAGGAGCTGGAGGGGCCAGGGTCTCTGAACACGGCCGGGGGAGTGGACCAACCGCCATGGGCCTGAGCCAGCCTGCTGCAGTCTCAGGACAACAGCCTGGCGTCAACTCCCGCCTCCCAAACCTCATCGTGGGCCACATCTCACTCTCCACGGCCCGGGCCAGCCCCTCTGAGTGAGCTCAGGCACCAAAGGGAGCCCCGAAGGTGCTATCATTGTGAGGAGAAGCTGCGATGTCCTTTGCTGAGGGAGTGTGTGAAGGACACTTCCATGCCTGGGAGATCCATGCTCCAGCTGTTAGCTGAGGAGGCAGGACAAAGCTTCTCTGATAAAGACACTTAAACCCACACTGGTGGGGTCCAGTGGGCAGGGGTCAGGACTGGCAGTCAGGAAACCTGGCCTCTATTTCCAGCTCTGCTACTGACTTTGGGCAAGTCACTTCCCTCTCTGTGCCTCAGTTTCTCCCACTGGCCCATGTTGTACGATGTCTGAATGAAAAGCCCCCTAAGAAAACTCAGTATTTTTGCTGGGAAATGGCAGTAAGGGGGAGAAAAGTGCCTGTGTAGACATGGTCTCTGCTGACTCCACAGGTCTGCTCCCTGTGTGTGCACACAGTTAGAGCTGCTACAGTCAGATTTGGCTCTTGATACTGTCTCACATACGTTCTCAAAAACAAACTAGGGAAATATAGCGGAGAAAATCTACTCTAAAGTGGGAGCACAACTGGCTGGAAAACCCTCCTCAGAGAGTAGGGTCACAGTCAAGCTGGAAGGACCTGTCAAGTGGGGTCCTGCAGGGATCTGTCCTGGGTCTGGTTCTACTCCATGTCTTCATAAATGATTTGGATAAAGGCACAGGGAACACACTTCCAAAGTCTGGCAGATGACACCAAACTGGGAAGGGGTTGCAAGCGCTTCGGAGGACAGGATTAGAATTCAAGATGATCTTGGCAAACTGGAGAACTGGTCTGAAGTAAATGGGATGAAATTCAGGAAGTACAAATGCAAAGTGTTGCTTTTAGGGATGAATAATCAATTGCACAAACACAAAAAGGGACATGACTGCCTAGGAAGGAGTACTGCAGAAAAGGATTGGGGGGTTATGGTGGATCACAAACTAAATACGAGTCAGCAGTGTCACACTGTTGCAAAAAAAGCCTGGGGGGTGGTGAGCAAGACACAAGAAGTAATTCTTTCACTTTCCTCAGCACTAATAAGGCCTCAGCTGGAGTACTGTGTCCAGTTCTGGACACCACACTGTGGGAACGAAGTGGGCAAAGTGGAGAAAGTCCAGAGGAGAGCAACAAAAATGAGTAAAAATCTAGGAAACATGACCTACAAGACTAGATTGAAAAAAATGGGTTTCTTTTGGCTGGAGAAGAAACGATTGAGGTGTGAGACATGGTAACAGTCTTCAGAGACATAAAGGGTTGTTATGAAGAGGAGAGTGCTAAATTGTGCTCACCCACTGAGGCCAGGACAAGAAGCAACGGGCTTAAATTGTAGCAAGTGTGGTTTAGGTTGGACATCAGGAAAAACTTCCTCTCAGGATAGTTGAGCATTGCAACAAGTTCCCTGGGGAGGTTGCGGACTCACTGTCACTGGGAGTTTTTAAGAGCAGGTTAGACAAACACCTGTCAGGGATGGGCTAGATAACATTAAGTCCTGTCTCAGTGCAGGGGGCTGGACTGAACAACCTATGGTCCTACATTTCTATGGTTTCAGTGTGTTTTACTCCCATTGGCCCTGCAGAGCTGGCCCAGCCAGGGAGACAGAGCTGGATTCTTTTCTGGCTCATGTTTCAGCAACAGAATTATTCGCTCAGGTCCAGCACAGCATATGTGATGGTTGAGAAGAAAAGCACCCAGCTTGACACTCAGATCTCAGGGGGAGACAACAGCACTGGCACTTTAAGAAAATAATAGAAAAAAATTGGCAGAAAAATGTGAACAGGGGTGACAGAGACACAGTGAACACCGACCCCTGGCACACAGGCATGCTGTTCATAGTGGGGCTGCACTTTAAACTCCTGCTCTGCTGAGCCTTGGCCAAATCCGTCTCTCACATTGACTCCAAAGATCAGTTGCATAAAGAGGACAAGGATTGTGGCCTTCCTTTTAGGGTGAGACGTTGAATTTGGGGTCAAACTACAAGGACTCCTACTGTACCTCCTAACTATACAGCTGCTTTGGGGATGAAGTAATGAGACCTTAGGCAAGGAGTGCAAACCTGGCCCTCGCCTGCTGCTCTTCCAGAGCTCTATATATAGCCACAGGCAAGAGGCTTGTTTATGGAAGTGGACAGATCTGATTCATGGCTCTGGGGAGTTGGCTGGCAATATGTGCCGTGTGTTGAGTGTGTAGCAGCTTCTGTTGGGGCACCGAGCTTTGTGACATGGCATGATGCCCCCAAACCGCAGGGGGACCCAGTGTTCTCTGATGGCAGCTGCAGGTCTCCAAGAGCCGTAGGGATGGATTGTTTTGGGGCGCTCCAGTGGAGTGGGGGGGCGTAGAGCAGGGGGCCAGGTTCTGTTCCCAGCTCTGGTACTAACTCGCTGTGAGACCCTGGCAAAGCCCTCCACCTCTGTCTCCTGGTCAGTAACATGAGTGGTAGATTGTACAAAAACACGGCAGCTCAGCTTGCCCACCCTGAGGGGGGCACCAGACGTCTGCCAAAATCACACCTCCCCCCGCCGTGCCTTACGAAGTGGGTTTTCTCATTAGTATTTTCAGGCTGGTCTCTGTCCCCGGTAAGTGCTGCTGGAGTCGAGGGCTGGGACTCCAGGACCCCGGATGCCTTTTTTAATGGTCAGGCTGCTTCCGTGACTCAGCAAGAGTAAATTTCCTTTCCTCTGGGAACGCCATCGCAGCCAAAGCACCTGCTTTTCTCTGCCACTCCTGCTGATTCCCCTCTTCTCCGCCACCCTGGCTGGGACAGTGGGAAGGCAAGTGACGTGCCCCAGGTCGCTCTGTGTGTTGGTGGCTGAGCTGAAAATTGATCCCAGGGTCCCACCTCCCAATCCCCTGCTCTAACAAATAAACTAGCATCCCTCTGTTCTTCAGTATCTTCAGCCAGTCCTGCTGTCTAGGTTCACGCACAGGCCTCGATCGGTTCCCCGTTCACCCGGCTTCTCTCAGCATCCCCGGCCAAGGCGTCTCAATCACAGGCTTTGTGTGCAAGTC
Organism: Mesoclemmys tuberculata; assembly: GCA_007922155.1. Taxonomy (NCBI): domain Eukaryota; kingdom Metazoa; phylum Chordata; order Testudines; family Chelidae; genus Mesoclemmys; species Mesoclemmys tuberculata. Next base: position 189,083 of record ML675648.1, read on the forward strand.
TCCACACTAATGTGCTGTAATGCCTCCCACAGCCACTTCTAATTAATACCAGGCCCATGAACGCCTGCAGTAGACGCATTATTGATGTCCCTGGTCATGGAGAGACGCTTATTTAAACATTTATATTTTCATGTTGAGGGAGGGTGAGGGTCTGGAGAGGCGTCAGATGCTCCAGGATGCTAACTCGCCCCCCCATCTTTTTGTTAACAGATCTGGGAGTCTGTCCCTTACTTAGCGTCATACGTCAGCCCTCTTTTAAAGGAAGGCAAGACCATCCCACAGATCCCTCATGGTCTGGAAGTCATCTGGAATGGTAAGCACGGCACATCCCCTCTGCTTCTGCGGGGCCCCTTCCTTGTCTCTGACAGCGTACACCCACGTTAGAGGGGCACAAGGCCTTTTAGATCTCGAGGTCACAAGCTCAGCTCAGCATCTGGGAGATGACAACCAAAAGTTGCGCTCGCCGACTGTGTGAGCTGAGCTTGAGAAGCCAAAGATGGCAAGGGCCCCTGAGACGCCGCTTCCAGCTCATCCCCAGAAGTGCATCGCAGCAGGGCAGGTTGGGGCCAAATGGATAGGGCAGTGAGTGCCCATGCAGGGCTTACTGTGTCTCCAGGACCGCCAGTCCTCCATCTTTCAGCAGCACTGAATTCAGCCACTGCACCGCCCAAAACATCTGCAAGGCTAAGTGTCCCGGAGGACTACATATGGAACAGATGGGCACGTGTGCTACGACGGTGCAGAAAAAAGCTATAGCAAGAGAACCTGGTCCGGTGAAGAGATCGGATCATTCCTGGGCTCTGGCCAACAGCAGGGAGTGGCAGGGAGAAGTTTTCAGCGGCGCCCTGGAAGGAGATAGAGCTGGTGCAGTGGGGAATACAGGAAGGCTTTATCAAAGATGAGGCTTGGTGGGCTGTTGGGGGAGTTTGGGGCAGGCCTTCCAAACAGGGAATGGCCAGTTGCAGCCTTGGTATCTCAGGTCACCATGGAGTCCCAATGGGCGGAAATCTGCTGGGATGCTGCCAGAAAGGGGGAGCCGAGCCTAGAAGAAAGGAAGTGGGAGCACAGATAAATGTTCCTGCATCACCATCAGAACGTGGCCCTCGGACAACTCCAGCCTGATCTGCCCCTGCCCTTGAGAGCAGCTTCGAGGGACAGCCAGTCCCCCCACGTGGTTCTATGCAGGCAGCCATACGCAGGGATCTGCTGCTGGTTATACCTTGTGACTAAGGATCCAGAATTCCCTCCCTGCCTGCTTTGTCTCGGAAGGGCGCTAATAAGCAATAGCGCTTTCTTACCCCTCCCACTGGAAACGAGAGCAGGATAAAGCAGGGAACTGTGGAGAAGCAGGGGAGGCAGGATCTCCTGCCGGGGGACTGCTAATGCAGCATCTGTGGGGTTGAAACCAAAGCAGACCGAGTTCTCCCCTGCGTGGCAGTGCACTGTGGGAGGGAAACAGGGACACAGGCGCGGCACGGAGATGGTACCAGAGCAGAAGCCACCGTGGCTTAGCCTCAGGGAGGCTTCGGGTGTGCGGTGCTGAAAGCAGCTCGTGCGTGGCAGAGATCGGAGCACGGCAAAGCAGGAGCAGAAACAATGTTGGTGGGAGAGACGGCGAAGGACCAGTGGGGCAGCCTGGGGCAGGAGAGCCAGCATGGCTGCTGGCAGGGGAAGGAGGGAGAGGAACAGCTGCAGCGATAGGGATGACCCCAGTGGGACAGGACGGGAGGGCGTGGACAGACTGGCCACGCACAAGGCCAGGAATTGGAGACAGGTTGTGAAAGAGTTAAGTGTCCCGAGAAGCCTGATTCTGTCCTTTCTTTCTCCTGCTCCCTTCCCGGGAGGAAACGTTTTGTTTGTTCCCCTGCTCCGCCCCAGGAGAAGTTGAATAAATCGATGTCTTTGGAAAGCCAGACAGGCATTAGAGAGCTCTTAGGGAATGGCACATCACGGCTGGGGCTGGGCTGGGCCGCAGCCAGACCTGTTCGGCTGCCTTTGACCATTTTAGGTAATCTTGCAGCTCCCGACTTGGCCAGCTTCTGTCAACATAAACAAGGCCCTTCTTCCTCCTGGAGCTGCTACTAGTGGGAAGGGAAGGAGAGGCCCAGAGGAAAAGATGAGCTGATGTTTTGCAGCCCAGGCTGCCAGGCGTGTTTTCCTTCCCATGCCAGGAGCCCCGTTGCCCTGGCTCACTGGCCAGATGCATTTGTGTATTTTAGTCTGTCCTTCCTCTTCTGCTGTCGACCCGCCATCCCCTTTAATTGTGTTTTGCTTTCTTGCGTTACTGGAAATTCCTTCCGTGCCCACAGAAATGACACGCGTTCGCAGCCGTTCCCCAGGCTCTCCAGCGGGGAGAGAACATGGGATAAAACCCGGGGCTCGCCCCCTGACGCATGTTCCCAGTTCATCCCCTGCATGAGCCTGGTGGGACGGGCAGGGCATGGAGGAACAGCCCTCCTCGCCCATCTCCAGCACCTGCCATCAGAGGATCCCAAAGCATCTTGCAGTTGTCAGTGAATGAACCCTCCCTACTCGCTGTGAGAAAGGGACACAAGGAGCCCCTGACAGCCACTGCCGAGTGACTCCCCTTCCAGACAGCTTTGACTCCTGGTGCAGCCTCTCATTTCCACATGCACCCTCTGCTTGGCAGGGAGCCCCTGGCTTTGAACTCCCAGTATGAGCTCCAGGCCACGCGCAGGCTGCCTGAATGATTTCCCCCAGGGTCACGGAGAGGGTGACCTCCTCATCTAGGACTTCCTCACCTAATCGCCAGTGGCCTCCAGTGTCCAAGTCCTAGGTGCTAACCGCTAGGCATGGTGTGGCTTGTGGGGCAGTGATCAGAGGAGCTCATCTGAATGGTTTGCACAGCTGCTAGCTGTTCAGGGGAGTCCAGCGGTGAAGCCTTGGCTGGCAATGACTGGCTGTTCAGAGGTCTCCCTGAAGTGAATTTGGTGTTTCAGTGGATTTCCCAGTAGACAGGTGTCCCTGCCCATTGCAAAACCCCTCTCCACCTCCTCTCCCGGCCCTTGGGAAATCTCGCCAGGCCAGGCCTAAGGCACATTGGCAGGAGGTCGCCCTGTTAGTTTTGTGCCGGCTCTGCAGAGTGGGAGAGAGAAGTCCCACTTCTTTCCTGAACACTGAACTCACACACCACTGTAAAGCGCAGAGACCAGGCCACCCAGCTCAGGGAAACGTGATTTAAGGATGGACCAGGAGTGAGACGTTGTAAAACAGCAAGAGAGAAACTAACCCTGATCCTGGCACACGTGAGACAGGCGTGTTTTTTGTTAATGGAGTTGAGCTTGTTCTCAGTCTGTCTAGGACCTTAAAGATCCCGGTTATTATGAGAGAGAAAAAAAGGGAGTGCCGAGTCCGGCAGCTCTGAGAGTGTTTGCCCTAAAAGGAATTCTAAGCTGAACATGTAACAGCAAACGAGATGTTGGAAAATGCCAGAAAAGACAGACTTGGGTGAAGTTTGCCCGAAGGAATGAGAGCTGCTCTTTGCTCTACTTTCTAACCAGGTACCCTGGGGAGTGACACGGAGGCTTAACCCTTTCTTTGGCTCAGGCCCGGGTGGGAGGGGGAGGGAGAAGAGTGAAACGGCCTCCTGCTCACAACACGAGAGGCCTGCGTTGCTATGGAAGGGCCATGTGTGAACGCAGCCAAGGGGAGTCCTTTATGCAAGCCCTGGTTCTGCAGTTTGGGAACAGACTTAGGAGCCAGATGCTGCCTGGGAGGGCTGTTGACGGATCAGCTGCTAGAGCGAAATTTTGGCAAATATAATGCATTTGGGGTAGGGGGGCACAAACTATTCATGAATTTGAGTCAAGCTTTGGCTGGAAAAAGTGGATTCTTTTTCTCAAAGTCAAAATAGTTCATTTCAACCATTTCAAAATGAAACATTTGGGTGTTTTGTTAACTATAATTATTTAAAAACAAACAACGAAAAAGGTGGAAAAACACTTGAGAAGGAAACACAATGAAAACCTGAAAATAATTACTTTCTTTTCAGGGTTTTGTTTTCATTTCATTTCAGGCATTTTTTGATGCAAAATAAAATGTTTTTGTTTCGATGAGAAAACCGAAACATTTAGTTTTGCTTCAAAATGCACCAGAATTGGTTTTGGATTTTTTGGTTTGGCCCCCAAGCTGAAAAAATCAGTTATTCACTTAGTTCTGTTAGCCACCCTTAACTTTGGCTGAACTCTGCTGCTGTCAAATTCTCACCAGCTGATTAAGATTTCTATTTGGTAGCTCCTTTGGGGGAGGCAGTATGGACTAGTGATTGGAACTGCAGCCTGGGTGTAATCTAATTCCTGGCTTCAAATCTCAGCTTTGATGCTAAATCACTTGCCACTTCAGGCAAGTTACTTAACTTCCCTGTGCCTCCTTTTCCCAAGCTTTAAATGGGAATAGTGCCCGCCTGCCTAACTCATAGGGAGATCAGGAGGCATAATTCACTGCTGTTTGCAACGTGTTTGGAGATCCTCGGCGAAAGGCACTGGTGAGGGGCAAAGGCTGTTGTTACAGATGCCGAAGACTGAAGGATTCTTGTTGTAGCCCTGAAACCTCACAGCAGCACCCTCCCCTCCCTGCTCTGGAATTCGCAATCTCTGCGTCAGGACTGAGTTGGAATTTTTGCTGTAAACTGGCCTTTCTGTCACCTGGAATCCAGCCCATCTGTTCCAAAGAGAGCGGAGCGCCTCACCCTGTACCTCGGGCTGGTGCATTCGAATCCCTGTGGGGAAGAGCTGGAGCATGCAGGATGCAGCCAGGGCTGGGAGCCTGGGGCATGCAGCATTTCACTGTGACTGCACGCTTTAGTGAGCTGACCTCTCGGTGCTTCTGACTGCAAGAAGATTCAGAGAAGCTTCTTGTTGTGGCTTTTGCATCACAGTCACACATGCATCCCTGCTAACTTCACAGCACAGGCACTTAAGAGTATTTCAGAGGGGTAAGAGCATGGATCCAACTCAGTCCATCTCCTGGTCTCTGCCGCTGCAGTTGGCATATTATGGGCTGTCAGGGAAGCATCCATTCTTTTAAATACATTTCCATTACAGTATCAAAGCCACTACTGTCTTTGGTAATTAGCCACACCTCGAAACCCCTTGCCCACACCTCTCCGCTCACCCTCAGTTTCCGATCTTTGCTATACATAAAGTGGCCAGAGTTCAGCAGGAATCACCCTGTTCAATCCAGTTATGTTGCTTTGGAAACCTGTGCAGAGGAAGGATTTTTCTTTGGGAACAAAGCACATCTGCAAAAACTCCTAACACTGGCGGGAAGCTGACCAGGTACCGCCCGTGTATCTGATTAGGACAGACTTCCTCCATTGCTAGGAGGACGAGCATTGCATTCATACTGCATGCGAAATTCCCACCAGGCCACACAATCCAGGCGTGCAAAGCAGCACTCTCTCACCGCTGAGCCACTGCAAGCCACGAAGCTGTGTGGAAAGCCTGGGTAAAGCTGCCTTCCCCAGATTGTGGGAGGGGATTTTTCCAACCCTGGCCATTTTCCCACCACTGACATGGCTGGCAAGGGGCTTTTCACAATGAAAACGGATCAGTTGGTGGGAAGTTGAGACACTGAGCGCAGAGCTCAGGGCCAGAGTGCCGGGAATTTGAAATGGGAGAAACTTGGCTGCATTTGCGAGCAGCTGGCGGCGAGTCCGTGTAAGAGGTGTGTCTCGCATGTGTCCTGCCTACACATCAGTCCATTGTGCCCATGCCATGGGGGGGGATCTGGGTGGAAGTGGGGAGTGCTCATTGGGTGTGTCCTATTAACCAGCTCACTGACACCCGCACATCTTTCATCGTGACAGTCACAGCGGCTGACCTCGCGTTGTCTGGCATGAGGACTCTGGAGCATGTGGCCGTGACCGTCACCATAACACACCCTCGCCGTGGCAACCTGGAAATCAAACTCCTCTGCCCCAGTGGCATGATGTCCAAGATTGGGACCACCAGGAGCCTGGACTCGTAAGCAGTGCAGCATTCCACCTCCGGGGGCCTCGGGATGGGGGCAGTAGGTTGGGGGGCAGTAGCGAGTGACTTCCCCGGTGCTATAAAGTGTGTGGTGCCGTATGTGAAGAGGGGCTGGGCGGGCCACATGCAGCAAAAGCATTTCGATGAGGGTTATTGGCATGAAAGGGGTCATTGGAACCCATGCCTGGAATGCACAGATAACAGCTGATTAGCTCAGGAGTGTCTGTCCCTGTGTGACCCCCTTTCCAGCCCCAGTATTTAGAAGCCCACAATGTCCTGCTTTTATTCCGCGGGATGGGGAGGGAGAATTTCTCAGAATCTCCCTGGTTGCTCCTGCTCTGTATTCACGCAGCCCTGCTGCCCTTAGAGAGCTTGACCCATGCCCCCCAGAGCCCAGCAATCTCCTGCAGGAAAGCGCCCAGTGGCTTGTTCGCTCCTCATGGGTTATTTTTCTCCTCCCTCTTGCAGAGATCCCAACGGCTTTGCCGACTGGACCTTCTCCACGGTGAGGTGCTGGGGGGAGGAAGCCCAAGGCACATACAGGCTTGTTATCAGGGATGTTGGTGAGTCCCGTCCTCTCTGGGAAACAAACGGTCCTGGGCCCTGCCAGCCCATTGTCGTTTCATTCCTATGTGTGTCAGGTCCTTGCGCAGTCCTGGAGCCTCCGATCTCTGATCATAGGCTCTCTCTGACCACAGGTGCTGGGCACCCTGTTCTTATACGTCTCTGCCAGTGCTCCTCTGTCCCCCCCACAGCTCCCTGCTGCTCAGCCCTGTGCAGCCTGCTGGATCCCGAACCCCCGCGCTCCCTGCTGTTCCAGCCCTGTGCACCCCGCCAGCTCTCCCAGTGCAGCACCTGCTCTTCCAATCCGGGGCCTCTCCAGAGCAGAGGCTGCGAACGGGCTGGGGAGGCAGAGACGGGCTATGCCTGTGGGAAAAGCCCACTGAGCGAGGCTGACCCTAGCTATAGAGCCTCGGCCTCCAGAGCTGGATGGCTGGCGTGGCTCCACCACTTGGGAACTGCTTTATCGCTTGCCGAGCTGCCAGCAGCGCACTTCTCAGCCTGATGTAGGCACAGCCGTGCATTGTCTGGGCACAGTGTTGGCCTTCCTGTGAGGTCTCAGGGGAGCCGTCATTCACAGGCCACCCAGTGGCCCCTGAGGCCACGTGCCCACCATGTGCCCTGGCCCATGTGATTATAGAACAATGCCAATAGCCTTCTTTGCAAGCCTAGAAGGCACAAAAGGCTCTGAGGCACACACCTTCCCTTCGCCCGTTCTGCAAGCAGCATCTCTGTTGCTTTAGCTGCAAGCAGGAATGCTGTTTTCCCTGGTAAATGGCAGCAGCAGGTGCTATTTGGACCCAAGTGGGAAAGTTCTCCATTTGTTGTAGCATCTTGCTCTTCCAGGGGATGAGACCCTGAAGACAGGGACGCTGAAGCAATGGCAGCTGACGCTCTACGGCTCTTCGTGGACTCCAGTGGAGATGAGGGAACGGCAAAGGTATGAGCCACTTTTCACAAAGGAGCTGTGAGGCCAGGCAGTGGTTTTTCATAGGTGATCAGATTGTGAACGTGTCAGAATAGAAAAGAAGATCTGTTCCTCGTTGTAAACAGTGTGTGTCCCGCGTCTACAGCCATCCTCCAACGTGCCATGTGACGGACTCACGGTGACCGCGTGTGCAAGGGGCTAGGTCACAGGTGATGTGGACTCCAGGTAGAACAGTCTTCCATAGAGTCCCCCGAGGGCAGCTGAGTGATAACAGCTGTTCTAATAGCTCTCCATCTGCCAAGGCCCAGAAAGGACAGAGCAACCCTGGAAGCATCAAATGAGGCAGACGGAGCTGCATGGAATCCATTCGTAGCAGCTCAGTATGCAGCCTGGCATTTCTGATGGGGACGGTTGTAACCTAGTTCCAAGGCGTGAACGCCAGGATGTGGGGTGAAGGGAAGGTCAGATCTAAAAGGGAGAGAGGAGGGGGGCCTCTGGTTTCTTTATCACATCAGAGATCCGAGCTGAGGCTGGTTGGCTGGTGTGTAACTGGCCCCATAGCCAGACGAGGAAAACAGGATCAGGGGTCCTGGGAGAGAGACACCCCATCCTGTCCTGCTCATCGTGGGCCTGCTACAAGCAGCAAAAGCCGGTGGCTGGCAGCCATACGCAGCTGTTCCATGCACTAGGTGAAACAAGGGGGATAAAACCAAAACACGTCTCCTCAGCCTTAGTTACAAATGCGCTGCCCTGGCAGGGCTATCTCCTCTCTGTGACCGCCCCTCCCTGGGGAGCCCCCGTGCCAGGGCCATTCCTTCCCAAGCACTGCTTTGCTCTCCCCTGTTCTCTGCTGCTTCGCATTTGGGGGCCTGTCTGGGGGCGTTTTGCTGAATGCATGTCTTGGTTTCAGGCTGCTGGAGGACGCCATGAGCGGAGAGTACCTGGGCAATGGGGAGTCTCTGCCGTGCCCTCCGGGGCTGGAGATCGGGGAACAGGAGCGGTACACCATCACGGTCAACACCCTCAAGGTAAAGCCTGCAGCGTGTATGCAGGAAGTCCACGAGGGGCCCACGGTGGATGATCGAGGGACTGGCTGGCCCGAGGGAGCAGCGGTGGGCGGTGGAGCATGTTTTCTGGGGTGCCCGTTCCTAGCCCGGTTGGGGCAGTAGGGAGCCAGAGGACTTTGGCTGCTAGTTGCTGGCCTGTGTGAAATCAATTGGGGGGCAGGGCATGTCTCGGCCCTATTCCCACCATACACAGACCCACACGGCTCGGGCCATGAGCACGCCATTGGCATGAGCTCCCTGGCCCCTGCTGGCAATCTCAGAAGAGAGGCCTTGGAACCGGAGGGAAGGGCCCTGCCGCTCCCGGCAGCTGGCAGTAGCTGGGCACGATCAGAGAGGGGAAGGTGCTGAGATCTGCGGTGCAGGACTAAATGCGCTGGCCCTGCTCCCCGCTGCTGACCTGGCTGCTCTGCGGAATATGGGCCGGGACCTATTTGTACAGTAACGGTCACTGTGAACGCTGTCCCAGTCCAGCCCTTTGGATATCCGTCTCCTCCCAGAGCCTAGGGAGCAAAACCCACACGGTAGCTCCTTTCTCCTCTGCCCTGCCCATGACCCCGTCCCTTCGCTGCCCCCCTAAAGGGCTGGCTCTGCCCCGTTCTGCTTTCCCATGCCAAACAGGGTGAGCGGAGGCTCCTGCATGTCTGAGCTTTCTCTCCCCTCCCACTGTAACATATCCTACTGGGGGAGTTTGGAACACGACTCCCTGGCGAGCTCACACCTGCCGTTCCTTTGTTGGCTTGAGGGATAGCTGTCTAGAGAGACAGGGCTTCTCCCCTGGGTCTCGTCGTGGCACCCAGCCACTCCACTGCTAGTCTGTTAAAACCGCTGCCCCTGAGAAGATGAGGACCAGTTGCCCGGTACAGGTTACCGGTCCTACCGGGAATGCAATCCTCCTTTGCAGCAAACACAAGTTGGTGAAGAAAGAGGTGCCAGGCGTGATTGAAGCCCATCCTTGGGGGTCTGTCCCCTCTCAGGCCAGTTGGCATGGCTACCAGCTTGGCACATGGCTTCCACTGGGCTGGAGAGAGGGTAGATGATACTAGCTCTTGGAGTTTGATAGGAGGCTTTGGTTTCTAATGGGGTTTTCTCCTTCCCCGTCCCCAGACGCTCATGTTGCTGGGTTGCTTTGCTGTCTTCTGGACTATCTACTACATGCTGGAGGTTTACCTGTCCAGAAACAATGTGGTCTTCAACATGACGTGCAGCAGCTTCTCCACCTGCAGATGGTACTCCAGGGCTGGGAGGCAGAAGCATGTGGAGAATGGGATGGATACGGAGTCCATCCCGCTGTATGGGGGGAAGGATATGGAGGACATTGAGATGGAGTCCGAGCATCCACTGCCCAGCCTGGAGGCCCTGGAGAACTTGGGGGACGAGGGAAGCTGGAGTCGCCAGGATCCCAAACCTCACAGTAATGGCTTTCACGAAGCAGTCCATTCAGGGTCAGGGTATCTAGGCCGCGACCTGGCCTCTGAACTCCTCTCAACAGGCAGGGAGCAGCAGACGGTCTAGTGGGGTTGAGAGCTCAGGATTCTGGCTGATAGTGGATGCTCTCCTTCCCTGGATGCAGGGCGGGGGAGGCTTTCCAAGCCAGCCACAGAACCACCACAGACTTTTCCTCTTTTCATTTGGGGATGCTGGCGTTGGATGTGGCGGGTGACGACACAGGCCCACGGCTGAGGGAAAGAACCAGCATATTATTCTCCACATTCCTCATCGCAAAGGCCCCTTTCCCTGCCTTTTCAAAACAAAACAAGCCTTAACTCATTGTGTAGTGGAGTCTGTCCGGGGGTGCAACTCAGGGCTTCCCGTCCTTCCTCTGACCTCGGCCCCGTGCTCAGCTCCCTTGCCTGGGAGCACACAGCCTGTGCTAAACTGAGCTTCATTTCACCGGGCAGCGCATCTGTGCCTGCCTGGCCGCCGGGGGCAGCCCCGGATCGAGCTGCTAGTGCAGCACCATCGCGCCCGAGAGTCCGCTGTCTCCCCCAGGGCTGGCTTTGGAGAGGGAAGCAGGAACGTTTCCATGACAGCAGCCTGCAGATGCCATGGTTGTGCCCTCCCGTTGCCCATGCAGCCAGCGCGGTCTGCAGGCAGGACAGCCCTGGGGGAAAGGCAGGGACGATGGGAGGGGCCTAGGGAGAGCCCAAGGCCTGACTCCCTCACAGCAGTTTGGCCCCTGTGGGTCTCCATTGCCTTCAATGGGACTGCTCCCGATTTGCAGAGTGCAAGAAGTGCAGTTCCCTGGATGTGGCTCCCCCGTCTGTCTGTCTGTCTGTCTCTACAGCGTCTTGGTTCCCATGTACATTTGTTTTGCTCCGTTTTCATTACACAGGTTATTTGCCATGAAAGCCTCAGCTGCCCCTGGTAGGGGCAGGGGGAAGTCTCGCACGGACCCCCGGGGCCCTGCTCAGCCAGCATCCACCACAGTTTGGCTGTAGTGGTGCTGTTCTCCCTTCCCTGCCTGTGGCATCGATGCTCCTGCTGGAAGCACCGCTGGCTGGGGCAGAGGCAGGAGGGTCTGGGTGTTGCTGAAAGCAGTGGTTCTCCCTGGGAAGAGACCCTTTGACTCTAACTGGCTTTTAAGTTATCTCAGGTGAAGGTGTCAAGCATTGTGGGAAGGCCTTTTCCATGGTACGTAGCCCTGGCTGATTGGAGTCTTCATTTCCCCCTTCCTCAGCCAGTGGCCTTACCCTTTGTCTGCCTGTGCTTTCTAGGATCTGCCTGTGGCTGCAAAGCTCTCAGCGCACTGTGCATTTTTCGTCTCCAGATCACTTTGTGGTTGGCTAAGACCAAAAATCAGTTCTCCCACTTCCAAGGGCAGTAATTGCACCTTTTTCTCCCTGCAGTTTCCCCCTCACTGCCATGTTCACCCATCCTCTCCCAAACTAGCACCTGTCTGGTGAGAGAAAGGTAAAGGGCCTGGCTGGCTTGGGCCTTGTGCTCACCTCAAGGCACTGCATGCAAAGGGCATTTGCAGCAAACCCAATGGGTTGGCACAGCACGTGCAGAGAGAATGTGCCTTTCCCGTTGTCTTGTTTCTGTAGCAAGGCTGTGTCTGAGATCCCAAGACAGGGAGCAGAGGAAGGTGGGATGCAGAAGGGGGTGGTCCAAGAATGACAGGACACCGACTCCAGCAATACATTGCATGGCAGGATGAGCGCGTCATGCTTACTGGGTGTCTGCAGCCATGGCCCACGCTGCTGTTTCTCACGGTGCTCTTCTGTCAGCTAAATGGATGGAGCAGTTTTTAAATCCTTCATCAGTTTTCCATGAGGGCCTCTTACATGTTAAGTTGGGGCTGATGGGTTGGGGGTTTTAGTTGTTTTTGCAACAATCCATCACAGACATTGGGAGGTTTTTTTTCCTAAAAATTTCGGGGGGTTATTTTTAAACAGCAAAATCCTTTTTGTGCAGCTTTCCAAAATAAAGTCTTTCAAAGCCAGCCTGCTTGCCAAGATGTCTGATCCTGTTTGCGTGTCGTTAAACTGCTCTGAGCTGTCCAGCCGTTCTACCTTCCCCATGGAAAAGCAAGATGACAAGGCACCCTCCAGTGTGCAGGGGAGAGTAGTGGTGACGTAGTCTGCTCAGGGCCTGGTTTTCAGAGGTGCTGAGCACCCGCAGAGCCAGGGGAAATGCCCGGGACTGTGTGTGTTCGGGACCTCTGATGCGCAAACCCCGCCTGCATGGGTGGTTCCCTCGGCTTTCTGGCTGTTAGCAGATGGCAAGCAGCTCACCCCATGGGGCAAGCAGAGCCAGGTCAGGAAGCATTCAACCGTCACTGTGCAAAAAGAAAATTGCCATTGGTGTGAATGTTTCCTGTTTAGAACCAGATACAAAACAGCTGGCAGACAACTGTTTAGTTACCACAGCTGGCTGTTTGCTATAGCCATGGCAAGTTGCTGTCCTTCAGACAATTGACAAGAATATCCCCAAGAGTTTTTGGTGCCAAAAGCTGACCTAACGCTTGACATGTTAGAATCTAATGGTGCGGGGGCCTGTTTGGGTTTTTTATGTGAATTTCCACTGCTGATGATTTAGCTAAGCCAGGGTTTTGTAGGACTTGTGAAAAGTCAGCCTTGTGTTCCCTGCGCTGGCTGTTTGACCATGTTAGGTATTCCTAGAGCTCTGCAGACATACTAGAGGATGCGAGGGAATAAAAGGCAGGGATGAGTAAGCAATCCGAGCTTCTTAATCACCCACGCAAAGAAAAAGCAGCAATTCAAGCCAAAAAGGGCCATTGTCAGATTCTGCTTCATTCCCCCCGGGGGGGGGGCATCAAAATTCAGAGTGCTATTTTTCCAGCATCTGAGTGTTTGCACAATGAGAAGTAAATTATGTTTTAAATGCCTTAAGTACCTTTTAAAGATATCAGTGCCCTGCTTTTGCTAGACAATCATGTGGCTGCAAAAGTCAGTCTCTTCTGTTTGTCCAACAGGAGCGAGGACTTGGGTTTTCCTCAATTCATAGATTTTAAAGCAGCAGGGATCACTGATATCATCTAGTTTGACTGGTATAACACAGGCCATAGGACTTCCCTGACTTACTTCCAGTTTGAAGTAAAATAGATCTGTTAGAAAAACAGCCGTTCCCCTTTCTGGTAGCACTCACTCCAATCTTTTGCTGCTGGTTGTCTTGCGTTTTTTTTGTGTGTTCAAGACTGAAAATCCAGGTTGAACTAGTCAGAATTTAAAATTTAAAAAAAACCCTCAGGACACTGCAATAGTCACAATGTTTTTTTTAATTTTGACACAAAAATAAAAGTACAAAACAGAGGCTAATTTGACTTCCTCGCTATTTGCAAGGAGCTTTACAAAAGCACTTGGTTTTTCTTGTGCAAGGTTTACTGAAAGGCTGGGTAATTCCAACTATGCTACCGGTCCCTGCTTTCCAATTTAGCCTTCTTGGGTGGGTGTAACCTTATAGGCTGTTTGTAACAACCTGCTCTATGACACAGTAGAAAAACGTAGCTCACGGTACGACTAAGTCACGGGAGGTGAAGCAGAGAACATGCAAAGGTCTGAGAGGACGGGCGACACTGCGAAATGGAGACGTGGTCAATATTGGTGGCTGAATTAAAGCTGCTCCTAGGGCGATACTTTGGAACTCTCCCCACCTCACTGCATGCATCATCGCCTTGTGGGCTGGGGCTAGCTGCTCTTTAAAAGTTACCTAATTAATACCAATGGCTTTGTGTTCAGTACAAATGGCAGCTTTGGGCTGGCCACTGGCTCTGTTCACATTGGCGGCAGTTGGGCTCTGATTGGGAGGGAGCTGCCGACCCAGTTCCTGTGGTGGGGCTTGTTTTCTCTTCTCCGGGGCAGTCTAACTGATGATCTGCCGGGGTCGCCCGTAGCCTGTCATGCCAGCCTGCGAGGCCCCCTTGTTGCTGCCCATCTGTAAGCCGATCACACCCTTCCCTTCCTTCAGCTGGCTCTCGGAGAAATCCCGCTTGCACTCCTGCGATTTCCTGGAGAGGGGGAGTGAGAGAGAGATTCATTCCAGGGCCCTGCACCCTGCTGCAGCCCGTCCCAAAAGGAGTGCTCCAACTGGCGACAGGGAGAGAGAGTTCCCGGAAAGGTGTCTGCTTCTGGAACGGGGTGGGGTAAGGGGGAGAGACCTGATGCTTTGAACTGAAAACTGATTTTTGGATGGAAAATGGCTTTTCAAAACCTGACACCACTCCGGCGCATCGGTGCTGTCTTCTGTGAAAAACTGGATTTTTTTTTTTTTTTTGGTGGGAAATTTCAGCAGAAGCAGAGACACAGATGGGTCCTGCCCTGGATAACTGCTGGTTTGAGCAGCGGGGCACACAGCCGCTGGCTGCTCCCTGGAACGCAGGGGACTCTGTGCTGAGAGCCAGGAGGCATGGGACCCAACTGGAGGGGCTATTGTTCACCAGCCCCCCCTACAAATCTGCTCCCTGCAGCAGGAGACGCAGAGGCCAGGCTGGGGGTGAAGCTTTGCTGCCACTTACTTCATAAACCAGGAGGGGTCTCCGCGGTAGTGCCCATCGTTCTTCGTGACGGCCAGACTCCCCAAAGCCATCACTGTTCGCTGCACAGCGGCTATGTCCTTGCCTGCAGGAGGAAGCATGTGTCACACGTGGCGACAGGAAAGCTCTGTGCGCGTGTGAGGTGTAACAGCCCCCCATATGGCGCGCGTCCCTCCACACACTAAGCTGGGTGGGCATCTCTTAGCAGCTGAGGTGAACAGAGAGTTTAAGGCCAGTGCTGGGGTGACTGGAAGCCCAAACTGCCTCCCACCCGGCTCCCCAGTGCCACAACCCCTGGCATGGCCTTGCACCACCTCTCCTGGGGCACGGCCAGGAGCATGTTCCAAGCATGCGTACAGCGCCTAGCACATTGGGGCCCTGGTTGGTGACTGGGGCTCTGAGGCGCTACAGTAATACAGATTATTAAATATTAATGCAGGCCTGGATCTGCCCATCACCCCCCTAGCCCCCAACCCGCACCTTCAAACAGGTCAACCGTCTGGAAGATGTCTGTTTTCACAACACCATAGTCCTCAGCCGCCTTCAGGAACTGGGCCACCTGCTCCATCTGTTTGAAGACCATGGTGGGAGGAGGTTTGGGGATTTTCACAGGCTTGGAGCCTTCTGGGTACAGGCTGTTGATCAGCTCGCTCAGGACCTGCAAGCGAAGGAGAGGGCAGGCTCAACAAAACGCTCATGGTCGCCGGGGGCACTGCCCGACTGCCTCCCTTGGGCTTGGGAGGGGTGCAGCAAACTCCCCACCCCAGCATTAAATGACAGTGCAAAGGGAGCCAACAAACAGCTCGGCCCCAGCCAGGCGCCGGGGCAGGGTGAACAAGCTGCACTTACTATGCCATTCTTCAGCCAGACCTGGAACCCTAGTCTGCCCTGTTCAGGGCGTCCCACGCCAGCCCCGCACTGCACCACAATCCACTCCACCAGGCGGTCTTCCAGTTCGTCGTCATACTTCTTCTCGATCTTGGACTGGACGTCCCTGCTCAGCCCATAGGATGGCCCCTTGTTTGCCATGTTTGCTGCTGAATGCGCCTGGGGAGTGGGAAACAAGTTGGGTGAACTCTCCCGCTGGCAAATGAAAGCTAGGCTGTGCTGCTGGATAGCCCCTGCCTGCTGAGCGCAGCCCCTCACAAGCAGCTGAGACAAGGGGGAATCACACGTCATAAGCCAACTGCGGCCCACATTTCCTAGCCGGTTCCCAGTTCAGTGCCTGCAGCTAGAGCTGGGCGACACAATGGAGCCCAAGCTTCCTTTGTCCTCCCCAGCACCTCGCAAACTGGCTCTTGGGGCATTGCCAGCGTCTGCCCTTGGCCCACCGTGCAATAATGAGGGGCTCCGGCCCTTGTGGGCACCTGCACTCCCACGCATCACTGCAGGAACGTTCCCCCCCTTCCAGTGGCACGTGTCTAACGTGGTGGTGGGAAACGCTCCCATAGCCAAGTAGCCCTGGGAAGACATTGCAGGTGGCTTTAGCCTTCTTTAATCCAACGCTGCAGCAGGAAAGGAGGAGGCGGCAGTACCCTGTTACCAGCCCGCTCTCCGCTGAGCGCCAGCATGTGCTCCATGGATTGTCGTTTGAGAGCCTGTGCGCGCCAGCAGTTCCCGTTGGCCCCTGGATGGTGTGCTCGCCTAGCACAAGCTGCGGCTGGTCAGAGCGCTTTGGAGTGCAAAGGGAGCCATAGAAGACGTGGGATTTGTACTCGTCAGTGCTGAATGCCGTCTATGGAGTGAGTTAACAAGCATGGGGAGGCCCGGGCCAAGATCAGAGCTGCTACACACTGCACTAAGGGGTCCCACTGCATTTTGCTTTGCAAAATCTCCCAAAAGCTTTTAAAAATCAATCAGACTCCTGACATTAATGTCCTCCCATTGGTCGCGTGCACTGAGCGTGATCAGCTGCAGAGACTGCACACTGTGTGATGTTACATAGCAAGGCTCTTATCCCGGCCCTGGGCTGAAACCCAGCCAAACTGCTCACCCTGTCCCGGCGTGGGGAAGGGGACGAGTTTCAGAGGGAGCGTGCCCTGCATTCACCCTGCAGCTGCAGGGCTGGCTGGGCACAAGCCCCCGCTCTGTGCATTACGATTGGGGTCCCAGCACTGCTCAGGTTTGGCCTGGTCCCCCAGTGGTGAGGGGGAGGGCAATGAGTGAGTTGCACTGCGACCCCATGGGCCAGGTTGCAGTGCATGGAGCGGCCACACATTGAGCCCAGGATCCTGTCTGACAGGGGCCGGTGCCAGAAGCTTCAGAGAGAAAGAACAGAACAGGCAATTATTTTATGATCCATTCCCTCGCGTCCAGTCCCAGCATCTGGCAGTCAGGGGCTTAGGGACACCCAGAGCGTGGGGCTGCCTCTCTGATCTCCAAGAACGTCTCTTATTCTCTTTTGAACCCAGTTAACTGTTTTGGGGGTCACTTCCCCATGCCTCTGCCTCCACACATCTCCCCCGATAGGTCAGGAGATAGGGGCTAACACTAGCCCGGCGCATTCATGTCAGCCATGTGCCACCCACCAAGTCCCAGCGGTGCCTCCCGGGGGCCCCCGCCCTTCTCACCCAGTGCGTCTCCTCAGGCTGCAGCTGCTCTGCTGGCCTTGGTGGCCACCCTCCTCTCCTCCAGGCTCTGCAATAGCCCCCTTCCCATTTGCAGTTGTATCTGTCTCTGCAAGCCTCCCACCCCAGCAGGCTGGAGCAGCCCCTTGGGGGCGGGGCGCCATCCCAGGTCCCACAAGAACAAACCCTAACTACCAGCCCTGAGAAGGTGGGAGTCAGGTTAAAATGCAGCTGCCCCCCCGTAGGGCCAGTGGCCGGATTCAGAGCTGCCCGTCCCCCTGCATGTTTGACCTTGCCAGCCGGGCTGCAACACAAGCCAGGGCTAGCACACGGCTCCGAGGGAACTTGCTGTCCAGCTGCTGCCATCCTTAGATGATGCGGCAACGCTCTGGGTCAGCAGCCAGGGCCCCTGGGGGCTCCCAGGTGCGCCTGGCCCCAACAGCGTCCGTAGGCAGCACAGACGCCCATGGTCCGCAGGCGGCTTTGCCCTGAGACTGGGCAGTGCTCTGTGCGATTCATAGCTACCCGGAGACAGGCAGCACCCAGGAGCACGGGCCCTGCTCTCAGCTCCCTGTGCCCTGGGGCGGGGTGCCGCGCTCTGACAGCGCTTGCTTGGACAGGACCAAAGGGCAGCCGTGAAGGGAGAGCATTCCTGCAGCGCCCGGCCCCCGTTCCCAGGGGAGAGCAGCCCCAGGTCCTGCCGAGGTCCGGGGCAGGGTAGCGATTGGCAGGCACGCTGTGACCCCGTGAAATGAATGACTGGGCCGCGTGGCCCTGCCAGTGGGATCCGTGCCCATTACCATGTAAGGACATCCCAGGATGGCAGAGAGCAGCCTGTGCACGTGCAAGGGGGGCGTGAGGGAGGGGTCTGGCAGCTGGAAAGGTGGCTGATCTGGCTGCCACGAGGATGCTCTGTGCCTCCCCTCCCGAGATTGAAGAGCCCTAGCGAGTCCTGGGCGGCCAGGCCACTCCCCTGCTCCATCCAGCCTGTGCATTGCCCAGTCCTGGTTTAAGAGGCCCAGCAGCAGGCCTTCCACAAGTTCACACGCTAATGTGCTAATGCACAGCGCTCCCGACCTCCCGTGCAGGGAGCAATGGCCAGCTCCTTCGGAGAGCGCTGCTTAGATCCCAGGGGAGGGCTGTCATGCAGACCTGACAGAGACGAACACTCACGGCTGCACCCCCTTAACAAAGACAAGCCCTCGCCAGGCAAGCTGGGAGAGCAGAGTTCCCCCTGCCTGGTCCCCAGTTCGGCCTCTCATCTCCCTCGACCAGGGTTGACACGTGGGGCCTGTGAGCTGAAGCCATAGGCCAGCAGCACCAGCACTAGCGGCTGAGAGGCGATGGCGCTCAGCACTGGGCAAGACACAAGGGCAGGTGCAGAGTATGAGCTAAGGGACCCACTCAGCCACATGGGTTATTCGCCGCTGTCAGTCCCCGCACTCCTGCTCTCCCCGGCACTGAGCAGCCCCTGGCAAAGTAGAGGCCCCTCGGGAGGGGCTGACGCTGAGGTTCCATAGGGCAGGCGTGGCGAAGCAGAGCCGGCAGCAGGTTACGGGACCCCGGCAGTCAGTGCGGCACCCAGCCTGTCACCCAGATTTCACAGGTGGGGGGACTCCACCTGTTTTACCCAAAGCAGCAGGGTCAAGCCTACAAGGGGACGACAAAGGCCAAGGGAAGCCAGACTCTGATGCTGGGGAGTCGCCAAACTGCAGTAAGAAGAGGGAGGAGCTGAGCCCCCCGTGTGGCCTGTGGAGTGAGGGCCAGATGGGATGTCCCCAAGAGCTCTAGCGACTTTAAAGCAAAGCCACGCCCTGGGGTCTCCCAGCCACCCCACGGTGTCAGCACCCCACACCAGCCAGGCACTGGCCGGCAGAGGCCCCCTAGGATTTGGCAGGTTCCAGCCAGACAGGCCTGGCTAGAGAGGCCTTCCTGACCCCAAGTTTTGCGCACTCTCGCTCCCCCTTTGTGACGCAGCATGGCCAGCACCAAATCTTCCCAGCCCAGGAGTCGGGGCTCAGAAATCAGGAGCTGTTTGGCACAGCGCCCGCGGGGCCTCACGCTCTGCATTTTGCTTTCTGAGCCTTTCGGACATGGTCAGCTCAACGGCTCAAGCTTTTCTTCGCAGCCACGATGCTGCACAAGGTAGCTTCCTGCCTGGTTCCACAGCCCCAGGAGCTGGGGCCTTACGGAAAACACCAGCGAGCGCAAGACGTGCAGCACAATGGCAAGAGTTGGTGGCTGTGAACCTGCGATGCAGCCGCTCGGCTGGGTCTGGAGACTGTGTGGCAGGTCCCAAGGCAGGTGGAGCTGGGGAGCAGGAGGGGTTGCTCCGACTGAAGGAGGAATTTGTCTGAGATGCTGCCGTCAGTGGGCAGTCGGTGGCGAGTAGGCAATGGGCCCTTCTGGGATAAGCTTCCAGGCAGCCAGGGATTGCTGGAGCTGGGGCAGCTTCAGGGTATAGCTTGTAGTAGATCTTAGGCCATCAGACAACAAGATGCCTGGCCAGTGTGAGATGCCTGGCGGGTGTGGAACAGCCCGCCCTGGACTTTAAACCCTTTCTAACTGCCTAAGAAGATACAATTCCAAAACATTCACTTGCAGCAGGTCCACAGGCTCCGACAGCTTGTTGGAACAAGTGGGATTTACTCTGTGGGGGGCCGATGTTTCCTGTAGGCCCCCGGCCCAGGGAGAGTTCCAGACGTGCCTGTCTTGTGCCAGGCCAGGCCAGGCCAGAGGGGAGTGCGTGGGCCCGATCTCTCCCATCGGGGGCTGCACAGCACAGACGCCATGGCTAGCGCCCGCAGCAGACACAGACAGGTTTTAATGGCAATCTGGTTATCCCTTGGGCCAATGCACCTAGAGAAAGCTCAGCTCCCTGGCCGTGCTACCGTGTGGGCAGGATTCTGCAGGGAGCAGCGCTGCGGAACACAGCCAGTGGTTCTGCAAGCACTTGGGAATCACCTGTCCCCAGGACCGAACCAGCCCCACAGCCAGCCTCTGGTCAGGAGAACAAAACTAGCATAAGACACTTAAGGCCGCCGTCCCTCGCTGACCCCGCCTCTCCAAAGCCTGGCTGGAAAGACCAGGATGGGACCGGACATTTCCAGGAACTCCTGGGCTGGGCTCCCCGCAGCCCCAGGCGAAGGCCCGTCACCAGGCTGACCATTTCACAGGCCCGCATCGGCGGGGCTGCTCACAGTGACCTGGCTTGTGCGAGGCCCGTGTCTCGGCGCAGCGGAGGGAAAGGCGCCGGATTGTTTCCACGCAGCTGTGTGCAAACTGCAATTCCTGACACTGCTGCTCAGCGGGATGCTGCTCAATGGTCCACACAGCTTCGTCACAGGAGGGTGCCCCCACACCCTCCAGACTGGGGTGCTCCTGCAGTGGGGCCATGGGCTAACCCCACTGTCGTGTGGGGCTCAGGGACCCCTTTGCTAATGAATGGCTCAGCAGCTCCTGCACTCACTCTGGCTAGATTTTTGAGGTCACTCAGTCAGGTTTTTGCCTTTTCACCCTCCGAGGCCCCGTATGTGGCGCTGGGGTCTGTGGCTCTTTGGGCTGAGCTCCCCACCCTACAGTGTCTGGGCAAGGCGCCGTGACGCTCTTGTTACGCAAGGCCAGATGGAACAGGAGTCGGACTGCAGCCGAGCTCTTGCAATCCCTGAGGGATCTCTGAACCTCGCTTCCACCACCGTCAGCTTCAGAAAATCTTTCCAGCCCGGGCAGGATCCATGGCACCCGTTTCCTTTGTCAGAGTTCATTACTTCTGCAAATTCCCCATAGCCGCCTACTGCCCCATCCCCTGCGTGGCTAACACACACGCTGCTAGGCTAGCACAGCACGGGACCAGCCCTCCCAGCTTGGCCTGGCTGACTTGCCCACACACAGCTCCATCGCCAGTTGGGGCCAGGCTGCCTGCGTGTGAAATGCAGTGGGAGATGCAGAACTAAGTTTAGCTTTCAAACAAGAAACGGGGAGGGGGCGGATGAGGGAGAACAGGAAACTTCTTCCGTTCCCTTGCAAGCGAGACCTGAGCTCCTGGCGAGAACTGCACGCTCCTACCCTTCAGAAGCCCCCAGCTCTTGGAAAGCATGGAGCAGAGCCACTGGCTGGGTGGGCACAGGGCTCTCCCGCACAGAGACAACGTATCCTCCAGCATCACCCCCCCACACACACAGTTCTGCCACCTTTCGGTCACTGGTTGGGACGCTGCTCAGCACAGAGATGGGCCAGACCCGGAACAACGCCCACCTGCCAGTGTTAGCAGACATGGGGGTCTGGGGAGAGGGGAAAGAATTCACAGGGCGCAGCCTCGCAGCGCAAACCCCAGGACCCCACAGAGAAATCAAAAGCCCTTCTACCTGGCTTTACACGAGAGCTTGAAAATCCTGCCATGCTGTGTCTGTCCCCTGTCAGAGCCTTGCCAGGCTGACCTCGCAGGTGTCACCAGCCTCCCACCCTGCTGACTCTCTGGAAAGCAGGCAGCAGCTCTGCCTGCATGCCCCTTTGCCCTGCTCCCCGCCCAGCTGCCCCACTCCAAGCTCAGCGCTGGAGGCTCTAGGACGCACTTACGAGAAGATGCTCGTGGGAGGAGGCTCTGCCTGGGAGTCTGGAATCTGCTGCAGACTGGGAGGCTGGACCGAGTGCTAAAAGCCCAGTTCTGAGGATAATGATGTCACCCTCCTGCTGGCCCCACCCCACAGCCCCTCTCCGCCCCTCCATTTAGGAAGCCAGGCCCTTCATCACAGCAATGACTCGGTGCCCAGGACCATATTTGGGGAAAGACTCGGAAAACCAGTGACTAAAGCATCTGCGGAAAACATTCCCCAAATGCCTGAGAGCGAGTGGTTTTCTGGGCCGGGACAAAGCAGGGTCCCGGGGTCTGATGAAGTAAGTCCTTTTATAGACAGAAGCTCACCAGGGCTCCTGGTGAATGTGCAGGGCGGTGTTTGCTCCTGACTTCATTGCTGGTTTTCCCATGTGCTCACATTTCCCGGCATTGCCAGGGCTTCCCAGCGGGTCTGAGCAGGAGGCAGAAAGGGGTGAAGCTACCTCCCAAAGTGAGCAAGCCGGGGGGCGGCAGCAGGCCCTGGGAGAGTGTGGCTGGCTTTTCAGCAAGTCACAGCTATTGATTTTTATAGTTAAACCTTCCCTACGCTGATCAACAGTGTCACCTCAATAACGCCTCTCATCTCCCCCCACATCGACTCCCCCAGCAGCCTCTGCTTTCAGGGGCTTTCATGGTTGGGCTCCTGGCCTGAGACACCGTGGGGCCTGTTTTCCGGAACTGCCCACCCAGGAGCAGTCCCGGGGCACCGTGGGAGCTCAGCCCCACTCAGAATGAGGCCCTGGTGTCTCAAGAGGCCCGTGCAAAAACCAAAGTGCCAGAAGCAAGAGGCTGCTCTTGGGAAGGTTGGCCTGTGCCAAGGCTGCCCCAGGTGTCGCAGAGGGATGGAAGGATCTCATGCCAGCCCGCTGCCCGACAGCACGCAGCAGTGTGGCGCAGCAGCATGGCCAGGCAGGCGGGGAAGGACCGCATCTCCAGCTGGCCATGCAGGCAATCCTGAGAGGCGTGAGTGGAGTGAAGTCACCTGGGGTGGGAAGCAATTGGCTGGGCTGCCAGGGCTAGCATCTCACCCCTTACAAGAGGTACAGAAAGACCACGCACGGCCAGGATGTTGGGTTTGGGTATCCAAAGGGTGGCACCTCCAGCATGGCTCCCGTGGCCCAGTGCTGGCTCGGGGAAAGGGAGGCCACCTACCATCCTGAGCTCTGCCCGCTCAGAGCGCAAGGGGCAGGGCATTTTAAGCTGAGAAAAAACGTGATTCCAGCCAGCGCTGGCTGGCCATTTTAAGAGAGAGAGAAATCAGGCCCCAAGCTGGGTCACAGCCGCCGATGGGAGGCGGCAGAGCTAAGCCAGCTCACTGCCCCTGTAGGAGCCACCATCCCAGCTGCAGCAGAGAAGCCGGGGTCTCCCCGCTGGGGGTGCTTCCCCAGTGCGGCGGGGCACGTCGGCCACGCACTCTCTGAGGAGAGAGGAAGCGGGTCGTACCTCGTCACAGCAGAGGGGCTCGCCTGAACGGTACAGCTGGTGTTAGTGACATAACCCCACTGTCTCCCTCCCGCCCTGGGCCAGGCCCTCTCTTCACAGCCCGGCCAGCCTGCAGGTGCCCCTGGCTCCGATTCTGTCTGTGCTTGTCCGGCGCGGGATGCAGGCTTCGCCATGCTGCCACCAGGTGCCCGGCCCAGCCCAGCTCCCCGGGAGTAAAGCAAAGACCCCGGGCCCGAGTCGCGTTGCTGAGCACCTGCACCACAGCACATGTAAACACCCCTGCTCCACGCTGCCCCATCCAGCCAAGGCCCCAGCCATGGTTTAAACCAACCCCGCCCGGAGCGAAGGCCATGTCGCCGAGCTGGCGGCCAGGGGGCTCGGCGGGTGCTGGTTTTGGGGCAGGGTGGATGCCCCCTGTGCTGCCCCGTGGATGTCTGATGCGCGACAGCGAGAGAGGCTCTGTCTGAGGTGAGGCTGTGACGCTCCGTCAGGCGGTGCAGGGGGGCTATGTAGACCCCCCCACCACACCTCAGTTTCCACTGCTGGGACGCTTAGGGGTTAATGGGACAAGGCACATGGCTATGCAGACTTTGGGGTCAAAGTCACCCCCTTGCAGCCAGAGGACGCCTGCTCGGGGAGGGGGGGGCCTGGAGGGACAACCTCTGTCCTGCTTGCAGTCTAGCTCGGCTTGAAAGCAAGATTTTCAGCAGCAAAGAGGTTCCAGTGGAACAAGAGTGACCTCCCATGGGTGGAACAGCTCCAGCAGACTAGCTGCTGAGCTCCCCAGCTGGAGAGCCCAGGGCAGCCTCGGCCCTGGCCCAGGGAATTGCCATGCAAGCGTGGCTAGAGAGGTGCATCTGCTGTCTCCTCTGTGCTGGCATGACCTGGTGACTATTTTAAATAAACTACTAGCAACTGGGCACGGTGGGCTCATGCACTTGCCTTCCCACACATGCAGCGAATCTGGCAGGCCTCATCTCACCCCAGGTTGATAGGTGGGTGTCCACAGCACAAATTGCATGCAAGGGGACAGCTGCCAGGCCCTGGTAGAGAGGCCCAACATGGGACGAGCCTCAGTTGTTGCAGCATTGCCAGGAGGGCTGCGTGGGGCAAGCCCAGCCCTCATGCAGGTGCTGCTGGTCAGGAGGGAGGGGCCATAACAGAGCTGGTCAAATTCTAATCCAGCTCCTAGGTGCTGTCTTCCTACATCTCCCTGCAGGTTTCACATTCATTACCCCGTTCTCCCCTTCTGCCTGTAACCAGGCTGTAACATTGCTCTGTGTGGTCAGAGAGCTCTTGTTGGTGCAGCCCAGAGATGGCTGCATTTCTCTGCTGCTGAATATCTAGCTCCCCCCATTGCCATAGGCTGCAAGGTGCCATATCTGACCTCACAATGTTCTGTGTAGTAGTTACATGCCTCTCTCTGTACCTAGAACTACAATTAATGCTAGTGTCTCCTTCATCAAACCCTGACTCTTGTAATAGCTCTTCTTCCAGAGTTACAAATGTATATGGCCTCCCCAGCATGCCAGGCAGGGCTGGCAGAGACCAGCAGATGGGGGCCCAGGAGGGTTGTTTTGTAAGAGCTGCTCTGTGGTGGTTGGCTGATGAGGAAGGGGGGCCAGGTGTGGAGGTTTATGGCCAGCAGGTGAGTGAGCAAAGGACACTGCAAGGCGTGCAGTGGGAGGGCTTTGGTAGTAGCTGCGTAAGTGGGGCCGGGGTGGAGAACAGTGGCTAAGGCAGTGGGTGTGTGAATGGCTAAAGGCGGATGTGGATGGCTGTAAGGGGATCTCAGGCTGGGTCCTGGGGGTGGAGCACATGCAGGGCTGGGCGTTGCTACACCCTCCTTGTGAGACAGAGACTCTGGCGCTCTGGCTCTTTCAGTCCCGGCTGCTCCCTGCCGTTCCCATTGAGTGTGTCTGGTATAAACCTGCCACACCACTAGCACCACAGCCCGGGGCTGTCCCTCTCCCTGCGCAGGGAGTCCAGCTCCTGGCCACTCCGGGCTCTGATGGCTCTAGCTACAATAGCTTGGGTCAGCCTGTCTGCGTCCCCTTTGCTCCTCGTCTCCCTGCTGCTCCCCCAGGCCCAAGCCCAGATCAAGCAGCCTCTCGAATGTGGTTCCCCTGCAGGGGGTCCAGGCCTGGCACTGGCCCTGCCGGGTGGGTGGCGAGTCCGTGCATGCCGGTCAGGGGCCGGCAGCTGCCGGGGTGGTTAGATAAAGCAGGTATCAGGTCGCTTGCTCAGGGCTGGTCACACAGAGGTGCTGGGCTGATGTTAGCTGACCCCCCCGCTTGCAGGCCTGGCGGTCCCTCGCGCATGCTGGGGCCCTGCTGCTCTCAAGCCAGGGGTGAGCAAACAGGGGTCCCCCCCTGGCTGAGCGGTGAGCAGCCGTGCAGGGCTGGTGGCAGCTGGGCGTCGCCCCAGGAGGGCCCCGCGGGAGCACACAGCTCCAGTGCCCAGGCTCTCAGTTAAGGCAGAGCGTGCACACGTCTGCGAGTGTGCGGCACGTCCATGCCCCTGGCGGGGGGGCCTGTGCACAGCTGTGCAAGTGCCGGGGGGGGGGAGAGGGGAGCAGGAAGAGCTGCAGGGGCCGGCCTCTGCTGCTGTGGCCACCCCGGAGGCTCTGTGCCTCGGGGGGCTGCAGAATGAAGCCGATGACTGAGGTGCCCTGAGGGGGGCTCTAGCAGCAGGTGCAATGCTCTATAACCCCTGCTCTGTAACCCACGGGACACACCACGCTCCTTAGCATCCCCTTCAGCCCCCGCAGCTTCCCTCCAGAGCGACCGGGGGTTACCAAGAACACGGTAGCGTTGTGCACCTGCCCTGCTGTGACACAGGCCGCGTCTGCACCGCCTACGGGGCGGGAGGAGATGGCAGCACGATAACGGCCGGGTGGTGTCTCGCTGCAGGGCGCTGCTGGGCACAAGGCCTGAGAGGTCCTGCCTGCGCCGTACCTGGGCGAGGGCAGACGCTGGAGCCCCTGCCCAGCTGGCGGCAGGGGTAGAACCCCCCTCATTAGCAGGGGTGACGTGGAGGCGTGTCTGTGGGGCACAGCTGTGTCAGCACCTGCGGCTGCACCTGCCACGCCCAGCCCAGGAGGGCAAGGTCCACCCTGCTAACTGCAGCCAGCGGCCGGCTGGACAGAGCGCTGGCCCAGCCTGAGCTGTGCCTTCGCGGCAGGCTGGGGGCACGTCTCTTGCAGGGCATCTCAGTGCGTCCAGCCCCCGCCGAGACGCGGAGTCGCCCAGGAACAGGGAGAAAACAGCCTCTGCCAAAGCTTGGGGTGCAGACTGCAGGGCGGGCGCAGCTGAACCGCCGTGAGTGTTGGGCTGTCCTGCTCCAAGGGCAGGCGGTGCTGGCCGGGAGCTGGCTCTCAGCGAGGGCTCCCCTCCCCCCGAGCGACAGCTGCCGTCTCTCACCCCTGGCTTCTGTGCACCGAAAGCCCCCTTGGCTGGGGGCCTGGCCCAGAGGGGGACAGCAGCAGGCAGCTGGGCCCAAACTTTGCCTGGCCCCCCCCCCACGCAGGGCGGAAGAGCTGGCTGTGAGTGGCTCACAAGCCCTGTGGGGATTGTGCCCCATGGGGCCGTGCCGGGACCCCCAGGCCCTCTCCTCTGGGGTGGCCAGACTGTGCCCCGGGTGGGGAGCGGCTCTGCTACTGGGTAACGTCTCTGGCTCTGTCTCCCCCACAGGGCCGAGCGCCCTGGACCCACCATGGCATCACCTTTGTTCTTGTCGCGGGGCCCCCTGCCCCGCTTGGCTTACCGCAGGCTGGCCGGTTGCAGCCCTGGCATCGTCTTTCTTGCGGGCTTCCGGGACACCATGGCTAACCCCAAGTGCCTGGCCCTGGAGCAGTTCTGCCGGGAGTCGGGACGGGCTTTCCTGAGGTACGGGACGGCCCGATGATGCCCGTGGGGCAGCCCGTGGGGAATGGCCAGAGCCATTCAAAACAGCAGCCGCAAGCTGGGAGCCCCAGTCCCAGGGCAAGAGACAACAGGACAGCCCATCCTTGGGCGTCACTCAGCACAGCTCTGGCCCAGCGCGGGCTCTCGGCATGTGCCCTGCTTGCATGGGAGCTGGGCACGGCGCCTCCGCTCTCCTGTCCCCATCATGACCTCCAACAGCGCGTGTGCCTTCCCCAGCAAGGCTCTACATCCTTCTATCACATCCCGCCGGGCACTGGCCTGGATTGTCACCTGCGCGGCTCCCCCGCCCATTCCTCTCAGCGTCTGGCCCCGTGTCAGAGCAAGGCCTGTGTCCGCCTGTGGAGCGAGGTGCCCAAACACGGCCCTAGCACTGGGCCCAGCCGCGGGAACGCTGCGTGGACGACGCTGCCCTTATGGCACATAGGGCTGCAGCCAGAGCCATGCTCGCCCAGGGAGTTAGCTAGTGAGCTGCTGGGGGAGGGATCCTCCTACAACGGGGAGGCCTGAACAACAGCTCTGCTCTGTGCCTTTGCCCTCTCAGCTTCGACTACACGGGCTGCGGCGACTCGGACGGGTGCTTTGAGGAGTGTTTGTTCGGCCACTGGAAAAATGATGTCCTAACCATGCTGGATGAACTCACCAGTGGGCCACAGGTAGGAGGCAAAGCCAGGAGCCCCTCCTGCCTCTGGGTCGGTGCAAACAGCTTTGCCCAAGGGGGTGCTGGGCCCAGGGGGTCCTCGTACGCTGGGACACTTTGTCCAACACCTAGGACTCTTCCAACCCTTGGTGCCCAGAAAGCACACGGAGCAGCAGATTAGCAATGGCTGGCTGGCTTCTCTGCGCTCGGCAGGGCTGGAGCGTGGCAGGCAGGGCCGTAGGAGGGCACACCTGGAGCGGAACGTGCCACGAGCAGAGGTAGCACCACGTCAGTGGAGAGTGGACAAGGGAAGGGGCACTCCCAGGGTAGCGTGTCTCTCTCTGACCATCCCGTCCCCACCTCTCTAGATCCTTGTTGGTGCCAGCGTGGGAGGCTGGCTCATGCTCTTAGCAGCCCTGGAGCAGCCAGGGAGAGTGGCTGGGCTGGTGGCCACAGGGATCGGCGCTGATGCCTTCATAACCCTGTACAGCGAGCTCCCTCCGGAGGTAAGAAGCAGTCCAGTCACGACACGTTCGGCGGTAGGAAAGGCCCACGTCACCTGTGCTGGGGGAAGCAGGTGGTGTAGTCGTTAACCCACCACTTGGGATAAATGCCTAGAATTGTTGCTCAGGGATGCATTGCTCATTGCACCCAAGAAATCCCTCATAGCCTTGAGCAATGAGAGGGATGTTCCTGCCTCCTCTGCTCCTAATGAGCCCCCCAGGAATGGGGCCAGCCAAATGGGGAAGGAAGAGCTGAACAGATGGAAGGCAAGGCTGCTGCTGCTGTCTAGGGTCTCTCTCCCCTCCCACCCTGGTCTAGAACCAGAGACCGGCTTGCCCCACTGCTCCTGCTTGTGGGATGGGGAGACCCAGGGCTTGGTGTAGCTTATCAGGCCAAAGGAGTCTCCCTCACCCCAAAGCCTGCGTGCCTCCTGCTGACCAGCCTGTGTGTTTTCTGCCCACGTGTGGGTAGGTGAAGGGCGAAGTGGAGCGGACAGGAGTCTATAAGCGCGTGACGGCTGATGGTGGTTCTGTGATAATGAAGCGGGAGTTCTTTACGGAGGCAGAGGCGCACGGAGTGCTGGGGCGCCCTTCCATCCCCATCACCTGCCCCATCCGCCTGCTCCATGGCATGAAGGACCAGACCATAGCCTGGGGCAGGTCGGTGCAGGTGTCGGAGCGGCTGGAGAGCCGGGATGTCCGCATCATGCTGTTCAAGGATGGGCAGCACGGGCTGAAGGGAGCAGAGGAGCTGAGGGCACTCGTGGGGACGGTTAGGGACCTTGCTGACAGCCTGCAGCGAGAGGCAGGGCTCAGAGCGAGAATGGCAGTGTCTGTGGGGACAGAACCTGCTGATGGGGTAGCTGTGACCAGATAAGGAGCCCCTTCCGGGCCCAGATGCAAGGCCACAGAGCCCTGGCCACCTGAACCTAGCCCTGTCTAGCTGGTTAACGAAGAGATTGAGTAGGGCTGGGTCCCCACTCCCTGTGTAACCTGGAGGGCCCAATCCGCTCCATTAGTGCTGGGAAGAGTTCTAGGCCCTGGTGACTGCATGCAGCTTGCAGCGTTTTGTGATGGTGGGAGCTGGCTAACCTCTGGTGAACCTAGAAAGCGGCTCCCTGGGGGAACTGGCGGCCACAGGGATCGAACCTGTGATCATGGGTCTAGACCAGAAAAGTGGCTCAGCATTCCTTCACCATCACAAAAAAAGCCCTGCCAAAATCCAAAAAGTTCTGTTTTTTGAGAAAGCATTAAACGTTCATGAAAAAAAATTCAGTGAATGGCATTGTTTGGATCCAGACACAACCCCGGCTGTTTGGCAGCTCAAAGCCGTATTGGACCCAGCGCTGGCCCTGGGACAGAACCACACTGAGGTTACGGCAGGGCTCAGGCGGTCGTCATTGACCAAATTTCACCACATTTTGCAAATAAATTAATTCTGCCAACTTTTCCCCTCCCGTCACACGCCTGCCCTTTCAGAGGTTAGGGCAAGTGAACGCTTTTGAATACACACCGGTCTCTTCCTCCCACAGGCCATTCCCTGCTCTGGGCCAGAGTCTGATTCAAACAAGGAGTCCTGCACGTGCAGGTGCTGTGAGAAGCACGGTAGCTGGGGAGAAATTAGGAGCGGCCCTGAAGATTCCCACGCGTTAGGCTCTGCCAAGCCTAGACTGGAATGGCCTGCTTTTTTCCTGGGTCAGGATTCACTTTGTTCTGAGCCCCACGGGCCGTGCCAGGCTGGGCCTGACAGTTTCGTGGCCAAGGGGTTGGGAGTTCCTACACGCAGTTTGTCGTGGCGTCACGATGGCAGTTGGGGGTGATTTTTTACTGGTACTTACATCGGTACAACCTCTCCCTGGTGCCGGACTCTGGCGTGGTTCATGGACCTAGCTATCCTGGCGGAAGGCTCCAGCCGCGGGCATAACTGCATCCACATCAGGGGCTATGTGGCTGTAACTACGCAGGTGTTGTTAGAGTGGTTCAGCTTTGATGTAGACAGGCCCGGCGAAGCCATAGGACTCGGCCCATAGCCAGTCACCACTCATTGCTCTGGGGGACAGGAGACAGCATGCGTGTGAGCCCCTGCTCTGGCTGTTGCAGCACTGGGAACTCTTGGCTTTGTCTAAGCTGAGCCAGGGGCTTCCCTTCCCAGCACCCAGAGGCCTGTTCCCTTCATGTGGGCAGGGAGAAAGGGCTCCCTCACGCCCACAGGCAGCGGCAGAATTCTCCCTGTTCACTCAAATACTCTGCAGCCATTTCTAGCTAAAGTCTTACGGTCACAAGGCTGGCTAGACCTGGGTATCTCTCTGGGCCTTCCTGTGTCGCAGCGCTAGTCAGAGGGATGAGTTCAGCACGGGGGTAAATGAAGGCCACACATCAGTACAGGTGGCACCTGGGTCCTCTGCAGCTCGAAGGGGAATTGCTCAGCACCACCAGTTCTGCCACTGCTATACCCACGGCTGAGTCACTGCCACGCAGCGACCTGGACCTTACCCTCCCTCGCGAGCAGGCCGGAGAGCGGTGAGTAAAGTGCAGATCAACCTTTGTATTGTTCAGCTCTCTTCATGTGACCGTGGAACCGTTCTTAGAAAACATGTTGTAACATTGGACATGGAAAATAAAAAAAAACCCTTGAAAATCTCGTTAACGCAGTCAAGAAACCGGAAAACTACAGACATTCCAGCTACAGGGACGGCCCTTCCTCTGCAGCGGGAAGAGCTCGTCTTCCCGTCGTGTGTACCAAGGTGCCCCTATGCCATGCACCACGGAACCGTCTCTGATATTTCACGTGGCCAGAACAAAGAGAGTGGAGGCCTGGACCTAAAACCAAGCCATGCTAAGATTCGAATGCACGTTCCAGGCTGCCGCGTAAACACCATGCAGCAGCAGGATAGCAGAGCAATCTGCTTAGTGACAGCCTCCAGCCAGGTGTGTGTTCTGCCATCCCACTTTCAGCACGTTTGCCAGCGGGAGCCCAAGACTCCACGCGTCCTTCACGGGGGGAGTAACTAGACACAATTACACTGGACCTGGACGGGACGTGCATCCCCCAACAGAGTAAAAAATAAAATCATACAAATTAGGCACTGAAGAGAGTCATGCACCCATGTGGGTCTGGAACCGAGCTGCGACTGCCCCTGGCGTCACTCCCACCTCTCGGAGGAGCTGCCCGGGGGCCAGGTTGGGCAAGCTGCACCCATGGGGATGGCCCGACATTGGCAAGTCGTCCGACCGGCGCTCTTCCTCCTTGGGAAAGGCCACCGTGTTGTAAGAACGATAGCAGCAGCACCTTTGCGAGAGTCACTGGCTGGGAGAACAGACAGCCCAGCTTGCGGCGGGCGCTCAGACATGCCCCTGGTCTGTAACGTTGGCGATACCTGGGCGGAGGGGAGGAGACAGTGCACCCCCATGACGACAGCAGGGGCGGTAACGACAGCCCCAGCACTGAGCGGCTAGGGCTGGAAACTCCCTTCTGGGCCTACCTCAAAGCTCTTTAGCCTGGGGGCCGCAGCCCACACTGAGAACAGAACTGGAACAAGGAGAGTCCGATGCTTCAGAATCGCCTTCGCGCCCGTTTCCATGCCATGTCCTAAACAGCCAGGCCACAGCAGAGCTGGCCAGTTCGGTAGCAGGCTGAGGGGAGGCTTTGTGAACTGTACAGCGGAGGTAGCCAGTCCTGGAGCCCGCGCAAGGCAGCTTTCACTGGGATGCTGTGCAGGAGCCAGGGGGATGGGAGGGAGCTGCATGTCCTCTTTGGAGTGGGCGTCCCGTCGTTCCCCCAGCGCCCGGCCAGGGCTCGGTCGATACTGATTTCAGGCAGAGGGAGCATTTTCTATCTTGCCTGACGTTTGTTTTGAGCGGTGCCCGGCTCGGCTTGCCCCACATTCTGGCTTCCCCAGGAGCTCCACGGGCTAGCCACCGCCCAGGAGCAGGGAGAACGTGAGGGATGCCAGCTGCCTGAGGAGGCCTCCATGGAGCTCCCTCTCGGCATGGAGCTGTGGTGGGGGGCAGGCACAGGAGAACGCACGAGTTGCCCACAACGCTGCAGGACCAGAGGCTTCTGCATAGTCCAAACAGCCTTCACATCATCCCCCCCCACCAGCCGCGCGGAGTCAGGCAGTTGCGTCAGGCCTGCCCTGCAGTCCCGGGAACGGCTAAAGCACGGAGGCGATGTGCTGGGCGCCGTCTGGGGGCAGTGGCGTGCAGGAGGCAGGCGGGGGGAGGTGAATACAAGTCCCACCTCTGGAGAAGCCCCCGTTGCCATGTCCTCGTGAACTGCCTCCATGAGTGTCAGCTACCCCAGAGAGCGGGGCTGGAGGCAGCACCTGGGCAGGACGGAGTCCCTACAGGAGGGAGCCTAGGGCCATGTGGTGTCACAGGAGGGAGCCTAGAAGACATAGATTTTGTCCCGTTGGACGCAGTCCAGGTCGTCATCCAGCGTCAGCAACACCTGCCAAGGGAGAGGGCGCTGGTCAGGCTGGGGCACAGAAGCAGGGCAAACACCATCCCCACAGCCGCCCCGCAGCCCGAGTGGGGCAGGGCAGGGCAGGAGGCTGGCATGGGGAGGGACGGGGGGAAGGGCAGGAGGCTGGGAAGCCAAAGCTCTCGGACCCCGCGTTGGCGTTTTCGGGTTAATACAGGCAGTGCTGCGAGGGGCGAGTTTACGATTCGTTCTAGGCCTGACTCAGCCCCCCTTTTAGCTCAGGGGCTGGCCTTTCCTGCTGGGCGAGCGGGCAGAGCCGCGCCGCACTGGGGCCGGCGGGACCTACCAGGAAGGAGCCGAACATGGCGATGGAGGAGAGGAAGTGCCAGATGTCGTGGTCGTCGAAGAAGCTGAGCAGGATGCATTCCCTGTTGTGCTGCCGGGACTCGGCCGGCGTTTTCTGCAGAGGGGATGGGCAGAGCTGGCTCGTTATCTCCAGCAAGCGCACTTCCCGCCTCCCCGTGGCACGCCCGCCCAGGGACAAGCCGGTCGTACCCCGCTCAGGCCATGCACGACGCTTCTCCTGCTGCCTGCCCTGCTACAGGGACCCTCCAAGCAGGAGGCCCCCGCGGCTGGGTTGGTGGGAGCTGCCACTCACCTGCCAGGTGCTGAGACCCTGGAAGAAGAAGAAGAGGGCAAAGCCCCAGACGACGGAGGTGCAGATGATGCACAGCAGGGGAATAAGCTTGATGCACTCACCGCTTCGGAGCTGGGGAGAAGGAGAACAGGGAGGGCAGGTGAGCAGCGATGCGCGGCACACGCAGAGCGCTAGGCAGCTTCCTGGGCCCAGGTGAGGCCTGGCTAGGGCTCTCTGCTAGCCATGCCCATGTTCCCCAGCGACGGAGGCTTCGCTGCCCACTACCTGTACAGATAGTGGCTGGAGGGGCTCAGTGCTGCTGGGGAGAAGAGGGCGAGGGGGAGGGGGTTGCAGGTACCAGGGCCCGGGGGATGTTGGTAAAAAGATTTATGGCTCCCACTCCCCCCGCTGGGGCCTGACTCTCTGGTAACCCTAGAGCTCAGTCACTCCCGGTCACCCCAGAGTGGCCCAGTGGCTCTCTTGGGGCGCAGGCCCTGCCTGGCATGACCCCGGGGCGTTCCCTCACACCCAGCCCCAGCCCGCCTGCAGGTGGTGACAGGGCGGGGGGCGTCCCCGCACCTTCATGATGATGTAGAAAGCGAAGTAGAGGAGCAGGTTGCAGATGCCAATGGCCAGCAGGTAGGAGGCGAAGTCGTTGGGTCGGACGATGAGTCCGTAGGCAGCGCTATGGGGGAGGAGGGAAAGGAGGGTTAGGAAGGCAGCAGAGGGCTGGTCCCCAGATAAGGGGAGGCAGAGTTTGGGGCAACACTCACGCCCACCTCAGCAGCAATTCTCTGGGGCCACTGCTGCACCCTGCAGCCACCGGCAAGATGAGCTGGGTTTCCTGGAACGTAACTGGGCGCCCGCTACATTGTGGGGCTCGTCCAGAGGCAGAGGGGACAGGGAGAGGCGTTCCCTCCGAGCGCCCCCGTCCTCTCACTCTCCGGGCGCTAACTAGCAGCTGCCACGCCTGCTTCACCCCAATGGCATTCCATGCCCTGTGGCTCACAGCTGATGTGAGCTGTGCGTTCTCAGCCTAGCCTGGCTCCCTCCCACGCACGCACACGTCTGTGTGGATGCACTGAAGAGGGCTAGGCCTGGAACAATTGAGACCAGTGGGTCAGGGCTGGAATAGCAGCAGGGTCAGTGTATTGGCAGAGTGATGGGAGGGGAGCTTTCCTGACACCCCCCTTCCTCATACAGAATGTTCTCCCTTTGGGGACAGGGGGTTCGTCCCACACACCCCCACCCACTCCCCTCAGACTTACAGTGACCAGTTGATGATGTTGCCCATGACCAGCAGCACCATTCGATCCTGCAAACACGGACAAGAAGGGTCATGGGAGGGATGGATATGCAGGGCTACGGGTTTGGGGCAGTGGCCAGAGAAGGGGACCCCGATTTCATTGCTCTGAGCTGCTAGGGGGGCCATCTCCCAGACCCACTCTGCCCCAGATGGTTCCCCTGAGCCTGAGACGTGGTGGCTCAGCCGTTCTCTGGCAAGGAGGGTGCTGGTCACGGGAGGGTGGGGCAGGATAGGGGTAGCCCTGGCCATGACACTAGCGCTGTGTCCTGTGAGTTAGCCAGGAGCTCGTCTGAGGGCTGTGCGGAGCTCAGCTCACGTCAGCTGGGCCCAGCGTCACATTACACCACGGCCAAGCAAACAGCCTCTGGGGATCTTGCCTGGGGCAGGGGAACCGTGGGCCTGGGCCAAGAAGTATCGTGCTGGGCTGAGGAGAGAGAGACCACATCCACTAGCTTGGCACCTCTAGGGCAGGCACTCGGGCTAGGTCCCTGTTTGTCTCCATCCCAGAG
The DNA here is from genome assembly GCA_007922155.1 of Mesoclemmys tuberculata. Lineage (NCBI taxonomy): Eukaryota > Metazoa > Chordata > Testudines > Chelidae > Mesoclemmys > Mesoclemmys tuberculata. The sequence goes on from ML675648.1 coordinate 224,184, forward strand.
CCAGGCCCGGAGCTGAGCACACCGGGATGCACTGTCATGCCCAGGCATTGCACTGGGGTGCAGAAGCACAAACGGCCAGGGCAGATTTGGGCTAGCAGTCCACCAAAGCCTCCCGCCCCCCCCGGGAGCCTGCAGCGCGGGGCTGGGACGAAACATCCCCCATCCACCATGGTGTGCTCCGGGCAGGTCCCGGGGCACGGTGCCCGGCTTGTGGTGCTGCGGCGAGTCCTCCTCGCACAGCGTTAGCCACTCAGTCTTTTACTGAGAGTCGAGGGCCCCATGCGGCCCCCAGATTGTGGGGCTGACGAGAGGACGCAGGAGCTGCTCACTCACCACGTACATGGGCCCACTGCATTGGCGGATGCAATCTGTGTACAGCACGTGCGCGATTCTGCGCAGTATCCCGGAGTCTGCAGGGAGAGAGGCATGGGTTGCAGCGAGGGCCCCAACCCAATGCTGCCAGGGCGGCAGTCCTGTCAGAGGGAGCCCTAGGGGAGCAGAGGCTGGCCCCACAGAGCAGGGTGGTGCTGAGCTGCAGCACGGGTCTCTCCCAGCCCGTCGCACATTGCGGGAGGGAGGGAGGGCAGGACAATGCCCGTTCATGCCCCTGCAGCGAGTCCCATGGCCAAGCTGGCTTGGTTTTCAGCCCAAGTCCCCTCTCATCACCAGCGCTACTGGCTCATCTGAGCAGGGACGGCCACGCTGGGCTCCACGGGTCCCCGCGAAAGCACAGGACTCTCCTGTGACAGCCACCCTAGCAGCTCTGCCAGTGCCCGAGGCTCCCCAGGAGGGAGCCGGATTTGCCCTGCAGGGGCACGGAGAGCTCTGGAAGTGGGGTACAAGGCCAGGCAACCACCTGGTGCAGGCGTTCTAGTGCCATGGGACTGCTCAGGCCATGACGCAGACCGGCTGGACAGACCAGGCCCCACATGCTGGGCCAGCCTGCCCTGCCTGTGGTGCCCGTTTGGGAGTCTGGCCATCCAGACGCCCCCGCTCTCCCCCATCCCCAGCCCACAGGCAGGGCCCTCACTGAGTTTCCAGCGGCCCATGTAGTAGAGCTGGGTGCTCAGCAGCATGGTGGCGATGATGTGGATGACGGAGAAGACAATCCAGAACGCCGTGTTCCCTTTGCCAAAGACCTGTGGGGGCGAGAGGGGGCGAGTGGGTGCGAGGCGGGGCCGGAGCCGGTCCCCAGGGGCCAGGTGCCCGTGATGCAGACATCAGAACTGCAATTACAGAAGGAGTCGTCAGCACCAGGGAGCCGAGAGAGCCACGACGCCAGGGTTCGCGCCCAAGGCTGGCCTGGAGACGGGGTCGTGGCTGGGGCAAGGCAGCCTGGATGCTGCAGAGGGTTTGCTGGCCAGCAACGACCCACACAGACTCTCGGGCAGCTCGGTCCTTTGTCCCTCTGCAGATAGCCAAGAAGGGGTCGAGCAATTCTGCCACGCGCCCGCCCGGACTGAGCCCATCTGCACAGGGGACAGCGGGGCCTGGCTGCGCTGTGAGCTCAGGGCCCCGTGCCGCTCCACGGTTGGCACTCACCACGCCGAGGACGGAGAAGAAGATGACGATGGCCAGGCAGGCGTAGGCGCTGTAGGCGCTGGCGTTGATGTCTGGGTGCCGTTTCTGATACAGCTTCAGCATGCAGAGCCCCGCGATCATGTACATGAAGGAAGTGTCTGCAAAGGGACGACGGGCGGGCTGAGCGAGGAGCGGGCTGGCGCCGGGGAAGCCCCTCCGCGCTGTGCACAGACTGGGGAGCCTGGGTCCTGGCGGCCGTGGGAGGAGAGCAGGGCAGGGAAACCTCAGACACGCAGGACGGGAGGTGGGCCAGAGCGGTAGAGCCCTGGGGCACCTCCCTGGGCAGAGCCCAACAGCGCCCTGTCCCCACTGGGGTCCCAGCACACACCTTGCCAGGACCCCACCGGAGCCAGTGGCCGTTCTCTGCCAGCACCACCCACGTGGCAGCTGGGCAGGGCCAGCAGAGAGGGAGTGCGAGGCTGGGAAGCGGCTGAGCCCAGCTCAGCAGGGCAGGGGGATGAAGCAGACAGCAAAAGGGCTGTGCGGGGTGGGCGTATGAGGCGAGCCCAGGACGCTTGGCCCACTAACTCCCAGCACTGGACCCGGGCAGAGGATGGGGGTCATTGCAGCGGTCGGGGGGGCCCTCCCGGCACTCACCGAACTGGAAGTTGGTGTAGTTGGGGCAGACGTGGTAGCAGGCGCTGAGCAGCCCCTCCATCATGAGTGCCGTGCCCATGGCGTAGAAGAGGCCAAAGTGCTTCGGGATGCCGCACTCCTGGGTGGAGAGAGGAAGGATGAACGCAGGTAGGCCCAAAGCGTGATTGGGTTATGCTGATTTTACGTGAAATACCCTTCTTCTTTCCTGACGGGACTAACCACCACAGCCGGCTCTGTGCGGCTTTGCATTTTGAGTAGATAGGGGAATTTGGTTACTATTCAGTTTGTTTAAAACCACCATTTGTTTGTCCGAAACTAACGTTTGGTCATTAATTATTCTGTTTGTAAAGTTACCAAAAATCAGCCTGTAAAACTGTTGCTGAAGTGCGTACGTTTTAAGAGCGCTGCTTAAAGTAACAGCAGCAAATGTTTTAAAACAAAACAATTCAATAATAAATAAAAGTGTTTTATAGCAATAATGAATGTTTTAAATAAAAAATATTCTTGTTTCTAAAAGACACCTGTGTCTTCCAGTTACAAGTTTTAAATAAATATTAAAAAATTAAAATATAAATAAATAAATAGCATGTATGTGTAAAACCAAAACGGTAACAGAAAAAGGAGCCAGCCTCAAATATTGAAAAAGGAAAAACAACAACTTTTATGACCCAGACGGTGGAAGGCTGCCCACCCTGATGACCCTGGAATATCACCTCAAAAAACAAAAACAAAATAAACCGTAAAACATAACAGCAGCGGTCATGCTTGCAAAACAGGGGTGATTAATAAACACACCAGGATGCAGACGCAGCATGACAAAGCAGAACCTATAAAATGGCATAAGAGCTACCCCTGTAAAAGGGGACACAGAGACGAGAACTTTGGGTTTGGTTCTACCATCCTCCTCCTGGATCCGCACCGACAGACCCCTGCTCCCTCCCTCGTGTCTTAGCCACCTGGCCAGTGGACTAACACGAGCAAGTGAGGCTGGCAACTACATTCCATCTGTGTAGAACTGTGTGTGTGTGTGTGTGTATAAAAGCGGGCAGGCAATGGCTTTTTAAAATCTTCGTATTCACAATAAATGTGGCGGATTGCCTTGTCCCCCTAAATAAAACTCTGTTTATTTTATAAGCATAACACACGCTCAGCTCAGACAGACATGGCCAAAAGGCAGCTGGCCTGAGTGACCCCCTCACCGGGACACCCCCAGTGGACCTCTCCCCATGCAGCACCCAGGCCCTGCCCACACCCACACCCGGGGTACAGCACGCCCAGCCCAGCCCGCATCACACCTCGACTGGACCGTCAGGTCCCTTTGCAAACCCTCCCGCAAGCTCCCCCCAGCCCTGTCTGTCAAGGACGCCCGGCCTGGTGCCCCCATTGTGGGGGCTGAGCCCGGGGCTCTGAGAGCAGGAGCGTGTCGCTCACCAGAGCCTGCATGTCGTTGCGCATCAGCGCCCGGTTGTAGTTGATCTCTCTCTGCAGGATGATGAGCAGGAAGAGCAGGCCGAGCAGCACGTAGCCCAGGTTGCTGAGGATGTTGTTGAAAGCGCTGGCAGGAAACAGACCAGCCCAGGTCACCACCACAGGACCGGCTGCTGTGGCCTCTCCCCAGAGACTGTGGCTGCCGGCCCCACCCAGGGCACTGCCCCCGCCAGCCTCACCCTTAGTCCCCTCCCTGTCCTGCAACCCTCCCCACTCCCGGTCCCGGTGGCACGGTAAGGGGCAGCGCAATTCAGATGGGGTCTGCTCCCCACATCTTTGTTCTCCTGCAGCTGGAGGGCAGCCCCAGAGGCGTACGCAGGCAGGACAGGGCACGTGGCTGGGCCACGCATCCCCTGGTCCACAGCCTCGCTGCCGGCTCCTACCTGAGGTTCCCCAGGGGGTGGGCGCACAGGAAGTTATAGTAGCAAATATCCTGATTCCCCGTCACGTTCACCACCTGCAAGAGGGAAGCAGAGAGACCGTGGAGAGGGAGGGCAGGGGACATCAGCTGGAGATGGGCCTGGCGCAGCTCTCACAGGACCAGTGGGCCCTGAGCAAGGGCTGTCGGGCCAGAGGTGCTGGGCCCGAGGGCAGGAATGTGCACGTCCAGGTCACTGAGGAGCTGGTGAGCAGAGGGTTAAGGAGAACCAGAGGTGCTGGGCGAGTGCAGCACCCCGGTGCCAGCTAGTCCCGCGGCCCAGGCTGCAGGGTGGGGCCCAGGCGAGGTGTGACTCAGGGTACATGCATTCTTCCAGCTTCCAGCCCTGGGACTGATTAGCAACTGGGGATTCAGGGACGACATTTGGCCCAAGGCTGGTAAGTGCAGAACGAGACGATGCTGTGCTTTGCTGCAGCTGGGGCGGGCGGGGTTGGGGCTGACTCCCAGCAAGCATCTCGCCATGCGATGTGCGTGACTAAGCCCCGCTGGAGAGGGGCGTCTTGCGGGTGGGAAGTGAAGGGGCTGCTCTGCAGGGGAGCTCCTGCCAGGAGCCGCTGCTGGTTACTTTGGCAAAGGAGGAAACTGGCCCCCCCGCCCCTCGTCTGTCTCCAATGTTAGCCATGTGGCTACTCTGGAGCCCAGAGACCAGCCCTGGGAACTCCCTGAATTCCCAAGGCCGTGGGGCAAGACAGCCAGGCAAACCCGCGGCCAGAGATGGGCTCATATGAGCTCTGGCGGGTTCACGCAGCCCCCAGGGGAGAGGGGAGTGCCCACTGTAAGTTTGGGGCGGGAAGGAGAGCAGGCGGGGGGGCCGTCCTTACCGTCTGGTAGGTGATGACCAGCTGTATGACGGGGAGGGCGTAGAACACAGCAATGGTGGCGATGTTCCTGTGTGAGAGAGGGTGGCGCTGAGCCGGGGGGTGAGGGGCACTGGCCAGGGACTCCAGGATGGCCTCCTCCCTGGGGCTGTCCCCACCATCCCCGCTCCACACGTCCCCCCCATGATGGGTGCCTCACCTACCCATGGGCTCTGCAGCACCCGTTGGCGAGTGTGATGCCAAAACCCCGGGGGGGCCTCACGGAGCCACTCACTGCTCTGCAGCAGGACAGGGCCCCAGCCACCGCCCGCGCTGCAGGGAAGACGGAAGAGTCCCCCAGGCCCTCACCAGCCCCACGCCCACACTCACCAGAAGTAGATCTGGTATTTCTTCCGCAGCACACGCTTGTCCTTCCGGGCCAGGTCTGCCACAGATAGGTATTTCTGGGGACAGAGGCAGGAGTCCTGTCACAGGCCAGACAGGGCGAGGGCCCCAGGGCCTCGGGCGAGAGAGCGCCCGTGAGAACCAGCCCCGGCTGCTCTGCCCGCAGCTGCAGAGCCACCCCCGCCCACAGCCCCAGCCAGTCGGCAGCCGGCAGCATTCCTGGGTTAATACTCAGTTACGGCAGTGAAATGAGGCTGGCGCGGAGTGATGGGCACTTAGCAGAGCGGCCAGCACAGGGTTAACGAGCCCATTGGCACATGGTCTCGGGGCAGTGCCTGGGTACACCTCCTGCTCCATTGTCTCCAGCCCCTCTCCCCACGGGACCCTGCTCCAGCCCGACCCAGAGCAGCTGTACAAGCCTGTGCATTGCGGCCCCCCTGCCCGGGCCACGCCCGGGACGGGCAGGCGATGCAGACCTTGGTCCGGATGACGTTCTTGTCAGACTCTATGTCTGCCAGCGTGTCGTAGTCATCCTCCTCCACAGAGCTGAGGGAGTCCAGGCGGGGCCGGCTGGCCATGTTCTCCAGGGAGCGATCTGCAAGGACACGGGGCGAGCCGGGTCAGTCCAGGCTGAAACCCACAAGCTAGGCAAGGCCCAGCCCTGCCCCTCCCCACAGCCCTGGCAATGCAATCAGGCCCCAATCAACGATTCACATCACGGGTCAATCATACGCCCTAGTCACCCACTGGTCACTTTCCACAGCTCAGTGCAAAGAGATCGAGGGGGCAGCCGGGCGCAGCATGGACCCCAGAACAGAGACCCCAGGCTCCACTGCTGCAGGACGTCCACGGTCCCCAGCTCTTCAGCGCTGGGTTCACCCCACCTGCCCTGGGGCTGGGCCAGAGATCTCCATGCACTAAGCTGCCCTAGGGCCATCGGGGTAATTACGCCCCAGGTTCATGCCTCCCTGATTGGCCCCGGCTGGGTGTCAATGATACACTCAGAGCGTCCCCGGGCAGGGACCCGTGTGATTGGTTTGTCACACTCATGCCCCTGGCGCTCCTGAGGGGACAGGCTGTGTCGGGGCTCGCAAGGGAGACGGGGCTCGAGATGCACCATAAACAAGGGACCAAAGGACAAAGGCAGCTTCCCGCAGAACAGAGCCAGCGGCAGGCAGCTCCACGGGGCATGGACAGCGAGTCCCCCCGGGGCGCAGGGCCCGCACACCGCTGGAGGGGCTCTCTGGGGCGTCAGTGGAGCAGGACTCCTGCTGGGGGGTGAATTTCATCCTCAGCGAGCAGGAGGCGGCTCTGACCAGCCTCGGGCTGGGTCTGCTCTAGGAATTCAGGGGCATTCTGGAGTTAGCCAGGCGCAGGGAACTAGTCTAGCTCGGGCTGCTGCCTTGGCTGAGAACTGCAGCTGCCTTCCTCCTGCAGGGCTGGACCACGGGGAGCTAACTCGCCTTCGCTCCCAGCCCTGGCAAGGCGGCGGAGCAGGTTTCCCGGCTAGGCGGTCCCTGTGGGGGTGACTTGCCGGGCCGACACCCTACTGCTAAGTGAGGTTAGTCACAGGGCGTTGGCGAGGCCTGGCTAGGAAGCTCTGCCCGGACCCTGCTGTAACATTATGTGACCCACGGAGCAGTCACGTGGGCACCTTGGGGGCATGGCACCTTGGGCACAGAGACCTGCTCACGCTGCCCAGTGGCATGTAGGGCCAGGGCCATCACGGCCTTGCTGTCCCCACAGCACGACCTGGGCTGTTCTGTGATTGAGCCCACGACTGCCCCTGGCCCCTCAGAAAGCGCAGCCCACACTCTAGCCAGGCCAGGACCAGGCAGGGGGCTCCCGGGCTTCACGTTACCATCTCAGACCCAGGCAGAGGTTTGGAGGGGCAGGGGCAGATCAGCCACTGAACAGCCCCGAGATTGTCCTGCCCTTGCCAGGCCCATGAAGGGCCCACAGAGCTGGGGCTGGAGAGGGCTGTTCTCAGCTCAGGGGTTATGCAGGCCCCGGGCTCTGAAGTGGGTTGGTTTTACTTTGGTCTCCTCTGCTCCTGTACCACAACTGGCAGAGAGCGTCTCCCTTACCATCTTTGCTGGGTTTGTGCATCCGCCCCAACCAGGACGAGGGGTCAGGAGAGGGGGACGCCTGTGCCTCTCCTGGTCTGTTCCCCCCCGCTAGACTAGATGGTCCTTGTGGTCCTGTCTAATCCTATGGTTCTCTGAACACAGCAGGACAAGCGAGGCCCTGCAGGAGACACCCTGGGCTGGCCCTGATCTGCCCCTCCCACGCCCGCCTTCTCTGCAGACCTGACAATCTGGGTGGGGGCTGGCATGGGTTGGGAAAGGGAGGGGCCCGCTGCGGTAGGGAGAACCAGCCAGACTGCACACAATCTCACACAGCTCCACCGGTGCCCCACAATCCTGCGCAGCAGCCCCCCTCTTATCCCAGGCCAGGCCCCCCCGAGATCTCCAGAGCTGTGCTGGTGCCCCTCAATCTTGACCCCTGCTATTCCGTTCCCAGCTCTCTCCTGCGCAGATGCTGCCAATCATGCAGAGCTGTGGGGTCTGGGGAGATGGCGGATCCCAGGACCCCCCGTTTTGGAAGACGGGAATGTTAGGGGATGGCTGGGGAGTGTTCAGTGGCTGTCTTTGACACAAGGGGTAAAGTTGCAGGGTCTGTCTGCAGGTAATTTGAAGCCGAGGACAATGCATGGATCAAATGGATTGATTCGATTTCTCCTAGGGTCTTTTCAGCTTAACAACCGCATCTACCCATAGCAATGCCCAGGTGCCTCATCTGGCTGGAGGGGATGCGTCGCTTGAACCGGTCCAGCCCTTGAAAGGAAAGCAAGAGTTACTGGGCAGGGGCATGGGGACCGAGCCTCCTTCCGCGCTCAGAGGAGGTTCGCAAGGAGCCAGCCAGGCAGTTTTACTCCTCCACATCTGCTGCCCACGCCAGACAGGGACAACCCAGTTAAAGACCCGCCCAGTACATCAGACTCCAGACTTGCTCCCCCAAAGGGGAGCAGAGTTGGCAAGGGTGGGGGTGAGTTCTGAACGGGGATGAGACCCTGAGGCAGTCACTCCTCCTGGGGCAAAGTCCTCTCTCCAAGCCAAGCCCTCCTTGGAGAGCCTTTCACACTCAGAGCCCCCGGATGTGGGGCAGAGGCACACCCCTGGGCCTGGCCGAGCACAGACAGCATGCACTACACAGGAGCTTGCAGCAGGGGGTGGGTTTGCATGGGGGGGTTTGCAGCAGGGGTGGGTTTGGAGCCAGACTCCAGGTCTGGGCTCCCAGGGCTCTGGCACAGCGTCCATCTTGCCGGCCAGTCGTGTGTTGTTTCCTTGAAGCTCACCTGTGTACCCGTAGGAGACGTCCGTGGAGCCCGTGCTCTCGGCGACGCCCTCGGGACTCAGGGTGGAGCTGTTCTCTGGAAGGACAGTTACAACAATGGGGCAAGTCGAAGCGGTCAGACCCCCAGCCAGGAATGGGCCCCTGGAGAGCAGAGGGCAAGGTGCCAGGAGCTAGGAGGGCAGCTGTGTGTGTGGGGCGGGGGGGATGAGACGCTCCTGTAGCTGCAGACCCTGGCTTGCCCATAGGCACTGTCTGGGAGAGAGGAGACAAGAGAGACTGGCCGCAGAGTCAGGAATGCAGCCCAGTGCCATGGCCACCGGCAACCTCCCCCAGGGCCCACTCCCATCTCAGAGCAGCCCAGGAGCCCAGCGCCCCTCGCCGGTGCTTACCGAAAGAGCCGTAGCCGTGGCCGTAGCCGTCGTAGGGAGGGTGACCCAGGAGGGAGTCAGGGGCCATGTGCGGATGCCCTGCAAGACACCACAGGAGCCTGTGTCAAGCGAGCAGCAGCCTTCACACACACGTGTCACCCCCAGCTGTGGAGGCGGCTCAGGAGAGCAGGGGGCACCCGCCCTGGGGGGCTGGAGCAGGATCTCTGTGGGGTGAGCGGGGCAGGTCCAGGCTGTGCCCAGCCAGCTGCAGGGCGGCGTTTGGGGCAGTGGGCACTTTCCACTCAGGAGAGCCCAAGGACCGGGTGGCCGGGCAGGGAGGGGGCAGCAGCGGAGTTGGGTGAGAGGAATTTGCACAGCACCCTGCACCCCTGGCTTTAGGGGCTGCCACTTTCTACCGTGCAAAACTCCAGCACCCGGCCCTGCCTCGCTCCGGCTGGAGGGCTGCTGAGGGCCAGTGCGTCGGCCCACCCCAGGCAGACATGGCAGGGGCACCGCGGGGAACTGTTCACAGCCGGCACGGGCATGGAGGCTGACGCTTACCCAGCAAAGATGCTGGCAGGGGAAGTTCCCAGGAGCGACGCGCAGGCAGAGAGAGAGAGAGAGAGAATGTGTCGCTGACAGCACCAGTCATTCAGCCAGCGTCGTTCCCCTCCCAGAGAACGTGGAGCTTAGATCCCAGCACACACTGCCACCCCACTGCCCACCACGCAGGGAGATCTGACAAGGGCCTGGCTCTGAAGCGCTGGGGCTGAATCGGGTCATCGAGCAGAGCCAGAGCCCTGGGGTGGAGCCAGCTTCCCCTGTCCTGCTTCCCCCACCCAGGGGAGGGCAGGCCGCTCAGCACTGCGGGTCTCCCCGGGGTGGGTGGCTGCCGCAGGTGGAGCTGGATGACAGAAAAAGGAAATTTTCACCAAATGTTGTTTGTCAAACATCAAAACCAAAAACATTTTGTTCTGTCAAGAAGACACCGAAGAAAAATGACCACAAAAAGGTTATTTCACGGGGAGAAAGATAAGGAAAAAACTCCCAGCCGGCTCTAGTACGTGCACCGCTCTCCCCAAAGGGAATGTCAGCCCATCGCCTCCATCACATTAACCAGCAACTAGGCATCTTCGCTACCCACCCCCTCCCCTGGAGTCTGAGTTACTGTCCGGCTCCCAGAGTCTGCCCCGAGTCCGTGCGCCTAGCACCTGGCGATGCCCTACCTGTGTCCATGGTGGGCGTCTCCATGGCAGCCAGGAGCCCTTTTCTCTTCCTCTGTTGTCTGAAATGCACAAGAAAGAGCTTGAAGCAGAAGGGTCAGGAGGCAGCTCACTCTTGCCACAAACCCAAGTCCCCTCGGTCTGCCCTTGGCTGCAGTACTCAGACACTCCCCGCCTTGCGTTAACCCTGCTCAGGGCTTGCCAAGGGAAATCCAGCTACCACTCCACATCTGCCACTGCACTTCCCGGGGGCTGCTCACCCAGGGCGCTGGAGAGAGAGCGAGCGCCTACTCTTACAAATGACGGGCTGGGGAGAGGCTGGCTCAGCCCTTTCCAAGGACCACAGCAGCCAGGCTATGGAGGAGGCACATGCAGTTTGGGGGTGAGCACGGCTGCATCCCAGCACACCGTCTCCAGTAGTGGAGACCTCTTCCCCTGGGCCGTTAGTAGACACAGCCACGCCCCGGTCAATGGGAGCAGCTGCTGCATTGAGCTCAATTTGGGGCGCTGTCGACCGAGGGTGGGGGTGTCTCTGGGACAGACACTGGAGATGGTGGGATGACCAGCCCTTGGCATGCAGGGAGCCAGGCCTCCTTTCCTGGGAGGGGAGGGAGGGGATGTCTCATCACTGGCTTCTTTTCCTGCCACCAAGATCCTGGCTCTCAATTCCCAGCCTGATGGATGATAGCTACGTACAGCTCCCTGCACCAGCTGCTCCGTGTCTCCAGGCCAGCACCTTGGCTGCGCTGCTGGAGAAGGGCAGCGACGCCAGCCTCTGGTTCCCTGGGTTTGTAGAGTTAACGCAGGCTGCAGCTGGTGAGTGGAAGGGATGAGATGGGTGTGCCAGGCGCCAAGGCGAACTAAGCCAAGCCGGCGGTTCTGTGCCGGAGCACGGCGGGGTGGGCAGCATGAGAAGCGAGGCCCAGGGACTCACCGCCAGGTCTCCCAGCAGGCGATGAGCAGCGTCAGCAGGTAGAAGGAGAGGAAGATCCCCAGGCAGAAGAGCATGGCGCGGACATAGGTCTCCGCTGGGGGGAGAGGGAGCGGGAAGGGGAATTACAAGACATCAGCAGCCCACGGTGCACAACCCAGACCGCAGCTCGCTGGTCGGCACAGCCTTGCCGGGCACTGCCACAGCCTGGCGCACAGCCTCCCATGGCACCTCGACTCCCTCTGCCACGGGGCGTGGCTGCGCCTACCGTGAGACACACAGGCCGTGCCAGGTGCCCCTCCATGGGACCCTTGCTCGACAGGGGAATGTGGCCTTGCTCATCTGGGCCACTCTGTGGAGGCCCAGGCCTGCTCCGGGCTCACAGCACCATGCAGCAGCCTGACAGCAAGGGAGACCCAGGAACCAGTGCGTCCGTCTGTGCATGGGGCCAGCGAGGCCCGCTCCAGACTGGGAGCCCAGGCGCTGCCTGAGGCCGTCCGTGCTCAGGGACCTGCACCACCAGAAGGTTAGAGCTGGTTGTCAGAGACAGCCGCCCATTCCCATGTGCCCAAGCCAGGCCGGGGGCACTGGGGCATCCCTGCAGGATGGAAATGCTGCCAGCCAGCTGCAGAGGTCGGTGCTGCAGAGTAACCGGAGCAGCTCACCGGTAATAGCAGGTGACACGACTACGTCCAGCGCCTTCTGCCGACTGCCTTCATATACTACTTCATCTGGAAGGAACAAAAGGCTGGAGATTAGCCCAGCGTAGATCACTGGCCACCTGTCTCCAGGAAAATTGCTCAGCACGGATAGAGGAACCCAGCCCACCCTGGAACGCCCACACCTCGGAGAGCGCTGTCTCGTTCTGCGTGTTGCCTGGCCCAGAGGATGGCGTCCCCAGCAGGGGTCTGCTTCCAGGGTGGGCGGTTGTTCTCCCCTTTCCACCCGCGGCACCGTGCTGTTGGGATGCAGCAGCGACTGAGGCAGGGTGTGGGGGATGTCACCACACCAGGGTCAGGCCAGGAACCAGTTTCCACGTGGGCATGGTCTGGATCCTGCAGCTGGAGCCTTGGGGTGAGGGGGTGCCAAGATATCAAAGGGGAGAAGATTGGAGAGTGGGGGGAAGAGAGGATTGGCGCACGGCTAAGCCCTGCCCTGCCCCAGGTTTCCTGCTCCCGTACCTAGGGAGAAGGGGTAGTAATGCAGGGACCCTCCACAGGCCTCGTCTTCTGTTTTCACCACCACCACGACGTAGAAGCTGTTGCTGGGGAAATCCTTCTTCTGGCACGGCCACCCGGGAATGAGAGGAGAGTCAGTGGGGGCGGTGAGCTCTCGCCATGTGCCCCGGTGGAGCGAAGAGGCCCCGAGGCCCAGGCTCCCCCACCGAAAGGCTGGTGAGATGGGCACACCACGAGTGCCCCAGAGAGATGCCACAGCTGGTTCCGAAGGAAGCTGCTCGTCTGCACTGCTTACGTGCATGACGCCATTACTTGTGCCTCCCACAGCACCAAGACTCCCTCTGCCACGGGGCGTGGCCGTGCCCAGCATGAGACACACAGTCCATGCCATGCGCCCCTCCACGGGAGGCGTGGGCCCTCGCTGTATGTGGAGACAGCAGCAGAGCCCCGGGGAGGAGCAGAGAGGCCGGATGGCTGGGCTGGACTAGCTGCCCAGCTCATGCCGTCTGGCAGGGGGCAGCGACGCTGCATGTCTCCCAGCGCGTGGCCTGGCTCAGCGCACGCAGGTGAGACCGTCTCCAGCCTGCCCGAACCAATGCGACACGCCACCAGAGATCTGCAGCTCCTTAGAGGAGCTGGGCTAGCAGCTCTGACACCATGGCCAGGCGCAGCCTACCTGCACCGTGATGGCTGCCTTCTTGGTCATGGTCTGGTACATCCCGATGAAGGCCACGTTGTTGTCCAGGTCGTAGACGGGGCACTGCGGGGAGGAGAAAGGGGGAGAAGAGACTCAGCCGCACAGAGATCACGCTGGAGGGTGCGGGCAGAGGGCAGCCCGGGAAGGAAGAGCCCAGCCCCACGCCCCGCGTACCAGGATGTCCTGGATGGAGATGACGGAGCAGGGGAAGGCCATGCCTGAGGTCACCTTCACGATCACAGAGTCCACGCCCTCCGGGAACACATACTTAAAATACTGCAAGGGGGGGAAGAGGGCACATTATTGCCGTGGTGACATTGCCCTGGCCATGCAGCGCTCTATGCTCCACCCTCTCCAGTGCCCCCCAAAGTGGCACCAACCATGTTATTCCAATAGAAGACTGCCCCTCCACTGCCCCTCTCCCCTGAGGATCTCAAACCTGAACCCCACCCCTGGGAGGAAGGCAGGGCCATTACCCCATTGCACAGACGGGGAAGAGCCAGGAATAGAACGCAGGAGTTCAGGCTCACCTCTCACCATCAGGGAGTGCAAGATAGAGGGCCCCTCCCTCCGGCAACCAGAAAAGTCCCTTTATGTTAATAAGAGTCTGCCCATGCTGCTTTAACACCCCCCCCCACTTAGCTGTCCCCCCTTTGTAGCCCCCTGGGCGGAGAGGGGCATTACCTGTGGCTGGGCTGCCGTGGCATTAAAGCTGAACCGCTGGCTCGTCCTGTGCGGAGAGAGCATTAGAACAGCAGGAGGGTTTATAAAGAGTGAGGCAAGAGGGACCCCCCAGGGCAAAGAAAACCCCACCCCGTTTGAGCCAGCTACTGGCTGGCGCAGCAAATCCCCAGCTTGCTGGGCCGTGAGCAGCCGCTCAATGGGTCCCCCAGCCTCCCTGAGGTCTTGAAAGGGAGCCCTGCAAGGTGGTGCCTGCCTTGGACATGGCTGGCCTGCTAGGGTCTCAGGGAGGGCTGCTGGAAAGCTGCCAAGTTGAACATCAGCTCCTCGGCCATCCCGCAGAGCAGGCTCATGGGACGGAGCGGCGGTGTGCATGTGTGGGGAGGGACCCCAGGTGTAAGGCAGCGTTTGTATGGGGGCGGTCCTATCTCTGCCCCATTCTCCTGGCCCCCGCTCACCTTAGCACAAAGTTCTCCACGCGGGTGACCCGCAGCTGGTAGGAGGCGTTCTTCGTGGACAGCGTGGACACATCCACGTAGAAGAACTGCATCTCTGACTCACTCTTGGTCTGGGGCTGGCACAGTGTGCGGCTCACGTCCTGGTATAGGTACTTCCTCTGGTACCTGGCAAAGGCGTCGAATGAGAGACGGGGGGACCCAGAGCTCCGGGTCGAATGAGAGACGGGGGGACCTGCCGGCGGCTGCGCTGCAGCCCCGCCTCTGGCCTGACAGAGGGTAACACGCGGCCCTGAGCCAGTCCCCACCAGCCAGGGGAATGCTCATAGCCGCCCCGGGGTCACCCAATGCCTCGAAGTGTCAGGCAGAGCTCCAGGACCCTAACCCTGTGGCCTTCCTGGGGTTCGGTCCCTCGGCTGGCTGGGTCGCTGTCCGCACCAGAACTCGCCAACCTCTCTCAGCACCGAGGGCCCCACATGGCGTCTCCCTGCACTTCCACCTCCCTTTCTCTCCCCTCTCGGCGCCGCTCCTTAGCTGGACCAGGTCATTACGGAGAAGGCTCAGAGGCTGAACTTGCAGCCGCTGCCCCAGCAAGTCCCAGAGCCGTTCTGTGCCCAGCCAGCGGACAGAGCAGCCCAGTCCCCACATTCGGGTTTTAAGGCCACGTCCATGCTAAGGTCAGACAGCTGGGCTAGCTGCCCATGCCTTCGGGGGCAGGGGGACTCCAGGAGCACATGATTCCCTCTCCCCAGAGCTAGGAGGCCGCAGGTCTTCAGCCCCACCTTGGAGGTCACCTCTGAGAAGGGTGGTACTTACAGGCCCCTGAGGATCAGGGGCACCTGGAACGACACCACCGCCTCCTTCTGCCTCACCACGAAGAGAACCGGTGTCTCCTTCTGCTCATACAGAACGTTCACAGTCACCCGCACGCCCTCCGTCTGGGGAGGAGAGGAGAAGGGACATGCTGGCCTTGGCCAAAGAGACCCGACCCCCCCCAGGTCCATGCACTCGGCAGGGAGAACCTGGATCGAGCCCCAGACTGTTGAATTTCCTTCAGATCCACCTCAGGGGAAGCGGTGGACATCGGTGCACAGGGCACAACAGCACTGAGCACAGACAGAGCCCTCCTGCAAGGGCAGCGCCGGCTCACACTTGGCCCTTTGTTCCCTCTAACCGGAGACACAGGAGCCAGTGTGACCAGCCCGGGGCAGAGACAACCATCCCGTGTTAGCCCTACTCGCACGTCTAACAGCCAGACACCACGTGCAATGGGGAACAGATCCTCACCAGGCGGGGGCTCAGCTCAGCCCACGGCCACGAGCAGCTCCCGCACAGACTCCATCCAGCAGAGAGGAATGGGTGCAGCAGACCCACGTCAGCCAGTTGAATGGCACGTGCGGGGACAGGGTGGGTCAGCACTTGGATGCTGGTGCTCAGAGACCTCACAGGCCAGGTGGGGGTTTGGGAAGAGGGTGCTGGAGGGTGGAAGGCTTCAAAGGGGGGAGGATGAGCAGCTCAGAGAAAAGGAGAAACCAAAGCAGAGGTGGGGCAAGGAGAGGTATCAGGCGGGAAGCAGCTCATTCCATATGCCACGGAAGGGATTCTCTCTCACACGATGTCTCTCCGGCGCTTCCAGCCGGGTACTAGAGACAGCCCTGCCCCGACCCCCAGATCCAGCCACGCCGAACTCTGAGACATTGGGTGCAGAGCTTCCCAGTCTGGAGCTGGGGACGTTGTGCGTGCATTTCCTGTACTACATGGCCCTGGAACAGGAAAACAGCCTTCGAAGAACTAGCCTCCCTCTTCCCTTTGCATCAGAAACAGGCAATGCTCAGCTGTGAGTTGGCAGTGCCTTTCCCCTTACCACAGCCACAAGCAGGCCAGGCCTGGCCAGCCAGAGCACTCTCCCCCGTCGCAGCCTGATGTGTCTACTAGGGGTTAATTTTCAATCTGCGAGCTGGCTCTCCCAAAAGCTCCAAAACTGAGCACAAACTGGGGGGTGGGGGGTGATGTTGCCTCCCCCCGTCTAAACCGACAGTTCAGCTGAGTTTGTGGAAAGGAAAAGTTGGGACTCCCGTGAAGCTGCTTCCTTTTTCAAAATGCTGATTTGTGGCTTGCACAATAGAAGGCAGAGAGGCCCACGAGACACATGCACCCTGCCAGGAAGAAACTCATACACATGCCAAACACATCACAGCCACAGGATAGATGAAAGGATAGCAGCAGGGACTGGCCAAAGCATGCGTGAGCTCAGCTGGAAGCCATGGGAACACTACCAGGCTGTTTAGACTCAACACATCAGCTGGGGGAGGAAAGCCGCACCGTGCACACAGCAAAGAAGGAAGTGAACTGGGCCAAGACGTGAGCAGCCTTGCTTCAGGGGCCCAAGTCCGGTGGGAAGCGAGAGCTCAAGTCACAACCAGGGGGCGAAGTGGGATGTTGCACCTAGGGTTGTTAGGGGGCCTGGGTCCCCACTGCCCTGCCCCGGCTGCAGTCATTATCACCGAGGTCGGGATGGGAACACCCTGCAGATGCTTGGCGCTGGTGTACGTGGCTGCCCCGGGGCGGAGCAGTGGAGAGGCAGGCCCAGGGACTGTTCAGAGAGGCACCTGGCACTTCTTAGCACCCTCCAGCGGAGCATCTGGCAGGGCCCCCGCTATTAGGGAGGCGAGGATTAGCCCCTTAGCACCGCACCAGCGCGTCTGTGCATCGTCCCGAAGGCGGGCACAGCCGGCTGCAGGCTGAGACGGAGGGCTCTGGCAGAGGGAGCGTGTCCCCTTGCTGGTGGCGGGCCCCCACTCACCCTGTTCCTGAGCACGGTGTGGTTGAAGGTGTAGATGTTCAGTAGCTCGCTGTCCACCACGTCCGTGTAGGTTTTGTCGAACTCGGCCTCCTTCTGGGAGATGTTCTTGGCCGCCGGGGCTCGGGGGACAGCACCGGCCCCCGCCACATCCGGCAGCCACAAGCCGAGAAGCAGCCACAGGGCCAGCATGACTTGATCCCAGCGGCAGGCAGAGCGTCTCCTGGGGCTGGGCCAATGCAGCAGGAGCTTCCAGCATCGCTAGGTCAGCAGCCTTTAGACCCTACATTGGGCAATCCCAGCGCCCTCCTCTTCCACGCTGCACAGGGCCAAAGGCTGCGGGCGGGAGCACCTGTGAATCACCAGCTCGGCCGAGCGGGCCTGCAGGCTGTTGACATCCAGGGCAAGTCTACAGGGTCCCCCGGCGCGAGGGCACCGCGAGCCCCACTGCAGCCCCAGGAGCTGCCCCCCACAATCTCGGCTCCTGAATGGGGAGCCGGTGGGAACCAGTAAGGCTGGCAGCCTCTTCCCTGCCCTCTCTGCTCCGGGGGATGGATCCTCTCCCCTCGCCCACTGCTGACAGGCCTCAGGCTGGCCACTGCTCCCCTAAGGTGGGGCGCCCTAGGCAGGTGGAGACTTTTTTGTATCCGTCCTGAATGCAACAAGCCCAGGCTGTAAACACAGAAGCAGCAGGTGACGTCAGGCAGGGAACTGACACACTCTTAAAGGGACAGGCTGCAGACTACCCTTAAAGGGGAACGGACACAGATGTCTCCATTCCCCTGGGGCCCCCAGCTGCAGCTTGGGAACAAGATGGAAGATGGCATCATCCAGTCTTCCACTGCGTGAGGGCTGTTATAGAGAGGACGGGGATCAATTGATCTCCACGTCTGCTGAAGGCAGGACATGAAGGGGAGGGCTTAATCTGCAGCAAGGGAGATTTAGGTTGGATATTAGGAAAAACTGCCTGACACAGGACAGCTAAGCTCTGGAACGGGCTTCCAAGGGAGGCTGTGGAGTCCTCGTCACTGGAGGTTTTTAAGAACAGGTTGAAAAAATACCCTTGTCAGGGATAGTCTAGCTAATACTTAGCCCTGCCTCAGGGCAAGGGACTTGTCGAGATGACTTCTCGAGGTCCCTTCCAGCCCAACGTGTCTCTAAATTCTTCTATACTGCAGAAAAGGCCCTTTGCGTGTTTGTGTTTCCTTCTTGTGGCCTTCCCCAGCCTCCTCTGGGGAGGAGGCCGTGGGGGCACTGCTGCTTCCTGGGAGCTGCCACGCCCAGATCCTGCTTCCCACATTCCCAGAGCATTGGGCTCTGGTTTTGCTCAGCCTGTTGCCATGGCTAGGACCAGCTGCAAACAGCTCCTACAGTTGCTAACCTTCCTGGCCCTCAGGGACATTTGAGCTCCGCAGACAGGATGAACAGGCCATGGGGTTCTTACCGCTGGAGACAGGCTGTGCACAGGCGTAGGGTAAGCTCACCCCACTCCCTGCTCTGGGTGAACAGAGCACTCTGAAGAGGGCGGGAAGTTGCGTGCCATTCAAGAGTGAAAAATTCACCCCCTAACTGGTTTGGTGTGAATAAACAGCCAGTCACAGGGAGAGACTGCAGAACTCCTCTCATTCTGCTATGCAGCAATCCAGGTAGTTTGGGAAATGAGCCACGGGGGACACCATGGACCATCTGGAAGCCAGAGACCGCAGTGTCTTGCCGCCACGACCGGCAGAAGGAACACACTGCAGCGAATTCCGACCAGTCTTTCTCATTACCAGGGTGTAGGCGTGAGATCTCTCACTCCACAGCCCCTGCAAGGGGGCCTCTCCTGCCACCATCCCACCGGCTCAGCGCCTGTCACATGGCTTCCAACCGCAGGGACAATCTTTGTTGGTGACATCCCTTCAATTGTTGGCTGCAGCAGTTGGTCGGAGCAGATGAAGGGTCTAATTATTATGGTTTATATTGGGATAGCACCCAAAGGACCCCATCGGGATCGGCTGCCTGCTGTAAGGGGCTGACGCTGGATGCTGGATTTCTTGACGGACTAATTTCTATTAATTTTAATTCCTAAATTTATTCACAGATTTCCCTGTAAATTGTCAGAAGATTCATTCGGGGCTGCAAGAGGAAGTTCCATAGGGTTGGGGGAGAAGACAGTATTTTATTATATAGACACAAGAAGAGGTTGAATCCCCACTTTAAGTGCAAAGCTTAACTCTGGCATGTCCACAGCTACCTCCGTTGCATCATTTTTATTTACTTACTCACTTAAGACTCTTGCCCCCCTGTACAATGCTGATGTGGAGCCTTTGGGAGCATGTTCTCCCCTCACACTGGTATGAATGAGGAGTAACTTCACTGTCTTCAGTGACACCCCTGTACCTATGCACACTACAGAGTCTCAGGCACACAGCGCCCTGCTGCTGTGAAAAGCAAACAGGGCTGGGTACCAGGCCAGGGCTCTGCGCAGGCCGATGCAGCCATTGGAGCAGGGCCAGTGAGATCAGAAGTTGGCCCTCTGCAACTGTGGGAACTAAACGAGCTACAGCACCACTCCAATCTTGACTCTCCCACCGATGCATTGAAGTAAGGAATCATTAAGCACAGCAGGATTGGGCCCAGCAGGTGTGGCTTTGTGTCAGCGTAAAGAACCTTCTCACAGACGTTTCCCATGTAATGATTGACCTGGGAACAGCACGATACTGAAAGGCTATGATGTGCACTGAGTTCAGGAACAGGCAATACAAAAACCCTAAAATCCAGCAAAACCATTCGTAAACATTAATAGTTTTTCGTGCTAATGAAAGGAACGTAAGAACAGCCACACTGGGTCAGACCACGACTCCATCTTGCCCAGTATCCTGTAGCCTGACAGTGGCCAATGGCAGGTGCTTCAGAGGAAATGAACAGAACGGGTGATCATGCAGTGAGCCATCCCGTCACCCATTTCCAGCTTCTGGCTAGGGACCCTTCAGAGCATGGTTTTCCATCCCTGCCCATCAATGGCTATTAGCCATGGACCTATCCTCCATGAACTTACCTCATTCTTTTTTGAACCTGGTTACAATCTTGACTTTCACAATGTGCTCTAGCAGAGTTCCCCAGGTTGACTGTTGTGAAGAAATACTTCCTTGTTTGTTTTAAACCTGCTGCCTATTAATTTCATTTGGTGACTCCTCGTTCTCGTGTTATGAGGAGTAAATAACACATCCTTATTTACTTTTTCCATGCTCGTCATGATTTTATAGATCTCCATCATATCCCTCCTTACTCGTCTCTTTTTTCAAGCTAAAAAGTCCCAGTCTAATTAATCTCTCCTCATATGAAAGCTGTTCCATACCCCTAATAATTTTTGTGGCCCTTCTGAGAGCAGAATCTGAGGTCTAAGCTACTTGACAAGCATCTGTTTAACTAGACAAAGCAACAGGGTGATGTCAGCAGAGGAAATGCCACTGAAGTGTCTGGAGATGTACCCACTTCCATCAGGGCACTTTGGCCCATGATCTCAAAGGAAGAGCAGTATGAAAAGGATGAGCAGGGGCCAAGAACAATGAGGCAATGACTTGATTCGAAATCTCATCCAACCCAGAGCTTTTCCTCCCCGAGCGTCTCTCTGTTTTTATATACAGAAGGGTCTGATTCACGCTCATCCCTCCAGGACACAGAGCGTCAGATCTTAGCTTGCAGTAAAAGTGCCTCTCTCCTGTTATCACAAAGCCCAGGATGAGGCATGTGAGCGCTGGGGATGAAGTGGTCTCTGGTGAGGGGATCTAGCTGGGAAATGAATTTCCAGAGAAGACTGGACGAATCTTTGTAGATCTGGGTGAATAACAAGCCAACATCCATGAATCCCCACAGACTTCACAAATATCTAGCCTATGACCTACCAAAACATTTACCCACCTTGCTGGTCAAGGATCATAGCTATTTTAGGGTGCCCTTTCTTTTGCACTTTTTCACTTACAGGGAACAGCTGAGGCTTGGGGGACACATCGTAAAGCAAAAGGACAAGTACTAAATATTGCAAATAAGAGCAGGGCACCCGGAGTTAAGTGGAAATTAGAATGGTGGCAAACACTGCCTGGGACTATCTGAACTGTGAAACTACATCTAGACTCCAGTGCCGTGGAGTGCCTAAGTACATACAATTTAGCCACCTCACAAGGGTGAGGTAAAGTCCAGCCAGAAAAACGGAGAGGAAAACAAAGGCAATAAAATAAATCAGATAAAGGCTCTATTGGGCTAAAGCTGTCATTGCTTTTCTACAGCAATGGTGTGCTCAAGGGCTTGTTGAGTGCTTCTCGCTGCTGGGAGCCAGACACTGATGTGGCTGTGCCAGCCAACGAGGCAGCTGGGGTGCGCTTGGTGATGGTTCACATGCAGCCATCACCTATTTCTTTGGGTGCTCCCCATAGCCACTCCCATCACCACCACACACACAGTTACCTGTCCCTTCCACTCACCAGTGCCTAATGTAGATACAATTTACAGTGAAATCAGGCAGCGTTAAAGGAGGCCTCTTGTTACCATGGCCAGTTACTGCAGACAGAATATCTGACTGCCAGAAGCTGGGACTGGACACCAAGAGACCGATCACTTGATAATTGCCCTGTTCTGTTCATTCCCTCTGATGTCTCCGGCTCTAGCCACTCTCAGAAGACAGGCTACTGGGTTAGATGGACCACTGGTCTGACCCAGTGTGGCTGTCCTTATGTTATCTGTTACATCTGTTTGATGCTTTTAAAACAGTTCTTTATAACCAGATGATCAGGAGTTATATCCCTGTAAGATACCTCTGTATCCTCCTGTCTGTAACTGGTGCCATGAGAGTCACAATAAGATGGTGTTGGTTAGCAGGGGGAATCTTCCAAAGAGGAGCAATAAATCTACCACAACTTCCCAAATGACATTCTGTGTTTACAGTCCATTGCCCACATGAACTGTAACACTGATGATTCCTCCTCTTCCCCTAGCACCCTCGTGCAGTCACTCATGCACAATGCTGGTGACATGGGAGCGAATGGCAAGATTTACAGAGGGAAGTGACAAAAGAGTAACAGTAGAGGGCACTGCTGTCATTTTTCAAAGTGTTCTTTTAATCCTTTCCTCTATACCTGATGGTGAAGCAGGAATCTGTACCACGAGCAGTGCAGTGTCACATGGGATGCGGGCTGGAGCCAAGCATAGAACTGTGTAGGAAGTGCCTTTCCCCATTTCGTCTTTCAGGGTCTCTGTGTGGAGACCTCTATGATCTCCATACATTTATATTTACAGTCTCTCTTTAGTCACCAGGGCTCCAGAAATAAATTCCAAATCATTAATTTAGCCACCACTGCTTGGCAGCCATCTCTGACATGGGATTACTGGGATATGCCTCACTAGTAACAGTACCTCCCTTTATACCTACACGGTCATGCTATTCTCAGTCACATTCCCTGTGTATGTTAAAAAGGCACAGATAAATTTCTGGGGGAAGCTTTACCATTTGCTCAGGAATGAAAGCTACAGGATAAGGATAGCAGACAAGAAACGCTCCCTATGCCGGCAGACCCTTTGATTGCAAAGTTCTTTCGTTTTGCTTCCTTTGTTTAGGAGAGAAATGCAATGCTTCGCCACATGCTATTTAAAAGCAAGCCTCCTGGTAGAGCTTCCCACAAGGCACAGCACTGCAGTTACTCACCTTTACGCAGACAAAGCCAGATGAGTTGGGGCAGCTTGCCACAGGGGGAAGCCAACAGAAAGTGTGTCAACCTTCTCTTTTTTTTTAAAAAAGGGCTTTGTGGCCAATATATGACACCGTGAGGCTCTACTCTGAAGTTACCCACTTGGGTACCTGCTGTCCCGTATGCAAGGCCTGAAGCCAACAACCAAAAATGAAGTGTCAGTGTCTATTATTAACCTCTGTTCAGACTATTTATTTCTAGACAGCCTTTCATCTGAACATGTGAAAGCACTTGGCTGAAATCTCACAATATCCTTCTATATTATTACAGTTTACAGGTGATTACATCAACAGAGAGGCTGAGTGATTTGCCCAAGATCACACAGGAAATCCATAGCAGAGCTAGCAATATAATCTATGAAAGCTTCTCTGTTAGAAGGCCAGGAGAAATCATTGCTCTCTGCCAGTGGCACACAACAGTCCAGTCTCCTGAGGGCAGTAATACTTTGGTCTAACTCGGATTATTCGGCTTGGGGTGCGGGTGCTGTTGGTGCCCTGCGATATACAGGAGGTCAAAGTTGTGATCTGGAGACCCCTTCTGACCTTAAACTCTCAGACTGGATCGTGTCTGACCACCTGCATAACCCAGGCCAAAGCACTTCCCTGAATTAAGTCCTGTTTGAACCAGGGCATGCCTTTCAGAAACACATCCAACCTTGATTTAAAGATTGCCGGTGATGGAGAATCATCCATGCCCCTTGGTTAATTGTACCAATGATTAATTACTCTCACTATTAAAAATTCGCACCTTCTTTCCAGTCTCAATTTGTTTAGCTTCAACTTCTGCCTTGGATCGTGTTCTACCTTTCTCTAGTAGCTTGAAGAGCCCTTATCAAAGTTTTGTTCCACATGGAGCTACTTACAGACTGTCATCAAGTCACACCGTAACAGTCTCTTCAGTAAGCTAAATAGATTAAGCTCTTGAGTCTATCCGGATAAGGCATGTTTTCCAATCCTGCAAGTCATTCTTGCTGTTCCTCTCTGAACCATCTTCTGTTTATCAACAATCTTCTTGAACTGGGGAGACCAGTACTGGTCCCCGTTTTCCATCAGCAGTAGCACAAGTGCCAGATACAGATGTAAAATAACCTCTCCCCTCCTACTAGATAGTCCCTTTACATCACCAAGGGTCACACTGGGAGCTCAGTCAGCCGATATCTACCACGACCCCCAAGTATTTTTCTGTGACTGCTTCCCAGGATAGAGTCTCCCAACAGTGTGTGTAAGGATGACCCACATTTTTTGTTCCTACATGTGTAACTTTACATTGGGCCTATTAAAATGCGTATTGTTTGCTTGTGCCCCATTTACCAAGCAATCCAGATCACTGTGTATCAGTGACCTGTCCCCTTCATTATTTAGCACTCTCCCAGTTTCTTGCTCGGACTCTAAAGACTGCCTCCTTTGGATTGATTTTAAAGCTGTATCAGTACAAAGGTTCATTCCCTATTCCATCTCAGGGATTCAAACACCTCTCCGCCCCACACACTGAATAGTCATTATATTAGTGTTCAACATAGGGCCCATGCACAAATTATGCTTTACCCATCAATCTAAACACACAAGAGCAGAGTTTTGGGTGCAAAACATAAATTCAGTTAAAAAAGAGAGGTCACTTAAAGACAGATGAGAAGAACAGAGAATCCGAGTGTCTCCATACCACATAAGGCAGCTAAATTAAAAGTGAAGGCTCAGATGAGCGTCCTCCTGAATACCACAGGGATGAATGCAGCCATCTTTGACCTGAAAGATTTTCACCCCATCGGCTGTCACACTTCCCCCTGCATCACAGCTGGGTGATGGCAGCTTGCCACCATTAGCCCTGCTCATCACCACACATTCTGGGAACCCACTGGACCACCTCCCTCCCTCCTTCACCCCCCAACCACACAGGGAAACCAGAGAGAGATGCACACCACAACTCATCAGGGTGAAACATTTACATTTATATTGAAATATGCACTAAACATCGTGAGTTCTACCAGTCAATGCAATTTTGCCATAGCAGAATCACAGCTTTTCCTGGGGAAGGTTCCCTCAGTTACCAGCAGTGGGCAGCGCCCCCAAGAAGGAAGGTCACCTCAAAGCGGGGCTGTAATCAGATTTTACATACTGTACAAGCTTCCAGCCTTGAGGTCCCCCATCTTGTACCTGGAGTCCCTTTGCTTGCACACACATACGAGTTCAGAGAT
Organism: Mesoclemmys tuberculata; assembly: GCA_007922155.1. Lineage (NCBI taxonomy): Eukaryota > Metazoa > Chordata > Testudines > Chelidae > Mesoclemmys > Mesoclemmys tuberculata. Next base: position 249,095 of record ML675648.1, read on the forward strand.
AAGGACTCTCTCCTTCCTTTCACACCTTGTCCTTTGCATTTTCTTCACTGCAATAAATATAAAATTGGCAATGCTCATACACCACAGCACAGACAAGATTCCAGGCTTCAGCATACAACTGTAAACGGTAACGAGATCATTAAAAAAAATTAGCAGTTTAGAAAGGGTCAGTTCTTTCACAACCAGCCAGTTACTGTGGAAGAATTCAGAAAGGCTACGCCGTGGCAGCCCAGACTGGGGTTTTCTGGGGCTGATCCCAAGAGGTGACAAGCACCTACCTTTGGAATTGAAGATGCTCAGCATGTCTCAGTATCAGACTCTAATTTTGGAACAATGAGAAAAAGATTCTCTCCTTGCCCTCCCGAAGGTTATGTGGTTAGATTGGGATATGGTCTGGTCACTTCTACATGGTGGAAATAGGACAGTAGCTTCAATGTCCCAGACAGGAGAAAGCTACCCTTCCTTTCCAGAGCAGCAGCCACGGCCACACACATCACAAGTGTTCAGTGCAGCTGGGAAAGAAAAAATGCAGATGGGAGATGAAGGGTGATGGCAACAGCAAGACAACCTTGAGCACAGAGGGCCAACTGAGCTCTCCCCTCAGCCCAAAGGACTTTTCAACATGCCAGACTCATACCACTCCAATCCACACTTAATCAAAGGGCTCTGGCTCACAGCTGAAGATAAACTGTTGCAAGCACAATTCACTGTGAAGATTTAGGGCTTTTTAACTACATTGTCAGCAGGTAGCTGCCTTACCAGTGTGACGACACCATGGAGAGATATATTTAGTACACGGGTCAAACAAACGGTTACCTTTCAACGAAAGCCTACAACCCTCAAAAGCGAGCGGAGACTGAAGTCGTGTTTCATGCCTCATCCTTGCTAAAGGTAGGCCCATGCCACCTTGCCAAATCTTCCCCTCCCAACCTTGGTTTTAAAACCTGCATGCTCTCTTTCTCTGTCAACCCCGTTCCTGTGCTGAGGCCTCCGTTTCTAAAGTTAATGTTTCAAGCTGTTCAAGGGGAAGGTAGGGGTGCTACCAAACAAACAAGCTGACTGGACCCAGAGAGCGCTCCCCCAACCCATGCTGGCCTGGGGAGATAAGACCAGTGTCCTCTCCCACAGAGCACTATCAGATTTGAACTTTTGTGTCTGGGAAGTGGAATTCTTCAGCTCTCCTCCACACCTCTGTGTGGATCACGTATACTGGAGACAAACACACACTATGCATGCAATCCAGACAGAACTCCTGCTACGACAAATTCTACAGCAGCAGGGATGCGTGATGGGGACATAAATGTATTCCTTAATGCTAGATTAAAGCCTGCCTTAAACAGAACCTTTTACTGTAATAAAAAGGCAAACAGAGGCTAGATACAGTACATACGTACTACTTTTTGTAGTAGGGTGGAAAGAGCAATCTAGGCAGCTAAATAACCCACTGAAACTAGAGCTCCTGTTTAACAAAAATCAGTTCCTCTTTCATTTACCTGCCAAAAACCAGCATGACAGTTGAAGGTTGCAGCCTTCACAAACACTTCAACCAGTGCACAAGTCTGCATTGGCTGTTGTATTTTAGTTAGCGGTGGTGTGAGCCGTTCTGAGGGGATAACACCACCGCTGAACTCCAGTTGTGGTAGGTAAGTCAAGGAAGAACAAACTTTGTTTAAAGTATTTTTATTTTTAAGTAGCAAGGCTCTGCACTTGGGGTTCAAACAGTTTCTTACTGATAAGAGAGTTTTCCCTGTTCACCTTTTAACGAATGACAGTTTTAGTCGTCATTACACAGATTATAATTAGCTCTTGTATAAAAAGCTCTAGTTAGACAGAGGGTCCCTGTGAACAAGCCACTCTCCACACCGACTCCCTTTGCTGGAGCAGCAGGGAGTGGAAAAGGCTACAGACCCACTCAGTTCTTTACTGGCAAAGGCCTTATTTGCCTGAATAAAATGTTTGTACAAGTACACAGACGCAATAAAGAAATATACACCTTAGAACTCTTAAAGCGTTAGATTGGTTCAGGCCTTGCAAAGAGGGGCTGAGTATGGATTTCTTTTTTAAAAGAAAAAAGGCGTAACAGTTGTACTTTAAAAAGAATCATAACTATGAACATGAACAGCACTGCACAGACTCCTATACACAGCCCTGACAGCGGAATGAAATGTCAGTTCTACATTTCTGATGGGCTTGCGTTTGACGTTTACTGGAAAACTAAGCTCCTAAACCAAAGAACTGTTAAAAGCTGCCAATATTGTACATAAACAAAAACAAAGAACAGGTTCTCTAGGAGACATGATATTCAGCAGCACTCAAATGAATCTGCCCACAGTCCAAGCAACAATGGAATGAAGTTTGTCACAGCTAACAGACTTTGTAAAACACATGAACAATATTTTGGGAGTGTTAAATGAGTTCAGCTCAATTAACACTTTGGTTTTTTACGTTTCTGAATTCCAGTTACATTTAGTTTCATGCTGCTTCAAAAACAAAGAGCCAGAAAGCAACAAGTGTCTCTTAAAAAAACCCTAGTAATAAAACTTCTAAAGGCGGGAACTTTTTTTGAAAAATGCAGCGGTTTTGTTTCTAGTAAGTGGAATGTGATTCTGGTTCACAAGCTAATACACAGAGCATAATCCCTAGAGAAGGGAAAAGGCTAAACCAAGAGCTGCATATGGGTTATTAGAGTCAGGCTGACAGGCTTCTAGGGCAACCGTAGAGCAATAATGCATGTGAGGGGCACGGAGGTGACAGTCTTGTTCTCATTTTAAATGAGGAATGGTTTAAAAGTAACAATGTTCTTTCGCTAATTTCTTCCTGCAGTAAAACCAGTCAGCCCTGCCCTTTTATGTACAAGACCAGTTTGACGTTAGCCCTCCCCCTCAAAACACTAGATACGAACATCCAGTAACATTCTACAATGGAAAGTGCTTTAAGAAAGAAGGATTCTGTAGTGCCAGTGACAGAACTGATCTGATGGGGCTGGGATGATGTTGAACACTGATATTAGCTGATCAGGCCAGAGCAGCTTGCTTCTCCTCAGGGGTCTCCTCCAGTAGCTGCATGATCAGTTCATGGAGGGGTTTGCAGATCTTTGCATAGCCCCCTCCCGTCAGGTGCAGAAAATCAAACATGTCATGGCAAGAGATGGCGCCATCCGAGTGCACAAAGCCCCCGCTGACATCCAGGAGCTGGACGCTGGTGAGTTTTGGGAGCGAGGCCTTTAGCAGCTGGTTCACTTTGGCATTCTTCTGCCGCAGAGGGTTTGGCTTCTCGCCTCGAGGTAGCAGGCCCTGAGATAGGAAAGGAGCAAAGAAGAGAGCTTAGGAGTGACTCAGACAATACAGTAACTTTCCCTTTCTAGACTTGGGCACTCATTCGCGCTTTAAGGAGCCTACCCTTGTGGGTGGCACAATCTGCCTCAGCCCCACTTTGAAACATGACTGAACACAGAGTCTGAAGAACACTCCTGGCCAATGGGCAGAATTTGCTCCTTTTTTCACTAATGCTACTTTGTTTGGCCTTAGCATTTTTATTGGCTGTTCATGCCCCCTTTTGATGCAGTTTTAACTGTTGATTAGCAGCTCCCATAGCGCCATAGCAGAAGAGACACAGTCTAAGCTGTTCAAGTACAAGATCAGAACGAGTAATGCCCAGGTTTTAGACCTAGCTCTGCCTCCCTTATCCTCATGTGACTTCACTGCCTCAGTTTCTCTGTCTCAGGCTAGGTCTAGATTGACAGCGGCAAATTTGCTGCCGCTAGATCCATGTATCCAGAAGTGGAGACCCGCTCAATCGACTCCGAAATCAATGCTATTAATCCACCTTTACCAGATGCAGTAATACTGCGCCAACAGGAGCACATTTCCCATCAGCGCATGAACTGAAGAGACTGCGCTAAGTAGGAGTTAAAAAGTTGACGGGAGATATAGAAGCTACTCTATGTAGCATGCATATCTCCCACCAACTGCTGCTGAATTTGGTGGCAAGTGTAGACATAGGCTCAGATAGCAATGCCTACAAAGAGAAGATAATACTTACCTCTGAAGGGGTTGGGAAACTTAGATAAGGTTGGTAAAGCCCACTGAAAAGAAAAACCATCCTATAGTGTTTATTATTGTACATAAAGTTACCAGCCCCCCCTCAATATGCACAGGTAACTCCCACTAGATTTGGGATACGGGCACAAAGAAAATGTGGCACAGGCTGTTCTGATGGTGCTATGTTATCATAACTCTCTGATGCGCATACCAGTACAATAACTTTCGCCTGTGGCTGCCGGGTATTTATCAGCCGCACGATGGCCTCGATTCCACCTGCTACTTCCTCCGCTGTGTTTTCATGGTTATTTGTTCCAACCCAGACGACAATGACCTGCAAAGAGAAAACAGAACGGTGCAGCAAGTTTAGCACTCCAGTGAAGATACACAAACAGAAGGGGTTGTAGTAGACACAGTGGCTCTTGGGGCAAGGTCAATTGTTAGGCCTACGCTCTCGGCAACCAATTAGACAAAACAATTAAGAGTTAGGCTTAAATACTAAAAAACCCAGACTTCAGCAGGTCCCAGATTGTTAAGCTTTGCTGACTCCTGAATCATTTCTTATCAAAACTTAAGACTTCTGCCTGTCTCTCAGTACACAGCCAGAATCACAAAGTTAAGGAAAGCCACCCTAATCAGCACCGGAAGAGATGTCTAACACTTCTCCTTCACTGTGATGAGTGAACAATTCAAACTCGCAGAGTACCTTGTATCTTGCCCATGCTTACAACATACCAGGTGTATTTGAAGCAGACCGTAAGCTTCAAAAGTGAAGGCGTTTATTTGTTTGTAAAGCACCGAGAACAGTCTTGGCTCTCAGATGAAACCCTTTTACAGCATTTCTTTACTTTCAAGGATTAACAATTATGTTGGGGGCATGAATGTGCCTGACTGCAGTGACCTAACTTGAACCAATGCAGGAGACTACAATGCAATCAACAAATCGGTTGACTTGCGACCTGTCCAATTTGCAGCTACACTTCCAGAGGTGCAAGTGTTCTGTATGAGCACAAGGGACCCTTCATTCTCCACCACACACACTTTAAATACCCTCTCTTAACTAGCTAACCACCCATGTCGGTACCTTACACATATTTAATGCCAATATTTATTCAGAAGTATCTCCTTTGATAGAGGAGCTCTGAAGAAGCAGCTAAGAGTTCACTGATTAGAGAGGGACTGTATTTTGGTGCCCTCAGCTCTGTACTAGACAATACTCAGTTTTTTCTAGAAATGAAAAAGAAACATAAAAGTCAGCTATGTATGCGTTTCTACCTTGGGTTTAATGTTCTCCAATTCACCATTCTTCAGTCTCCATAGAACATGTGCTGTTGTGTCCCCACCAATCCCAAAATTCAATGCATGAAGGGGTGAAAAAAGTTCTCGCCATATCTGCAACCAGGAACCAATTGACTATTTTAGATGAAATGTTATCATCAAAAATAAAACACTCTATGTAAGCAGGTAGCTCAGGTAACGATATATTCAAAGTGAGTTAGAAATTTTCCACCAGAGAGGTGTTAATATAAGCATTACACATTCCCTGGGCCAGAAGAGGTGAGACCCGGGCAGAGTTAACAAACTCAGTCCTGGCATAACAAAAAGAGGGAGCTACTAAACAGCAACCCCCTTCAGTCCATCCAGGACATATGTAGATGGCTCAGGAAGGGAGCCATGTCCAGTCCATGATGGCCAGAATCAGAGCTCAGCCAAACATGGGATTCTGGGGGGAGAGAAGAAATTTTAAAGGAACTCCTTTCACTGCCTAAGAAGTTAGAAGTCTATAGCCAAAACGAGTCATACAGGAAAGTAACACATTAAGAGCAAAGAGGTTTGGTAGCCATTACTGATGAAATAGTGGACGAAGGGACAGCTTTCAAAACACTTTACCCATTTTAAAAAATATCCTAATTGCTGCCTTTCCTAATCTCTGAACACTGGGACAGTTAATAGCACCATCTCTATGCCAGCAGAGGGACAAGCATGCTAGGACATTGCATGCAAGAGGATTAAACTGATATTCTCTGGCTAAGGTGATACACCCACCAAATTTCATATGTGTACCGTTGTGAGATAAGGAAACTTCATTATTGAGAACCAAGTCAAAAATAGTCACATTGGGAGTGGAATGAGCAGAGTCTAGAATACAGGTAGAGTGGGGAGAAAAGAGGATAATTCACTTTAAATCCACAAAAGGGCTCACACAGAGACTGCAGAGCAAGGAAATAGAATGAGGAGAGGGAGACAGAGGGACAGAAATGGGATGTATATGTTGAAGGGTGGGGCAGAGGTTTGAAGTGGCTGATGGAATCTGGATGGGCCTGGAGAAGCCTAGGGCAAGCGCAGGGAAACGGATCAGTATTTTGAAAGCCTAAGGCAAGCACAAGGATCAATGTTTGAAAGCAGCTGAAGACGTGCTGGTGAGATTAGAAAGGGCTGGGGAGGCACTGTCTGTATTGTCCCAGTTACTGCATTAGAAGTGGAAGGGTGGCACCATCTCACTCATCTAACCCCCTTTGGCGATACCTCATATTGCTGTAGCAACTGCACCATGGAATCACCCACAAACAGCACATCGGGCTCCTTGTCCTTGCAGTCCAGGACAAATCTGTTGTGCTGTTTAAAAGAAAGCAGCAACGTAAGCTCCAGCTGACAGTTCCCCTTTGGTATCTGTAGCCCATGCACAGAAAGTGATAGTTGCCCAACCAGTTCTTCTGCTGCCAAACTTTGTGACTTTCCCTCCTGTCTGCCCCTCAGGCACGTATCTTTCAGTTAACTCCTTAACTGCTGGACACTTCTCCCCGCCAGCTCTCTCTCTGGCAAACCCAAATCTTGACATTTTAAATGGCCACTGCACTAAAACCCAGAGCCCATCAGGCTACATTATTCACTATACAAAAAGGAGGTGCTTGCTGCCAGGTACGTTCAGCAGTTCTAAATCTATAGTCATGCAAGTTTCTGGCTAGTCACAATACAAGTCTCCTCAGACTATTTCACCCTGTCTCGGAGAGGGTTTAATAATTTAGTGGTACAAACAGGAGACTTAGTCTAGACACTTGCGTTCAGCATTCTCAGCTTTGTCACTGCCTCGCTATATTACACACTTCAGTGCTCTCCAATTTATTTGTTTTTAATAAACTGGTTGGCAATGCTTTGCAATTAATAGCCAGCTCAAATATCTTTCTGGAACTTTGCTTTAAAATATGGTTTTTAGGTCACGCCACAGAGCTGCTTTTCGCCTCTTTTATTGTGAGTTAGTGCAACCCACTAACAATGCTTCTAACATCTGGGTGGCAGAGCTGCACCTGCCACCCAATCAGAAATGTAAACATCTGTATTTCGGTCCTCATGCACCTGACTGCCTCACAGCCTGCTAGCAAAAAGGATCCAATCTAATTTGACAACTGTGTTATCAACTCTTACCTGAGACATCCACCTGTCATCTCCTTGAATATCTTCAGCTGCATGTGGAACTGCTGCGGGGTTTGAGTCTCCTTGGCTCATTCTATTCCTGTTGCAAGAACATTTAATACATGTTATACTATACACTGAGGATCAAAATCAAACTGACTCTCAAGAGGCCAGAGCTGTTGCCATGCACTTGTACAAGGAGTCAAGACCAGTAGTGGCTTGGCTTGAAAGAACTGCATTTACAGACATTTATAACTAACAACAATTTGCATCTGTTCTGCTGACAGCCAATATGCCTGGAAGACCCACGTAACCAAGTTTTATTCCACGCAGGAACCCCAAATTGTTCCTGCTGAACGATCTTGTTGAAACCACTCTACTGACTTGTGATCAGTGACATCCAGACAGGATTAAAACAACAGCAAGTTCGTTTTAGTATAATCTCTACAAGATCACCCATCTCACCCATGTTAATGTTTCACTATAAGACAATATACATGCTAATTATCACAGGATTTGCCACTACTTGTACAATACCCAGATTACAACTGCTGATACATATACATGCAGGGTTGGCACCCCCAAAGTGTCTTTAGCTGCTGTTCCATGTAAAGGACAAACAACTTTATTCTGAAGCCAGTGAGGTAGTTTAGTGGAGAGTATCATTAGCCAACACACAGGAGATGGACATCAATGTAACCTGGGAAAGAAAGGAACGGGACAGATATGCGGCCATGAAAAAGTTGGGTGAAAGCCTAGGAATTCCCACTTTGGTATAGCAAGTTTTATGATAGATGCAAAACGTAGAGACCCGGTCTCTTTTGGCACATACAGATAGGGCAATGGAATGACCATATCCAAGTGCCAGGGACCATAAGTCATAAAATTACATTTTAAAAAATTAGCTCTAAAGTATTTTCATAGTTAACCCTACAGACTAGTGCTCCCTTCAGTAACATGTGGAATAATACAAGCTGGGGGACAGTAATTTCTCTTTTATAGTCTTTTTAGGCAAAAAATATCATTAGCGATTGATAAAGTTAATGTTATCTTGCTCTGTAAGCTTGCATTTTCTCCCAAATTGCACTCTGTACATGCACACACACAAATTGTGAAATAACTCTTATAATTAACTCATTTTTCTTTACAGCCTACCTCCTGCTGAGCAGAGCTTTCACTATTTCCAGAACTGCAATTTACTCATTACGATGCAGTGGAACTTAGGGCATTCGTTCTATACCATTAGAAACAGTGAGCTAGCGATCCAAGTTGACTGTACAAGTGGGATCTGCTTTATTATGGTAAAGAGGGAAACGATTTTGGACTGTTCTTTTACATTTAAAAATCCAACCAATATAACTGCTTTATCCACAAATAACTGAATCTATCACATTTACAAACTGCTCTGTAAAGTTCAGGTGCCAAGTACGTGCTGTGCATTACTCTGATTGCTATACACATACACAAAGAACTCCAAGGTGAGTAACAGGAGGGAGCACACAGCACTCCAATGAAGCAAATTTTCTGACACATGAAGTGATGGACACCAATATTTATTCTAACTTATTTAACTCTTGCTGAGAGTGAGTCACACAACATTACATAAACATTTATCCCTGCACTTAGGAGAACACACAGCCTACCACTGGAAGGAGAGTTTGCCAAAACTAGGCTTACATGCTCTATGCCCTCTTCACAACAGGTAGTGCTAATGTTAAAGGCCGACAACGATAGATAAAAGTATTTTTACGGAGACAGAGGGTTTGACGCACAACAGCACTTACTAATTTTGGTTAAAACAGCTTCAAGTTTCTTGAAGCCTTCTGGGTCAGTGTTGCCCTAAAATGAATGAAGTAAAAGGTCTACTATACACAAGAAAAGCTTGCCACACTAGAACAGACCCATAGCTCTATCCAGCCTTGTGGCCTGCAGTTGCCAATAGCTTATGCTTCAGAGAAAGGAGAAAACAATTCACCAATCACAGGAATATATGAATTTCCATACTGGATCAGACCTGTGGTCAGCCCATCTAGTTCAATACCCTATCCTTGGCAGTGGCCAGCAACAGATGCTTCAGATGAAGGTCAAGAACCGCATCGCAGACAGATGTGGGATGAGACTCCATTAAAGTTAGAGATTGTCTTAAGACCTGAAACATGAGATTTTATATTCCTTCCAACACTTTTTTGGGGCAGCATAATCTATTAGAGCTAATATTCTTGTTATCCATATAAACATCCAATTTCTCTTTGAATGAACATAGAAAGAGGGGAATGAGTCCTGAAGATGAGAGCTGAGCTACAGCTATTAGTAATGGACATGAAATTAACCAGCCCTTTAAAAATTCAGTCACAATTTGATTCAATAACCTAAATAACCCTAAAAATGCTTATCACTTGCAAGTCCCACAATATTTCCATCAACAGGTCTTTGGTAAGAATTCTTGTTGAAACTCTTTTGATTGCCACAGATAACTGTTTTGTGATATCAAAATCTGCAGGTGTGTGTGGGAAATGAAGTCTCACCTAATCAACTCATCACTTGCAATGGGAAAGCATATTACAGTGTCAAGGATTTTCCATGAGTGCATTTTGATGCCCTATGATGCCCAGTGTCTCTTCCAGTGTAAAATTAATGTGCCTAGAACACACAGCAGAGACATAAACGTGCCTTTATGTGATGCTGAGAAATACAAGGTAATAGGAAACAGCTAAGAAAATAGGCGAATCAGAAATTGACAGAGGTTGGTCTCCCATACTCAAACACATGGGGTTGTCCCTGCACCAGACAAAGGATTTTTACACCTCCAGATGCCTGAGCAAGAAGTTAGAGCTCCCTGTAGTCTGGGCAAGGAGACTGCTCTGCAAAATACTACAGAAGTATTTCAAGAGTATAGGTCAATTTGCAACAAGGTGGAATGAAGTCTAAGAGATTTCTTCTCTTTACTCCTACCTCCCATTATGATTACAGAGAGCAACATGGTTCCCATTCAGCTTCCTCCTCTTGAACTTGATCCCACAATGAAGTAGGAATTTTAGACAGGGTCAAGCAGAAACAATCAAGTTGTGAGGAAAAGAAGCTTCTCTTAAAACAAATTTTTGACAGTTACAGCAGAAGGAGACAGAAAAGTGGCAAAATTGTTTGCATCATATGTCCCAATGTGAAAATCCCTTTTTAAAGACATAGGGCATCATAACCTGGGCAGAGCTGAACTTCCATACTCCAAACTAGAGATTTACATCATTTCTATTTTACCTTTGTATGGTCAGATGATAATTTTGCTAATAACTCATCCCTGATGGCTTGGTTTGAAAAAGGGAAAAAGTGACTAAGGAAATATTATACCAAAAAACAAACAAACTGTGGTTACACAAACTTTGAGACTCACTGGATCAGTAAGACTAAATCATGGGCATTAATATATGGCTAAGGGAAACTAGGCGACAGTAAGTACAGATTTTACTTCTCTCCTCTTACCACAAATAACTCTCCCCATTCCAACCCCCTTCAAAATAATTTTACAGAAGAAGCCCTGTGCACCACCAGAAGGCAGGGGGGGCAAAGCAAATAACAAGGCCTTGGCTAGCCTGTTTGAAGCCTGACAGTCTATTTCCTAAAGGCCCTATAAGCAAATGGAGACTAAGCTACCCCCATCACTTGAAAGGGTCCCTTCAAGGCTAGGCACATTGGAAGGTGCAGTTGGGAAGAAGACGGCTCTTCTGGGGATAAACAGAGGACTCCAGGCTCCTGGTTGTCAACTCAACATCTTCCCCCAGAAAGAGACTGAGGTAGTTTTGAGAGAGAGACGAAAGGAACAAAAGAAACGCTGCTCCAGTAAGCTAGGACTTGTGTGCTACTGTGGTCCTCCCCCTGCTACCGCACTCCACCCATTACGGGAGCAGCTTCTGGACCCCTCTCCTCTCACTGCCCCGCGTCTGGCGGCAGAGCGCGGCACGGAGCCAGATGAAGAGGCTGCGGGGAAGGCGGGCCGCAGGCAGCATCCGTCAGGAGCCGCCCCGCATGACCGCCGCGCGGGCCCGCCGCACCCCTCGCTAGAGGCCAGGCTTCGAGTCGCGCCTCTCCTCTCCAGGGCGCGCCCGCGAGGCCCCAGGCGCGCAGCCGAGGGGCCGTCCGGGGGCACTCCCGGGGCAGCGGTGCCCGCCCGGCCCGCACAGCCCGGAACGCGGCGGGCCCGGCCCGCACAGCCCGGAACGCGGCGGGCCCGGCCCGCACAGCC
>ML675648.1:261182-455032 GCA_007922155.1 Mesoclemmys tuberculata
TTTATAACAACCCCGAACCCATGACTGAGTTATTGAAATCCTCAAAAGTGAGATTTGAAGACCTCAAGCTGCAGGGAATCCACCAGCAAGCGACTCATGCCCCATGCTGCAGAGGAAGGCGAAAAACCTCCGTGGCCCCTGCCAATCCGCCCCTGTGAGATGACATCATTCAATGTGTTAGTGCTGGGTCTCACTGGACTGCAATTTGTTATTATTATTTATTATCTATATTAGCCTAGCACCTCAGTCCTGGACCAGGCTCCCACTGTGGTAGGCACTGTACGAACAAAAAACAAAAAGGCAATCCCTGCCCAAAAAGAGAGCACATGCACATTGAGCATACATTCTGAGTACAAGATTTATTTTATTTAAGATTTGTTACAGCTGAGATGCCCTCAGCACTGGTTTGTTATTTCAGGTGTGATCATGAGCACTGGGTTGTGCACTAAGGTTTGATGGATCGATCAACTGATCTATCTAGCTATTTGGAGCACATCATTGTAGTATCTGAGTGCCTTGCTACTGTATGGTTTCTTATGAGCCTTGGCTACTGTCAGTGCTTTACTTTTTTTAACATAGTCATTTGCTTTGGAGAAAATATTCATCAAAAGAACTATATAAACTTTACATATACAAGAAAAAGGTTTGTCAAAACCGGAACAACGAAAAAACTATTAAGTATTTTTGAAAATAAGTTTTACATGTTTTATCTCCATTATTTGTAACACCCTCTTAGAATTATAATGACATTTCCTTAGTTGCCAGTTTTGTTCTTTTCAGTTTGGCAAACACTGGTCTCTTCCCCTGTGTTTCTCACAGTGCTGAAATTTATGAGGTTCATTTTATCGACATCATTATCTGGACGCAATCAGCTTTGGGTATATCAGCACTTCTATAAAAAACAATATGCCAGTTCAACTGTTGCTTAGCCAACAGAGGGTGCTCACACATCGGTTTTGCTAGTCTTATAACAATAGGCCAAACTTTCCAAGCTTGAGTGCCTAAAATCAGGTATCTAATGGCCATTTTTTCAAAAGTGCTAAGCTTCCCAACAGCTCTTGTTGACTTCAGTGGGAGCTGTTGAGTGCCCAGCACTTTTGAAAATCAGACCACTAAATCTATATCTAAGTAGCCAGATAATGATCCAGTGATTTTCCATCGAAGTCCATAGGAATTGTGGATATTCAGCATCTCTGAAAAATCAAGTTAGTTATTTAAATGCTTAATTTTAGGCAAAGATATTTGAAAAATTTGTCCATAGATTTTCCGGAGGCTGAAATTCTTTAATTTTGCATTACTAGGCACAGCTAAGAGAGCATGTCATTGATTCTTGGACTCAGTGATAACAAAGGAGACAGTTACTGCCAATTTCTGGCAGTGTGAGTTGGACAGCTATCCATTGGGAACTAAACTGAGACCTACCAAATTCACTTCACATAGGCCACCATATAGCTATCAAATGGGAACGACTGTTTATCTAGCCTGGATTTGAATGAAGTATGGAGAGACTAAAACTTCACTATCCTATCTCCATATCACTCCCTTTAGGGCTGTCCTAAAGGAGGAACACAGTCTGACTCTCAGCTTACTTGTGGCACAAAAGTTGTCCTGATTTCTGATTTCTCAGTGGCTGAATCACACTTTTCTCATTCGTTTAAATGAAAGTTGTAGCCGTTTAAAGAGGTTTATTTTGTTAATCCGACAGCTCACGTGTTAGCTTTTAAAGAGGGATTTAGATCCTTTATATCCGTTTTGAAGCCATCCTTGCGTCATGGTTGTGATCTTCTTTCTGGCCAGCGAGGTTTGGGAGACAACCAATGGCATTTTTAATCAACAAGAGGAGGTCACTGCAGAGTGGTGTAACTGTTCCCACACCTCTCTTGCAGAGAAGGAGTCCCAGTACAGCTTCAGGCCAGCCATTTGAATATTAGGTATATTGAGTAACATTTTCAAAAGTACCTCAACCACCTAGGAGCCAAGGACCCACTGGTCCTAAATCACTTAGGTGCTTTTAAAAATTCTACCCATTATGGAAAGGACAATTAATTGTTACTGAGTTCATCAACAATAAAATCTTCCAGTTCATCACCTGTATCCTTCCTCTGTGATTATAGCGAGGGAGGAGATGCTATATGATGTTAGGGATTACATTTGGCCCATCAGCTGCAGGTTAGAAGAGATAATCTACAAGGGAACAAAACACGATACCAGTGTAGGGAAAACGAAAATAGGAGACAGAAGAAGAATCTACAAATAATAGAGGGAATAAACAATGTGAAAGCTTTTACAGAGGCTGAGACAGCTGATCAAGGAGCAATGGCTTAAAATTCAGCAGTGAGAAACGTATATTACATACTAGGAGAACGTCAGCAAGAGACAGTGGTTCTGGTGATTGATAATGGGAGCCAGAGCCTTTCATGTTGAAGCCACCGTTTTCAGTCCAGCTGTGGCTGGTAGTGACTGCAAATTGTTACATATTCTTGGTGATTTTGTTACGTAGACACCTGCCCACTAGGAACAGGACTGAGACCACTGTCTCAGATACATGTAATGCTCATGACAATATCACGACTGGCACATGCTGTGTACTGAATTTCCAGATATATGCCTGTGCTGAATGTATGAAAATGGCATTTGGGCATCAGAGGTAGCACAGAAGTTTCCTCTATTGGTCCAAATACAATCTGCATCCAGGGCCACTCAGGAGTGAGAACATTTTGAGAAACTTATATCAGAAAATTGAAGCTGAATCTGGGAGGGATCAAAGGGACCAAAGCAGCTAAGTGTGATTTTCCACACCTGGAAACCATCATTTGGTGAAAATCATATAGAGAAAATCCAAGCAGATTTTTATACACTAATAGTGCCATGTAAGTGATACGTAATAATAGAAATCTAGAATCTTAAAGCCGAGGTTAGAGAAAACTTTACAGATGTTTAAAATAAATGACCTCCATACCATTTGAAATCCTGACCACTTCTGTTACATATGTGATCTCTCTCATTTTCAGATATTTGACACATATTTTTTGCAAGCCAAAAGGGTGATCTTAGGCTCCCTTTAGTGATTCAAGTCACATTGGGTACCATTTTTCAATGCACCTAAGTGACTCGGGAACCCTGGACCAGCAAATTTGTCTGTGACCAAAGTCAGACTTTGCACCCTGTGGCTAATCTCCCTATACCAAAGTGACAGCAGAGCAGGGTGCGTATCCTGCAGTGGAAGTTCCTAGGAATCTCCTGTTTATTTAATTAATGTATTATTTATTGCTTTTTAAAAAATTATTCCAGAAAATCAGAGTAAGTTGTAGAATTTCCCATGTGTATTTAGGAGACACTGACGAGGCACTTTTCATGGCTTGTCACTAATCTGGGAGGTTCCCAAATTGGCCAGTTTTGATGGGATGGGGAAGGAGAATTAATTTCTTCTTTGGTTATGTTGCCTGGACCTGGTAAGGATAGGAAAGATGCAGCCACAAGGAAAACTAAAGAAAGCATTGCATAAATGTTCCTCAGTGACTCTCTCTATACTTGAGGTTCGCTTGATGTTTACAGCAACAATGAATTCTCACCATAGCTGGCAGGCTTTTCCCACATACACACAAAGCAAGCTGGTTGAAGATTAATATTTATTACATAAAGTCAGTGCCACAAGCAGTTGACTGCTTTTTATGTATTTTTTTCAAATACGTAGCTAGCACACCTGTCTCTTGTTTGATGGGGAGATGCAGCTAGTGTGTTGCCATTGGCAACAGCTAGACCACTTGAGGCTAATTCAGCAGTTTCCCTGGGCAACCTTGACAACAAAGTTCTGTGGAACGTCCTTAATGAATGAAAGATGCAGATAAATGAAGATTTATTGGTGAAAAAACATTAATGATGAGGTGATGAGATCAGAGCCCTCAGCTCCATGTTTCATGACCCAGGAGGGGGTGAGGACAATAATCTCTAGGTTAAAGGCATGGGTTTTATTTTAGATTTCATCTGAAGACTGCATTGTTTTGCATTATTTACATCTCGTGCCTGAATTTACTCCCTTCGGATCCCACTCCTCTTTCTTTGGAGGGCTGCCACCTTTTTGAAATATGATATGATTAATCTCCCTCTCCCTCTCAAATTTGTATAGGGCCAGGGATCTATAGATGCTCCCCTTCCCATCTAAATACTGGTGTCAAATTCATCTCAGGGATTATTGCCCTGAAGTGACTGGAGTGGCAGAGCCCCCAGGGATGCAGCTAGTCTTTGAATTGTAAGTACAATAAGAACAGTTTCCATGGTCATTTTACTGTCCAGGGGAATCATTTATTGGCAAGCCTTTTTCCAAAGTCATGTACTTCGTGTATAGGTTTGTTGGGAGGGAAGGGTGCCTGTATGAGTGGGGAGAGGAACAGGAAGGAGCCTGGGGTAGAAAACTGAAAACATTCAAGGCCTGTTTCTTTATAACCTTGTCATTTCAAGATGTGAAAAGGGAATGTAAAAACCACCAAATCTTGCATCCATGTGAACGGCTACACAAGGTGCCACGTAGTGGAGAATCAGGCCCCAAAGCCTCATCCTCTGTGGATTTTGATGTCAGTTGCTAGAGTTAAAAATTGGATTCCTTTAACATCTAGAGTGGAAGCACAGAAAGCCTTGAAACCCAGCCCA
Organism: Mesoclemmys tuberculata; assembly: GCA_007922155.1. Lineage (NCBI taxonomy): Eukaryota > Metazoa > Chordata > Testudines > Chelidae > Mesoclemmys > Mesoclemmys tuberculata. The sequence continues at coordinate 265,830 of ML675648.1, forward strand.
TAGAGTTGAGGACTGGGGCCCTGAATTACCGCTCTTTCCTTGGCAGATAAATAATACTGCTTCAGGCTGCTTACTCTTTGTTCACCTGTTGCCCATTTTAGTTTCCACCACCTACCCTTTTGGAGGGATGTTTCTGCTTTATGCTGAACTCCACTCTCCTGCCTCTGTCCCTGGTAACTGGCAGCAATGACAAGATCAAAGAGAGGCAAATTGCAACACTGGGCTGCTGCACTTTGGCCTGAGCACTGTTCACAGTGGCCACACATGAACATTTGGGAACATTTGCTGCTGTGCAAGGCTCTGGGCTGCATTAGGTAGTGTTCCTGCCTCCCCAAATAGTACTACTAATGCACCTCTGTCCTGAGCTGCAGCACCCCCACGCTGTTCAGTCCAGAGCCCTTCTTGGACAAGGACTGACAGTTGTGCCAAACTGCTCTGAAGTTTTGTGATGTATGTAAACAGGGGCTATAATGAGATCAGCAAACTTGTCTGGGACCAAAGTCAGACTTTGCACGCTGTGCCTAATCTCCCTACACTAACTGGCCTTGAAACTCCAGCATTCCTGAAGAGCTGTGGATACAACTCCCGGGATTTCAAGCAGCTCAGGACAACAGTAGACTTTTCAAAAAGCACCATAATGCATTATTTTGCTTGCATTGCAAAAGGGACAAAGCATCTTTACAGATAAATAAAGTAAAAACCCTACTTAATGGTAGGGAAGAGAACTGTTGAAGACTTAAATGGAATTGAGGCAAAGGAAATGAGAAAAGATAACAATAGCTGTAATTATTACTCATTGCCCTTGAAGTGTAAATTGCAATGTACATGTTTGCCTGGCACTGACTGTGTCTAAACCAATGAAGTCTGTGTAGGTAACTGATTACTGTGAAGTGATTTTTACTTGCTCTCTCCCTAGCTCTATTGTATCTATGCATGCACACACATTCCATAATGGTTGGTTTGGGGCCTGGGGAGGCTCCCAGAGCTGAAAAGGATGGAAGTGCTGCAGATAAAGACTGAGGTGCCTTGGCACAGTTTGGATGAATGGACTCAGGATGGGAATAGTAGGAGATGCTGCAGTGCTGATTGCAGTGCACTGGCAGAGCTGCATGAAGGAGCAAATGATTTGAATAGCAGGGTGTGAGGAAGGTCAGGACTGAGTTACATTAGCAGAGCTGTGTTCCCTATAATCGAAGCTATTGGTCTCATGCTAGATAGGTAGCTACAGATATGCATGTGCGTATAAGACATAGATATACTGTTTCCCCATTTTAATAGTGAAAAAGGCAGGGTAATGTTTCAGTATATCAGATCAACTCTTCCTAGCCCCCTAACCTATTACTGAGCTATATATTTTATTTACAACAAGATGCCCAGGCTCAGCACTGTGGGCAACAGATATTTGCAGTTACTTATTTTAAAATAAAAGCAAAGTGCAGGAAATACTAATATTTCCTCCTTGTGAGCAGAATAGAAACAGCCCATCAGGTTGAATTTGCCAGCGGTTATAAACTAATGTGCTCAGCTTTTCCCTTCAGTCTGTCGTTGTGCTGAGAGAGGGCAGACACACACTGCCTTATTGGACTCAGAGGACCATAGTGGGCCATTCAGTTACACAAAACTTTAAGTTTCAGACACAAAACTTTAAGTTGTAATTAAAGTGTCAAATATACGTGAAAAAATACAAAATCCAGAAAAGTAAAACCTAGCCCTCACTTGAGAGGAGTGTTGAGTCTCAAGCATAGCTGCGTACAGGCTTCAGGACCGAGGGTAAAAGGAGGGATTTTGGTTTGGGACCCCAGCTTCCTTTCCCTAAGCACCTCACAGCAGTGACTACAGTGATATGGCTACGCCTGAGAGACTGTTTGTTCCAATGAGCTTGTTATGCAGTGAACTTATGATGGTTGGATGGATGAAGAGAGAAAGACAGAGATTGGACTAACAAAGAATTATTTAAATTCCGCCTTCCAATGAATTGGCTGGACTGTTCAAAGGGAACATTTAAGGTGGCCTTAGTCATACTGCTAGGCATGATGGGAATTAATTTCCTTATAAAAGCCCCTAGTAGAGCAAATTGGCAGTGTTATGACATGAGCCTCCAGAAAACAGGAGCTGTGGTGGAGAATACCAGGAGTAGGGAAAGGTTTGACCTGTGAAAGCTACTCTAACCTTGAAAAATGAACAGTTGATACTTCCTTGTCTGGTTTGTTTCTTCTGCCTTTGTATAGTCTCCAAAAATCTATAAGTGGGGGCTGTGCTATAAACAGCCTTTGCTAGAAACCTCTATATAGCGCTTTTAAAAAAAAAAAAATTTTTACCTAGCACATAGCTTGGTAGGAGCTGAAATCTCTAGGTGGGTCTGTTTCTTGCAATCTTCCAGATAGTTTCCTCTGTTCTAGATTCTTACTGTCATGTTGCTGCCCCCCAGTCTTTTGTATCCCCCAAATCTACACCTTTCCCTAGTTTTTCCAGTTTTATCCAACAAGAGTGTTTCAGAATTCAGCCCTGATGTAACTTGAGTACCTAAAGAATTTATGCCAATGCTGAACTTGACATATTGTACAGATTCCTCTGTGTTATCTAATCTCATTTCACAATTAATCCTAGTCTTGTTAATACATCTTTACTCCTAAAGCCTCAATGCCCAATCTCATCTGTTATTGTCTGCCCCATACCCTCAAAAGAACCAGTCATTTTTCCTCTAGCAGAGCTGCCTCTATACGGTGTAAGTAGCTTCCTTGTCTGTGGATCTGGTTTTCCGCAGTGTTGAACAGCTGTGCTTTCCAGTGAATTCTATAGTATCTGGGGGTCTTTGGCACTTTCGAAAATAAACAGCACTGCCCCCCTTGGCACTTGGAAAAAATATCCCACCATGAAAATCATCAGTTGTTATAATTGCAGATGGTGGCGACTCCCATGGTCAGAGCTTTAAAAATGTACCTAGTCCATTTAAAAAATTGTTTTGTAGAATTCTTGGGGTGATGACGCTGGGGGGTGGTGTCTAAAGCTACAGAGTGTGAATAATCTAGTCAATCTTATAGCAGCTGTGAAGAGCCTAAAGTATTAATGTTGAACTAATGCAGTGCGTCACTCAGGGATGGGCTTTTGCTAAACAGCATCAATGTGCATCATTGCAAACATAGGCAGGTGACCATTTCAGTGAAGGCATTTTCATGATAGGCTGGAGCAACTAACCCACCCCCTTCCTTCTTGCTGGTCACAAATTTCTGGAATAGAGTGAAAATCTGGCTTAATTCATGGTTTTGTGGCTTGGATAAGAATTTTCTGCCACAGTTTCTGGACATCTGCTGTGGTCGGTACTGGCCGGATGAGAACTCGTGAAGGGAAGGAATTAGCTTTAAATGCTAAATTGCATATGATCTTGTAAATGATATTCATGTTATAATCAACAGCCTACCCTGTTGGCTAGCTGGAGCGTCCTGTAGTTGCAGTTGGCTGTACTTTACCAGGAGGGGTCACTGTAGTCAAAAGTTCTTGTGCTGGGAGCCAGTGTGTCTCCTGGAGCCTCTCTTAAACACACAGTTTTCTGTCCAGAAAGGAAACATAGTCTCCCCTGAGACGAAAATTCTCTTGGGTCAAACTTGGTGCCTTGAAATTATTTTTTTTTAAAAGATCATTTTTAGGGATATTTCTGAGAACTTCTCAAACTTCAGGCGCATTTGGTTTGACTTCTGGTTTGTCCCTGTATTATAATCTGATGAGGAAAACCCTCTGCCTTTTGAGTATTTTTAACTTTGCACCAGAGCTTAACTTCTTAAAGGAAGATACTAACTCCTAGGAGTTGTATCCTTCTGCTGGCACCATAGGTGCATTTAGCAGATGTCTCCGGAGATCTGCCAGACAGTGCTCCCGTGAAAGGCGAGCTGGCCAGCGGGAACTGGTGAGCACGGGAGTCCGAGACAGCGCCTTGCACCGAAGTTCCAATTCCTAGCCCTTACGGTCGCAGCTGCGCCGATTGCATGTTATCGCCTCTTGTCCTTGCAGACAGAGAAACGAACGAGGCGGGTCAGTTTCCTAGCTGCGTTTCGGGGAACTGTCCAGCACGGTGCCAGCCATCCGGATGGGGCTGGGCCAGCTACGGACCATGCCAGGAGCAGACGGTCGCGCTGTTTAGGGGCGAAAGACCCCGAAGCAGAGGCGGGGGGAGCGGTGCCAGAGGCCCCCCAAACGGCGGGGCGGGGCGGGGCGGAGCCGGGGGGATCGCTGGTGCCGTCTGGCGGCCAGAGCGAGCCCGAGCCGCGGGCGGGGCGGGTCTCGGACGGGAGAGTCTGTGGGGCCCGGTTCCGCCCCCCGCCGGTCCGGGGGGGAGGGGCGGGATCCCGGCCCTGCGGCGGGGGCCGCCCCCGTTGCGCCCGCTGGCCGCGGAGGAGGGGGGAGAAGGAGAACGGGACTTCCCCCCTCCCCCCGGGGATTGCCCCCTCCCGCGCCCCGTCGCTGCTCCGTCACAAGCCCCGCCCCGGCTCAGCCAATCCGCTGGCCGGCTCGGGGGAGGCGGGGGGCAACGCGTAAGACGAGGCCGTGGTCGCGATTGGCGTCAGCGGGCCCCGCCCCTCCCGGGGTTGCCATGGCAGCTGCGGCCCCGCCCCCGTGCCGATGAGCTCACGCGGTGCCGCAGCCCCGAGGGGGGAGGGGGGTTGTGCTCCTCGCAACAAGATGGCGGCGGCGGCTGCAGCGAGCGGCGGCGCGGGGGGCCCCCCTCCCGCCCCCGGGTCCCGGCTGCCCCCGGCCCCGCCGCCACCGCGGCCCCCGGGCCCGGCCCGCATCGGATACTACGAGATCGAGCGCACCATCGGGAAGGGCAACTTCGCCGTGGTCAAGCTGGCGACCCACCTGGTGACCCGGGCCAAGGTGAGGGGGCCGGGGCGGTCGCCGGGGCGACGGCGGGGGGGGCCTGCCCCGCTCAGCCTGGGCGAGCGCGGCCCCCTCCCGGCTCGGCGGGCAGCGGCCGTGGGGCCCGCGGCTCGGGTGCGGGGGCGGCGCACGGAGGGTCAGGAGCCCCGCGCGGGGGGCGCCGCCGGCCTCCCCGCCAGCGCCTGCCGGGGCAAGGCGGCGAGCGTAGCGCTGGGGAGCGCGTCGGGGGCTGCGCTTGAGGGACCTGCTCCGGGGTTAACACCAGACGGGGCGGGGGGCCCGGCCGGGAGCTGACAGGTTTTAAACGCCGCCGCCGCGCTGCCGTCTTCGCCCTCTGCCCGTCTGGCCGCGGCTGTCACTCCCCGCCGGGCACCGGGAACGCGCTGCTCGCTTTCTGCCCCTGGGCTGCCCGGCCCGGGCTCCAGCTTTGCGGGGGAAGTTTCGCCGTGGACTTACAGCAACGCAAATGAACAGACAGGAAAGCGTTTCTCGAGATCAGGTTGGGTGAGAGCCCGGCCCTGTGGATCTCAACGTTTGCAGACTACCCTACCCCTTTGGGAAGTTACCTTTGTCTTGTGTACCCCAGTGAACATCCCTCAGAAACGACTTGTGTACAAAATCAGACAAGCATGGAAGTGTCACCGCACAGCAGTACTGAAAAATCGCTTACTTTCTCATGTGTACCAAATAATTATAAAACAAATCAAAATATTGTACTTACAGTTCAGTGTATAGTCTACAAAGCAGTGCAAACGAGTCATTGTCTGTGTGAAATTTTTCTTCTTAGGTAGCCTGTTGTAAAAATATCTGCAGACAAATATTTAGAGGAGTTGATGTAGCCCCTGGAAGACCTGTGTGTGTCCCTAGGGGTACATGTACCTCTGGTTGAGGACCACTGCTCCAAATCACTGACACCAAGCAGTTAAATGTCCTGCTTTGTGCAAATGTCAGACATGTTTTTGGCTCATCATTCTTGCCTGTGTCCACTTATAAGTTGTTGCTGTGATCAGGTTGGGAAGGGCTAAGACTGTTGATGTAACATTCTCAGGCCTTGATGATTTAGCTTATGAGTTGTTGGTGCAGCCACAGGTACCAAAAAAGCTGCAGAAAATGCTCTCTCCCAACTAGATGGTGGATTCTGAACTCGAATGCCATTGTCTGTTAGTGTTGGATTTAGTCCGAATGACTGGCCTGAAGAAGAGTTTCATGTAAGCTTGAAAGTTCTCTCTCGCCAGTAGAAGTTGGCCCAGTAAAAGAGATGACCTCACCCACCTGATCTCTGTGATATTGGTGCCATACTCTTCACCACAGACCTTTACTCAAGTTCTCGCCAGTGAAAATTAGCCTCCTGAGGAGTGTTTATTATCAACTGCCTTTTGACTGCTTTGATCCTGACTTTTATATAATTAATTTCACATGGATGAACCTGAAAGAAGAGCTGACTGTTTTGGGAAGGAGGGTTTATTGGCTGACTTAAGAAAGGGCAATATTTTACTTTTCAGTTTAAAGACAAATCTTTTCCCAATATTTTTTTTTAAAGAAGAGTTTGAGTCTTTCAGGACTCTACCATAAACTGGAAAGAGTAAAACAGAGGAGGAAAACGGACTTATTGACCAAATATTTACAGTATGCAGGCAGGTCATTTTGAGGTACTGGTTAGCTGATGGGTACATCACAAGTCACATTCCAGCAACTAATAACAGTATCATATTGTCCTTTTCTACAGCACCATCACCTGTCTTCAAGCTTTTAGTGCTGAATATGGCAGTAAATGCTAGTAGTGGCAACAGTGCAGTGTTTGGAAGGTTCCTCTGTAGAAGCCATAGTGTCCTAAAATACCTAATGGAAACTTAAGCAGGTGACACGTGGGTCCAGTAGAACTGTGGGTCCTTACCACCACAGACTGCCTCCTCTACATCACTCCCATGCTCCTGTCCACTGTATCGACAATTTGAAAGCAAGGGAAAGTCAGCCTGTCGAGTATTTTGGCTAGTACACTTGTTAATTGCCATGTACATTTCAGGGGCCAAATCTTGCTGTTACACTAGTTAACCACAGAGTAATTCCTCCATTTACTTAAAGTCTGGATTTACACAGACACCTGAGTAGACCTTGTCCCAGAGGCTGTTAAATTTTAAAGTAGTTTAATATCTACTGGGCAATATCTTTTAGTACTGGATTAGCTGCACTTGTATATGTTGTATTTCCAATGTTCAGAGATGCCTCTGCCTTTAATGGCAAGATGCTACGGTCTAGCCTCCATTTCTGCTTCTGTTACTTTTTATATGCTTTGATCAGTGCTGGCCCAGTGATTAAAACTAGGCTTCCTGAATTTTGCTGATAGAAGCAGGAGAGCTCCCACTTTAGCTGCCTCAGATGTTGAAAATTGAGCATCTTGATTAGAAATCAGCCCTTCCGTTATTAGCTGAGCTCCTGTTTTCAGCATTCCTAGCTGAGTCAGGCTTTGTATTGAGCACATTGTCAATTCTGAAGGTTGTGAAATATTGAAGCTGAGTCCGTTTATTGCATGTGAATGGCTCAAGCTCATGCTGGGAAAGAACAAGATAGTGGAAAAAATGAACACAAACTTAACCTTTGACAGGTGTGTTTATGACCAGATGGTCAGTAGAGCCTGGATTGAAACCACCAAATGCTATACTTCATGATGTAAGAGTGGCTTGAACTTGCATCTCCACTAGTGAAAAGCCATTGCACTAAGTTAAGGCTGTGCCACTTGCATCAGTAATTCTGAGGCTGCTAAACTTAATTGCCCTCTTCCATATGGGAGACACTGTATATATTGCATGATACATCTTTTAGATGCTGCCAATCTTTAAGCCCAGAGAGAGAAGTTATAGTGGCAGCTTATGTACTTGCAGGCGCTCCTCCAATAGATGTGGAAGAGGAAACTAATGGAAACTCAGAACTTTCAGCACGTGGAAGTGCTCTGGTTCTGAAGATCTAGTTGACTTCACATCTCACCTCTGTCTGAGAAACAGAGAGAGGAAAACAAAAGAAAATCACTTCATATGTCGAGCATATGCCCTCCCCCGATATTGTCCTTATTCTACTCTTGTTCTCTGTTGGAGCTGTCAGTAGTCCGACGTTGCTGATTGTGATGTACAAAAAGGGGGAAGCAAAAAAGCTGTATTTCAAGCTCCATCAGAAACCATGGGGCTGAGGGGAGGAATCAGTAGTGTTAAGTACACTGGAAAGGGCTAATACGATGTGGAAAACCCACTGTTTAAGAGGGCACTAAAAGCACCAAAATGAAACATCAAGGATTTGTTTTCTTCATTGTAACTAATAGTTTGACTCAGGGAAAACTACTTAAACTGAATCTCTGTGAAATCACCTCACGTAGTAAAGAAATAAGAAAAAAAAATCTTGACCATGAAACTTAAGCACAGTGCAATTAGTGCCAGCAGCCCCTTTGAGAGATAATCTTCCCTTATCGGTTGCACGGAAGGATAGAGCAACATTTAAAATTTAGCAGCTGAATCAAATCGCTAAACAAATTTGACACTGACTCTTCTCGGGAAGAAGCTTAGTGTGTTTTTCAGTGACACTCAAACTGGAACTGTGCTCTTCCAAGAAGTAATTACAACAAACATCTACCTTTTAGATGATGATGATGAAGAACCTCCTTGGTACAGTTCAAGGCATTTTACTACCATGTGAACTGAGAGGTTACTTGTTGATCTGAGATGTTTGATTCTTTGTAGATATTCCACAAGTTCAGATGACTTGGATGTGACACCTGGGCATGTTTTAGTTTTAAACTAAATCCTCTTTCCTTTCTGACCTGAAAAAAGAAATGAACTCAAAAGCCATTACTTGGGTTGAGTATTATAGCCCTTTGGAAACTGGCTAGGACATATCTTTATTTACATAGATAGCATGCTCCTACATTCTGTATGCTTCATTGCAATGGTCTGGTGCATCTTACTGACACGAGACTGTAAACTACAGTCCCGTATGTTGGGAACGCTTGTGAAAGGAACATTAATCATCCTAAAGGGCAGGATGCTTCAGTCCGCAGTGATACCTACAGGAATTAACAAAATAAAAAGGAATAGCATGTCGGCTTATGTATTAACTAAATCATCAGTTTACTTTCAGGCCCTGTTATGCAAACTTGGAATCTAGTGTGCTGTAAGACAGAGTTATTCTGATGGCTGGACAGGAACTGGAGTTGTTCCTCTGACTAGGATTAATTGGGCACCTGCAGGATATCTTGCTACATCTCTCCATCTCTGTTTCCTGCCTCCTGTCCTCCCTTCCTCTGTCAGCATTCTGGTGTTTCACAAGAAAAATTCTTTGTTTTTTGTTAAAAACCCTCCAAGTGACCTATTCACTGGATTGGTCACTGCACAATTTCCATTTATAAATCATCCAAGTGACTTTATTAGCATTCTAGCTCTGGTCAGACACTGGAGTTGTTTTTAATGCCATATTCTTTCATATAAATTGGACGGTGTTTGTTGATAGAGATGACTGCATATATTGTGGTTCATCTACCTTCACCTTCCCTCATATTCTGGATAGCGTAATAAGGCTTACAGTGTATTTTAAAGTCTGTCTTTAACATCTCTAGGGAAAAACAGCTCTGCTGTTGTGTAGTCCTGAAGGCTTTTTGCACCTGTTTTCCTCCGTTTTGTCAGCTGCAGCAACTCTGCTCTGAGGACATGTAACTACATGCCTTTACAAACGCTATTGAGCAATTCCTGACTTTCATTTTTTTATACAAGGAACACATCACTGTGTGTCAGGCCCTCTCTCTAAACTGAGATGTCACCATGAGTTCACAACCTATTGTGATGCACTTACTGGGTTTTTCAAACACCATTGAGTTAGGTGTTAAACTTTCTCGGTTTTTCCCTGGAATGGGATAAGTGGCTTGTCCAAGGCCATGGAAGGACTCTGTGTCAGAGGTTCCTGGCTCCCAGTCAAGTGCATGGTGTACTTAGATCATACAGTCTTCGTGCCAGCTAAATATTGTGGTATGGTAACCCCCCTCAGTCTTGCCTATTGGTGGCAGTCTCCTCCGTCAGCGGGGCCTGAGATAACTCTGGCCCCAATCTGGACAAGTCCTTTGTCCCTTCCCTTCAGCGCCTCTCCCCCAGAGTGTTTGGTGCAGCCTTACTTCAGGGCTGGGGAGTGTCCCTCACCCCACCAGGCAGGTGGGTAATCTCAGCCCCTGTATGTGCTCCAGTGTGGTACCTGGCTGTGGCTCCTTCCTGCCAGATGGGGCCGGGGGGGGGTGTGTTCTCCTTCTCTGCTCCTCTGGCTGCGGAGAAGCACCATCTCTTGCTCTGAGGAGGGAAGTTTCTCCTCCAGCTGCTACAAACCTTCCAGCAGCTTCTGGTTTGTCCCCCTCTCTTGGGAAGGCAGGGTTTAAATACACCTGGAGAAGCCCTTCATTGGGTCCAGGTGTCTCTCATTGGCCTGCAGTAATTCTTCCCCTACCTGCAGGGAAAAGGGCCTCTCACATTCTAAGGCCCACATACTGGCCCTTTGGTAGCCATCTGTCCTGACTTTACCACAATATGTGTATTCTTGGGTTCATAGAGCTAGATAACATGCAGGGCCAAGAGCAAGTCTAACTCTTGGTAGGTAAAAGTGTCACTCATGCAAGCATTATTTACCTAGAGTACAGTAGTTTTATGCTGTCCACTAAAAATTTTTATCTGACATAACCTGGAGTTGCAGGGTAAATTTTTCTGCTTGGCATAACACAGACCTGCTATTTCAGGCACATCAGGTACAGAATCTGGATGAGGAGAAGCAATGCTAGTGGTGAACTGATGTGTCCATTCTTCTATTTACTTCTCTGGTGTCCCTCATTGTACAACTGGATTGCCTTCCAAATATCTGCAATAGAAAGAACACTTTCCTTCCTAGCCTGTCAAAGACATAGCTTAATTAGTTTCTAGGCTTTAGACATATACATAGGTAAAGAAATGAATCTGATATTGAATTTAGAAAAAGGTAGGTTCACAGCACTAAGAACCCAGTCTGAAAACTAGCTGGCTGATTTAGCTGGTAGTGGGAATGTGCTGCCATGGAAAAGTCCTGGTTCTGTGACTTTGGCACTGTAGTTCCTGAATGTGGAAGGCTCAAGGAATCCCAGAGACTTTTGTCTCTCTTCTTTTTCCCCCCCATAAAAAGGGGAAAGTAAAGCTGCTCTCTGAGGGGTTGATGGTGAGAAGTGTTGGCTGCTCCTTGCTCACCCCAGCTGTTCCCTCATTTGAGCATGTCAGTGAGAAGTGTGGGCATGGGGTAACCCCAGAACTTCTGCTCAGAGCACTCCTAATGTTCTGATCCCAGAGGGGTGTCTTTATTGGGACCAGTCTGTGGTAATTCACCATCACCCTATACCAAGACAAACAGAAACAGATTAATACTGTTGCCATTAGCTTCACAATGAACTCTGTGAGGAGCTAGTATGGTAACCTTGTGGTAGTCACTTTCCCTTTCATCCGTATCCATTAATGCAGAAGTCCCTAAACTGGGGGGCACTCCTACCCCAAGGGGGTGCAGAGGAACATTTGGGAGGCTGTGGCAGGGCCTAGGCCAGCTCCCATGGGGAGAGGGAGCACCACCCAGCACCCCACTGCTCCGGCCACGGCCCCTGGCTTGGCCTTGGATTTGACACCCAATCGTTGCACCCAGCCCCCACTGCGGCCCCTGGAGCCCATTTGCCATGGCCCCACTCCTAGCCTCGGCTCCCCGCCGCTGCTGCTCCACTTCCGGCCTTGGTCCGTACCACAGCCTCCCGACTGTGGCCCCAGTGCAGCCCCAGGTAGGGGGGCACGGCCAGTTGTGAATCACAAAGAATTCCTCTGGCATGCACTATAAAGATACTCACATGGTGCTGTTTTTGCCACTTATATGTTCCAAAGGAGCCACTGTATTTCAGCCATTTATTATCAAGGTTTAGTGAATTCCTAAGAGAAGGAAAGGGTCTCCAGGTCCAGTATATTTACTGGTCTTCGTTTCCATTGACGGCCTCTAGTGCTCTCTTCCTGGACACCCATTGAGGTGTGTGTGTGTGTGTGTGTTGATGTATTAAATGTAATGTAGATAGTAACTATCGATGGCATTCTGAACTAAAGGCATCTAATATTTCACTAAACACTTCTGAGCTGTACAAATAGCCAACAGATTAATGCATGTACACTGCTGAGCATGAGATCTTGTGCGGCAAGCTCTGTCCTGGCAGCAGTTCACACTGAAGACCTTGAAAGCAGGATTTGTGTATCACTACTAGCTGATAGTGCTTTAACACTCTTATTTTGGATTTGGCAAATGGGCCTCCCAGGTTTAAAGAACCTAGTGCTTGCTTAGCATTTTTGGGAGAGGATAATAGTCTGATCAAGCACGGCGTGCAGGTAGTCTGCTCTCCCAGCTTATCAGCTGCTTGTTAGGCAAGGTTATGTCTTGTTTCCTTCTCACGCTTATAAGCTGGAAAGGGAATGCCTTGAAACACCTGTGTCCTAGCTGTTTGAGGTATGGTGGCAGTAACTAGTGGTTAGATGAGCTTTGCTGTGAAGGACCAAGAGATTTGGGGTAGGGGGTTCTCTTAGGGTATCATGTTTTCAGTGAAGGGATTTCTTTTGTAGGTTTGACTTGTTTTGTCTTTAAAGGAACCCAATGTTTCATTGAGGCCTTGGAGCTCTCTGCCCACAGGCAAGAGACCAGGCTGTGGTTGTACAGAGAATAACTGATGGTCAAAGTTCTAGTTCGTGGGCTATGTACAAAAATAGCCTACCTGAGCAGAAGAAGCAGATGAGGTGACTAGTGTCCCAATGGGCTAAAACTCTCCCCTCTTAGTACTGGGCTAAGTGATAATATCAGCTATGTAAATCACTTTTTTGTCTTCTCCCTAGTGGCACAGAGACTGGGCTTTGGGTCTTTAGGACTCCCTATTAGTGCTATTTTTCCACCACAAGGAGGAAGTACCCATGTAAATACCAGGTTTTTAAGGGAAGATTAGACTACAAGGTGAGAATCTGAAAAATCTCTACTAGCAAGAAAACACACAGTACTGTGACCTTGTACATCCATCCTGCAAACTTACTAGCCCAAACATCTTCCTTCTCTTATCCTCGCCAAAATCGTGAAAAAACTAAATTTACTATCTGCAAGTAAAGAAGAATTTTGCAAGACTACTTAAGCATATTTGTGAAGCCATATCACCCAAATGTTAGCATGTCAGAATGCTGATGAGAATTCTCACCGGGGAGATGAATCAGGGAAGGCAGTGAAGTTCTGTTCACTAGTGCCTTGACTTCATTGTAGGAACTGTAGCAAGTTGACATGTGTTAGTTATTGTCTCCTAATTATCACAGTTGCTCTGTGTAGTCTTCTGCTTAGAACAAAATAACTAGTTGGTAGTGTCAGAGAGACAAAAACCCTTTTCCTTTCTCCACCTCTAAAGATCGCTTCTGCAACTCAAAATGGAGACAGTGGTGAAGCTATGTACTGTAGTAGAAGAAGCTGATGGTGTTTTTAATTTGTTCAGCTCCTCAGTGTAAGCTGGGGGGGGGTACTTCATTTTAATAAAATTCTCTTCCTAATCACTCTTTCAGAATGCCTGCTTGTTCATCCAGAACGAACACTGCTTGGAGCTTTGTGTGACTTCAGAGCTCCAAAATCATTGATGCTAAAATCACAAGTTTCTGTGCCACAGAGATAAAATTGCCATCGATGTGCTTAGGCCTTGTCTGTATGAAAAAAGTGCAGTAGTTTAACTAGATGATGTTTAAAATTCTGTGGTTAAACCAGTCCAAACTTCTAATGTGGATCTTTAAACTAAGTTTAACTCTTGCATATATCAATTCAGCAGCATCAATTTAAAATGAATTGGCATAAGGAAGGGTTAAGCCGATTTTGAGTATCTACATTAGACGTCACAGGTTTAACTGGAGAAAGTTTTAAAATGATCTGGTTAATAGACAAGTGAGGTGGTTTACAGACAAGGCCTCCATGGTGCCAGTCCAGGGGATTAACATGCTGCATTAACACTCAAATGAAGAAACCACTGAAGGATTGTGATTCATTATTAGTCATTGGCGTGTTTTTTGGTAACTGACTCCTATGCCTCTATATTTGAGGCTAAACCTCACTCATTCTGTTGAATGGCCATGAAAGGGATTCCATAAAAAGGGAATTATGTGGCCTCAGCTAAATTTCGTAGTCTAATCATCCGAACACACACACTCTCACACCCAGTGTATTGACACAGTTTGTGCTCAAACATAGCAAAAAGTTGGTCACTTCTTGGAGAAGCGGGGGAAGAAATGTCTTCACTTCACTAGTCGGCACTATTCAAACAGTGAGGATGAACAAGATATCCTGGGACAGAATGGATTGTTGGGAATGAACCAAGGAACTGGTATATGGCTATTGGCTCTCCATTAAAACTTTACTCTACTAGGGAAGATTAGCCACTTACTGTTGAACTGACGAACTTTTCACACTAAGATACCATACTTCCTTTACTTGAAGGTCAGGTTACAATGAATGATTTTACTATTGGAACTTCCTGTTAACCCACTTGCTGTATGCATTTTGTAATGGAAATTCATGCTGGGAATTAGTCGTAGATCAGCAAATTACTGCTCAGCCAGCTGTAATCCAGTATATGGTACTGTGGTAATATTTGACTCAAAATGTAATTGGAAAGCTGTATAGTTAACTCTTTCCTAATCCAGTAATTCTGGATATAGTGTACAGTTTTGCTGTTCTGAGAATACTATGGCACTACTTTCTATGCTGACAATCTCCCTGGCACCTTAAGATGCACATTCTTCTGACCAAGCAGGATGCGGCAGTGCTGTCTTTGGAGCACAGCTAATGTTCCATTGACTAAAACACAGCCTGCTCTCTTGGATTGGCAAACATGGACTTATTTCATACCTTTCAAATAGAGCCTGAAATTTACTTTCCAGGTTTCTTAGCCTGCATGATTTCAGCACAGTTTTGCAGTAATTTTTTAGCTGCTGCTACTGAGCCAAGATGCAGATCTTGTATAATCTGCCTTTAAAAACAACACTACTTCATGACAGCAATCTATTTTTCCTCTTTAAAGTTGGACTGAAAGTGCCATGGCACTTAAGCCTATTCTTTTGTGTGATGTACAGCCCCGAGCACGCCAAATTTGAAAGTGCAGTGTTCCAGACCATGGCATTAAGGTAGATCAGTTTTTGGAACAAAATTATCTTAGCTGTTTGTTTCATCTGATGTTTTGGTAGATGCATTGTTCTGGAATCACCTGAACTTCTAGGTAACTTCCTTCTCCCTCCTCCTCCTCCCCCCCCCGACTAATTTTGTCTTCATCTTTCTGCTAGTTAAAAAGATATGGTTAGAGACATTGGATCACTCGATTGGTGGTTGTAAGTATCCTGCCTCCAGTAGCATCCGCTGTTTGGTGAAGGTAGTGAAAACCCTGGGTAATGAGACATGTCAGAACTTGTTGGGACAGTAATTTCTGATCAGTATAAATTTGTAATTCTTGCATAGTGTAAAATATGGCTTGATGTTTTGCAGTGACCTGAGTTCATAATGTGAATAATTTCAGTATGATGATTGGTCCTTTAAGGGGCCTTAACTCTTCCCTGATGGTGAAAATGAGTAATGTCACATGACAAGCCGGTCATACAACTAAACCAGGTCTCCTGCGATGTTGATAAGACAATGTCTATGGAGTCAAACGGAAGAGACTCCCAGGTACGAAGTCCTGGGAGTTGCTGCTTGGTAGAGAACAGCGAGAGCGGGACGATAGTAGAGCTGATGAGCTCTACAGAATTGCTGTAGATCTCAGGGAGAGGGTCTGCAGGCACGAGCTGGCTAGTAAGGCTGGAGCATAGAGAGGAAAGCCTCCGCAGGAACGGGACAAGAGCCTTGCACCAAAAGTTGTGAGCCAGCTAGGAAGTCTGGGCAGAGTTTGTTTCCTTTTCAACTTTTTTGTTAAACCCAGGCCCCAAGAAGGGCTTATGTGTCAAGTTTGTCAAAGTTTTGTGGGTGCCCAAGGAGGGGAACCAAGGCAATGGCTAGCCTGAACTTAGACCAGGGCTAGGTGGCGTTGCTATATGCTTCTGGGAAATGATAGTTCTTGAATTCAAAACCAAGCTTCTGGTATCCATAGTAACTAATTAGCAATCTTAGGTATGCAGATAAAGTGACTAGTGCTTTAAATTTTGATTAACAATATTTGGAAACAAAATCGTAGATTTTCTTGTTCACAAGTATCACACCACTGTAGTTCATAAAAAGCACCAACTGTGGTTGGCTCACAGTGACTTACTTGCTTTGGGTTCAGAAATCTTAGCAACTTATTTTTGGAACCAAAGGCTTCATGGATCTTAAATCCACCCTACAAAACAGTTGGGAGCCAAGAATTCCTAAGAATCCCTGTGGTAATTAACTTGTGCGTGCACACAGTGAGAAGTAGCATTTCAGTGACAAATTCTGGCAGCTTCAAGATCTGAGAGTTAACTTTTAGAGAACTGTTTAAAAACAAAAGAAAAAGTACTTGGTGTCTGAGATCCATTCACAGGATCTGATCTGTATAACTGGGGATGAGTCAGCTGATAAGTAGATGGATGAGCTTATTGCTTTGAGCCATTCTAGGCAGTCTCTTATTTTTGATAATATACAAGAGAAAGCATCTAGGCTACTAACAGATGATATAATCAGTCTCTTCACAACATGTTTGAATCTCTCAATTTTTTGCTGTTTTTGCATACACGTAGCACTTGGAAGCTTTGTCTTCAGCTTCTTAAAGCACCTGATATAATTCTAGTACATTATTGTATGATTATCTGGTTTTGGAGATCATTGGGCGGCTGGGGGAGAATTTCCATAAGATGGTAGGGCTGAAGCGCTTTCACAATTGTCAGTACTCAATTAGGAAAACACGTGGCTTGATATTAATGAGAATAAGACTGGGGGGTTGAAAAATTGTTCCAAGATGCCACCATTAAAATATGGGTTTTCAGACTTGGGCATTACTTTGAGGTATATATTTACACTTACACACAAACAGCCCTATACTACATAGTGCTGCTTGTCCCCTTTGGATAGCTGTTTTTTCTAGCATGCTTAGCCCCTTTTTGAGCCAGACTTAACTGTAACAGAGCTAATGAAACGTCTCAAAAGGTTATGCAGTTAGGTAGGAAATCTGTAAAAACAAGTTTCTTGCATTAAGATTCCCTATTACTTAGTACAGTTTCTCTTCGTTCTGTCCTGTTCTTAGGGTGCTTAAGTACTGAACCTTCTGGTTTTGTCTTTCATTCATATTCCTTGAGAACTCTCTCTCTCTCTCTCTCTCTCTCTCTCTCTCTTTCTCTGTGAGAGTTAGTTAGTTAGTTAGTTAGTTCAGTGATGTGTAGAGAAACACGGCAGTCTTCAAAATGCTTCCACATTTTCTCTCTTTTCACCAGCTTTTGAGGAACTAGGTTCACGGGAATCCTATTCTGGCTCATCATCTGTTTTCCACGTGTGTTTGTGGTACCTCTAGGGATGTCAATATTTTTAAGCCTTAAACATCTCACTAGCCTGCCAAAAGCAGCAGAATTGAAACCACTAAAACTCAAATTTCACCTGAGACCGAGTACATTAGTTAAGTTTTCAACAGGCTTAGAAGGGAGAAGCTTCCAAGTGAAGAGCTGGTTAGCTGTCTGTAATTCTGGCTAAGTATAAAGTCTGATAAGATAATATGCTAAATTGCAGTGTTAATTCTTATATGTGGCAGTTCTTATCAGTGGAAAAGAGATGCAAAAATCTGCTCAGGTACCGTGATTAATGTGTAAAGGCTTGCAGGTGTGTAGCATGAGACTGCTCAGTTAGGTATAATTGCCAGGTCAGTATATAGCCTCATTGTAGGTCGGAGTGCCTCTCTGAAAGTGTGGGGGGGTATGGATTACATTCTAATGGATGTAAACAGACTGGATGAAAAACCATTTAGTCCCTCACCTTTTAGATCTAACATCATAACTTCCCTTTGCCAGTAGTGCTACATTTGACCAACTGCTTGTCTGATTCTCTCAAGTACCTCTGTACTTTCTCTTGTGCTTGCTCCACTTTTAAATTCTGCCTGAAAATCTACCTTTACCAGGTATTCAGCAAATTTCTTCCATCTGGCTTTGGTTAGGCAGAACACATGCAGCTGCTTTAAATCCCACCACTGGTTTATGGAATTGTTCATTAATTTGCTGAAACCTTGTTCGTTCTACCACACCCCCACTTTTGTCCACTGACCTGTTGCACACTGCCAGAATCCTAGATTGTGGGCTCTCCGGGGCAGGGACTGTCTTTATTTCTGTCCTATGTACAGTGGGACCCTGATCTCCTATTTGGGTCAAGTGCCTTTGCTCTAGAAAAATATCTACCTTTGGCCACTTACTGTAAGTGCTTAATTCTGTTTGCACTTAAATCTTAAATTAGCGCAATATTAAATCCAATGTAGTAGTGTTAACGATCTAAAGATGAAAAGTCTTGGTCTCTGCACTTCATCTTTCCTCTTAAGATATTACTCTAGAAGGAAATCCTTGAACTGCAATCTTGCAAGTGGTTATCAGCTAGCCTGGAGTGGTGTTGATAAATGTTGGCCTTGGTAGTATGCATGGAGTATCTTGGATTTGAGTAGCTAGAGATATTACTAAATACAAACAAGTTTTGTTCACAGTTGCCAAATTGCATGCTGGCACTCATAGGGCTGTTATAGAGAATCATATTGGCCTTTCCCAAATCAAAACTGAATGGATAAAATACCGCTTGAGTTACATTAGGTTTTCTTGTCATAACAAGGTGACGTGAGGCTGGTAACAACTTGTTTTAGCTACTTTGAGGTGCTAGATCTTTTCCTGTAGATTTGGTTAAAGTACACAATGCTGTTTTACTTTGCACCAATAAACAAATTTCAAACAAATGCAAGTCTGTTATGACCAGTAGCTGTAGTGAAATCCATTATTAAGAGTGTACAGTGCCTGTCTGTTGCATCTCAAGCATTATGTCTGAACTAGACAGTTGTATCACTCATATGTAGCAATTCTTTGGTTTCCAGTAAGATCCTGGTTTGAAAATTCAAGTTCATTGCTGACTCTGAGCACAGATTTAATCTTTGACTTCAGTGGTTTTTCACAAGAGCTGCTTAGGGTGTTTCAGATAAATCTCTGACTTTCCATTCTCTGCCAGTTAATTCAGCTGCTAGTAATTTACTTCCAATCATACCAAATTGGTGGGGAGAATTAAAGTAATAGTTACCTACATAAAGCTCCCTGCTGCTTGGGTGTTCTGTGCCCTCTGGAGAAACTTTTGCAGAGAAGTGGGGGTGTACCTTTTCCCACACTGACGGACTTATATGGGGAAACTTTTGTTCAGTCAGAACAGAATGTTATGTTTTTTTCAGTTTAGCTAAGAATAACAATTCATAGTTAAAAGCAAAGTGAAGTCTGAATGTAGGTATTTTCCCACTCGGCTGTTCCTGCAGTTAGTCATTTGCCAGATGTGTGGGCCCTGCCTGTAACTTCTCTTCTTCAATTGTGTTAGTTGCTTATTCCAGTTCTGTGCAGGGGATAAAACTGATGTCAGTTTCACTTATTGGGCCAGTGGAGTATAAAGTTGAGTGACCCATATAGATGGAGATTGGGAAGTACCTTAGTTTAGCTGAATGGAAAATATCACTGTTTAGGGGAAATATTATAAGACTGAAAACTATACCTGCTAATCTTTCAGACCTGTTTTGGATGTCCACGTGATAGTGTGGAATGAATAACAAGTTACTCACTTTCTTTAAATAGCTTTTAGAGGAGACCTGGGAAAAGCAACAAAATGTACTCAAAATGGCAACTTTCCCAGGAAAATGCACTGATTATTCATCTTAACTTTATTGTGGTTGCAGTAAAGGCTCATCTGGGCACAGCACTCTCCCCACCAATGTGCTCAAGTCTAAACAACCAAAAAACCCACCCAGGAAAAATCAGAGCATGTACAACACCACTCCAATAAATTACCCTGTCAATATCTGAAAACTGCAACTCAGTCTCTAGAGCCATTTGAGACCAAGGTGGATAGAGAAACCAATCATATGTCCTCTGCAAGTACTGTCTGCCTTTCCCCAGGACAGGGTTGGCCAGTCATAACATGCTGAGCCCTTTCTCTTGAAATAGACTGAGCAAGACAAAGGGGATTTAATGAATTGGGGAGGTTCTCCATAAGAAAGAATAGGAGACGGCTGCTGGTGCTTTTTGTTAAAGGAGCACTGAAGGATGGTAAGCCTACAGTTATTGCTCACTGCATGGATATGTGGCAAGAGGCTGTCCTCTACTTGTGAACTAAGGATCAAAAGTCACAAAAATCCAGTTCTGTTTGTGGTCAGGGATCTTGCGTGTCTCCATATTGTGTCTGCTTGAGTGAAGGGACAGTGATAAAAAAGCATGCATGATAGTAGGGGACTCTCAGCTTTCGAGGCTTGATGGGTCAGCAGCATGAGTTGAATTATTTGT
The DNA here is from genome assembly GCA_007922155.1 of Mesoclemmys tuberculata. Classification (NCBI taxonomy): domain Eukaryota; kingdom Metazoa; phylum Chordata; order Testudines; family Chelidae; genus Mesoclemmys; species Mesoclemmys tuberculata. Next base: position 286,214 of record ML675648.1, read on the forward strand.
GTTGCACCCAGAATCAGGAGGTCAGATATAAATTATTTTAATTCTAAAGTAGGGGAAAACGCCTGGGTTTCATTTCCCACTAAAAAGCACAGTGGACATTAAAAAAAATATATATAAAAAAATCAGGATGACATATAGGGTGTTTTTGACTTACACATAGCCATGAAAGGAAATCCTTTTGAGGGACTCTGCAAATTGGTTGTAGACTGGAGCGCCTTTTGTATGCTATGGACACTTTGAAAAGTAAGCTGTTAAAAGATTACTCACATAATGAACGTCTCTGAGCTCTTCAATATTTTACTCAACACACTAATCATGATTGTAGCTTGCCTCCCACCTGCCCTCAGATGCTTGAAAAGGGAGGTCTTGCAGCAGCTCTGTAGGATGATAAAACACTTTCAGTGACTGCCTAAGTGAATAACTTCATCTGCAAAGCATCTGCCTTGTAACTTAAGGATGCAGAGTAACATTTTCAAAAGCCCTAGGCCATATTTATGCTAGGAAAAATCTGTGTTTTTATAATGAGGGAGACAACCCACTGTAAAAGTCTAATAGAGATAGGGCAAGTTATGGCGTCGTCTCAGTGTAGTTGGGACTCGAGTGCTCTCGAATCTTAGCCACAGTGTGGAAATGGAAGGTGCTGGAAAAGAGAGCATGTGGCTAAGTCAAATCTGACCTGGAGAATTTTTGTGCCTCTGTGTCCTAGTGATCTACAATGAGGTGCTGCACTTCCATAGCTCAGAGCACTGCGGGAAATCTGTGAGAAAACTAAGTTAATGTGTCAGAGCTTTCACCATGGCAACAGAGTACCTCAGAGCCAAGTGGACAGCATGATGAGCGGAAAGCAGGTCAAATACCTGCATAGCAAGATGGAGACCTTTTGAAGATGTGCAGATATACTCTGCCTCTGAAACCACTGCGTCAGTGGCAAACCTCACCCTCGCAAGCAAGAATCCTTTCCTGCTTCCTGGACAGTAAAGCTGCCTGGCTATTAAAGGGTTAATAAGGCAGCCGTGCTGAATTGGCGAGTTGAGATGAAAAGTGAGTTCTGCTGATTGGCTGTGGCCTTGGCAAAACGTCTGGGTTACTTTTTAAGGGTACAGTGGGTGGAAATATTAAAATCTCCGAATTCCTGTTCAAATGACATACCTGGTCACTGTGATCGTTTCTGAATAACAGTACGCGCGACAGTAGAACTGTTCAGTGAGTCAGCCGCCATCTCTAGTAGCTACATTTTCAGCGTTCTGACCTCCAGAGTGGTAAAATCTACTGCAAGACAGTCACACGAGGCTATGGATGAGCACCATCGTGGTTTTTCACTTAGTTACAACTGTTTAGCAACCTTCATATGCCACAAGCCAATCAGCTCTGGTTTACTCAGTCCTGTACCGCACAAAAGACAACGTTGCCTAACTAATTCTACATTGCATGCAGCAGAGTACCAGGTGCTTGATTGTCTGCTTCTCTGTAATGATGGGCATAATTAAATTATTCTCACTGAAAAATAATGAATAACTTCTAGTATGCTAAACTACTTTGGTTCACAATGTTTGTGCTAAGGTACTAATATAATTCTTAGATGATTAATCTAAGGAAGTATTTACGGACATTGAAAGCAGCAACTAAAGAAGATAATGGTGACACTGGCATCATACACCAGTAGGTGAAAGAATCTCACGTACTACCTATTGTTTTCAAACATACCTGGATACTCACTTATTACAGCACCATCCCCCCCTTGCAATGTGAAGTAGTCAGTAGTAATTTTTCAGTCATTCAAAAAATTCCATTTGCCATCTTTGAAGCTCACACTGAAACTCACTGTACATGCTCTGCAGAGTTTGGAGCAAGAGGTTCCTAATTAGTGTTAGCATGCTGCTCTTATTCAAGAGCTTGTTTTCTTCATATTTAAGCAGGGTATTAAATGGATTATAGTTTACAGATAGTTACAGGCATTGCTCTTTCAAGGCCAGAGGTGGAAACTGATGCAGCAGTTATTGCTAGCACTTGCCATGGACTGCGACACTCATGCTTCATGGAACAAAAGTGGAACTCATTGGAGTGCTTCCACTGTGAAGGCTTTCTGGAGGCTTATGCAGGCTTATGTTCTGACACAGATACCGTTGTAGTTTCAGGAATAGCTACAAATGGCTGGAATTAAGAGGCATGATGGAGCTGCACATGGCGTATTACAAGTCCCTTGGAGGATGAACAGAGACATTCCAGCCAGGGTTTGACTTTTGTGAAACTCAAAGAACAAAACAACTTGAGCAATATTGAACAGAACAGGAATATTTTATAATCAGTTCAGCCTACCTGTTTTCTTTCTAAATTTACTCTCCAGGCCTCTATTGCTGCAGTTGATGGCTGAACTGGAATTTTCCTGGTGGACCTCTCTATCAGTTTGGGTGTTAAAAAAACAGCAACTTTTAGCTGCTTGTTAACACAATGTAGTTCATTTAAAGCTCTCATAGATGTTTCTGTACAGATATTCTCCTGTCTCTTTATGCTAGATTTAAAATTACTGGTGTACAGTGGTCTGTATTAAACATCTGTTTGCATGAAAAATTCTCTTAAAATGATTTTGAGTTACATAAAATAGCGTGACGCGTCTTGTGGCCAGAACAGTCTAGGTACAATGATGCTTCCTGTTTCGACGTGCTCTAATGACCAGGTCTGCGCCTCTTGGCATTTAAGAGGGAAACACTGTTTCCTAACAAACTTGCATCACAAACTCTTAAATCAGCAGTTTGGGGTGTGGTCTAGCCGGGTGCCCTGGCTTGTTTGAGTGAGTCATAAGTACTCTTGTCTAAACAGGAGATGGGTGCATAGCCACACTGGAATGTATAAAAGCTTACCTTTGATTAGCCATATTTTTAACAAAAAACTACTTAGAAATAAGGCATATAGAAAAATGCTTTCTATTTTACTAAGGGTCTTGAAATTTCTAAAGCTTAAGCATTGGTGCTAGAATTAGTGCTGAATCATTTGCTTTAAATTGAACTAGCTTTTTTGTTTAATTTATATGGTGTCAGTGGCAGGAAGAGAAGTTACTTGGACTAACTCAGTGTTTTGGAGTCTTATTTTTCTTAACACTGAATATATTAACATTCATGCTATTCATGGTATCAATCTTCCTTATGATGCAAGAAGAAAGGAAAACAATTTTGCTTTAGAGTTGTTGAAGAATGGTTAAGCTCAATGCTGTGTGCTGTGAGCTAGTTAATAGAACCATTACTGAGTAGGAAGGCTGATATCTGATTTAAAGACTGAATTGGTGTGGTTGAGATTTTTGCCTTAAGGATTCATTTAACTAGAAAAAATCCTGAAATACAGCCAAGGTTCTAAATTTGTATTCCTTAGGGGTCTCAAACTCCCATTGTTTTCTGTGTGGGGCAGAGCAATGCTAGGCACCAAATTGGTGGGGAAGAGGAATGGGGGATTCATTTGATTTCACATATAATCTAGTCGATTCTCATGACACTGTGTTGTTAGTGGGAAATTCTAATTAAATTAGACATGACAGTGGTAATTCATAAATTACATTAATTTGACAAAATCTGTTTCACAATTTTCTTACCTCAGTTGAGACTAAATTATGATGTATCTTCAGAAACCATCCAGTGTAGGACAGCTACCTGCAGCTAATTCAAAAGCTGCTGTCAACTGTATCTATTTAAACAGATTAATAAATCTCAATTTGTCACATTATGAAATGCACGTTAATGTCACTAAACCAAAGTAAGTTGGATGGCATTTAAAGTTGATTGTCCTAGTTTTTAAAGTCAGAAGTAGGACTACCTTCAATAGTCCACATGGAGCAAAATTAATGTAGACTAGTCAGGTAATATTGTCTCCTGTGGTATAAGGCTGTGTAAACAAGAGCTGATTGGCTTGTGGCATATGAAGATTGGTAAGTAGTTACAACTCTGTCAGCGGTTCCCAACCTGTGGTCTGCCGACCCCTGGTGGTCCGTGAGGCTACCACAGGGGGTCCATGGAAAAGAAAAATAACATGCTCACCAAGGAAATGTACAATTTCAAATAAAACTAGTAGCATGTGGTGGTCCATGAAATGTTTGGAGGTTGAAAAGGGATCCGCACACTTGAAAAGGTTGGGAACTGCTGCTCTAAGTGGAAAAACCATGATGCTGCTCATCTTTAATCTTAGTGTGACTGTCTGGTGGTATATTATACCATGCTATGTCCTCTGGTATGCCCCCTCCCAAACACACCTTCTTGAGCAGAGATTGAGGCAGAACTGATCAGGAGAAGACAATGGCTGCTTTTAAATAAAATAAAAATCTTTTAGCTCTCTTGCTTTTTATGCCTGTGTAAATTAGTAGGCTTGTTAATACATCACTACTTGCTGGATCTGTTACGTTGTCCTCCATATAGTAAGGGCCATATACTTCTGGCTTTTCATGGTGTACTCTGTTGGGCATCTTGTAAGGTGCTAGTGTCAACCCCAGGCCACTGCCTCCTCTACTCACCTTGAATTAAAATATGACATAGCTCGAGTGCAGGAGGGTTATTGTTCATTCCGTCAGCATTTGGACATGAGTGTTTCAGTCACCTTAAGGGTGCGTAGAGTCTCTGAAATAGGTGCCCCCCTTTTTGTGTGTGAATATAGAGCTGCGAAATCTTAATCTCTCTTCCAGCAGAGGAGTAAAGGACAGGACTAGATCTAACAAGTCTGATCTCTAATCTCAGCAGTTCTATGGCGATCAACCTAAACTTTGTGTACATTTCCAGTGATAGAATGTTCAATTGGCTAGAGGCAAAAAGAGAAAGGTGGCGCATCGTTACCGAGAGATCGGAATACGTTTTGGTACAGTCCCTGCTCCCTTGGCTCACGCTGCAGTACTGGGGCATATTGGGCTGCCAGTACTGTCAACCCTAAGTATTCAAAAATCGTGAGTCATGCTCCCTCCCCCCTTGAGATTTGTTTGAAAATCATGAGACTTGAAACCACTTTGGCTTCACTTTCTTTGGTTTCTGAACAATTAGGGTGCAGTTTGGTCTTACTTTCAAGCTTTTTTCATTGACCAGGAGGGCTAGAAACGTTTTAAATGAAAGTTAAAATTCTAATGTATTTACATGACTCCCAGAGCTGGAGCTTAAGAAATACAATTGCCAGACTCTCAATAGCTGGCAACACCGTGTACTTAGCTGAATGGGAAACTGCCAGTAAAGTATCTTCATGCTGCCTTTGAACAGTAAATAGGAGCGTGGGAATTGCCTATTTTATCTAACTAGCCGTCAATCTAGTTGGGTATCCAGTCCTGATGCAGACGCGGGGTGATAGTGAGCGCTTGGTTGTCTCCCATTTAAAAACTATCCACCCACCTAACAATGGGGCATTCATTATGGCTAACATTCCATCCTTGGTTTCAGTGACGGAATCTCTCGAACTTGGCTCCTGTGCTCATTCTGGCACAGGCCCTAGCTCCATAAGGAAGCTTTGTCTTCATAGTTGCAGGGATACCCAGTCCTCAAACATAACTGGTTTTAAATCACGCTTTCCTACAATGACACCAGCTGCTGCTCTCCTGTGAACTTGCCTTTTGCATGGCTCCCTTATGGTCTAAGGGGTTAGGGAAACAGTGGAGGGACAAAGATGACAAAAGATGAATCAACAGGACAAGGGAACATCTTTAGCTATCCTTCTGTGGGGCCATCAGAAATCTATAAGTCGTCTGGCAATTGAGACAGGAAGACAGGCTCTGTTGTGAAGTGCTTACGGTCTATTTAGACAAGAAGTTTAGGAGATAAGGGAACAACTGAAGCAAGAACGCAGGTGATGGGTGAGGTAAAGATTGTCTTTATAGTTCCTTAATTGCATTGTGGTGCATGCACATTTTAAAAAGGAAACTAATGGTGTGTATGTATAGGCTTATGTGCTTAGACTGAGGTGTGAATTTCTTCCTGTATATTCAGTGAGGACATTGTACAGTAATGCTTTCAATGGATGATGGCCATGGGGGCCCATTTAGTGCCTATCAAGCTGATGTTTGCCAGTTACGTTTAATAGTAATGCCTGGTCCATTCTGTCTCAATAAATGTACAGTGGGAGCCTCTGTTTATGTCTATGGCTGTTCATCACACTTATGATGTGAGTTAGGCTGTGTTTGTACTGAACCTTTACTCATACAAAAGGTGGTGGATTTACAGCTGTGGAGAAGAGTCTTCTGTTTACTTAGGCACTATGTATGGCCTGCTCATTGGCAGTGTAAGTTTCCACAACATGCTTCAAGTCTGTTCTGGAAGGGCCAGCGCTAAGAAGGCTATGGTTAAGAGGAGATAGTTCATGTCTCTATGATGCATTTTGTCCTTAGAGCACTTGCTGACATTACCACTCAAGGAACCAATTACTGCAAAATGGGGTGGGCAGTTTCTGTGATGGGATGTATCCACTACAGTTTGCAGTGAGCCTCCTTTTGAGTCCTGTTCACAAAAGAAACCCACTGTTCATACCAGCCATCCAACAATGGAATCTTTAGAGAAAAGAACCGATTCTAGAGGACAATGGAAACATGAACAAAAAGCAGGAGGAATTTACCAAGCCATCTTTAAAACTAGAGTTGATACCACTTTACAGAGAAGACCCCATTTTGCCACAGAACCATTGGTGACAAATGGTACCTGTGAGGAACACTAGATTATGGAGTGTTTAGTTTGAGGTGGGGGGACTAACACTATGTTAAAAAGAACAGGTTCACTCTATAGTAAATGTTTTACTTCACCATTTGGTGTGTCATAGGCTTGTTTTTATACTACTTAGATTATTGATAATATATCCTGTTCTTTTAAGTGGAGTTGATCCGCTCTTGTGACATATGAACATTATGTCAGTGCTTGCTGTTACTAGTAACTCTGTGTAAAGGTAGATCTGATGTCCCATAAATTAGTCTTGATATTTTTAAAGAAGTGCTCTAGGTTGAAACTTGCCATCCTACAATCTCAATCTAGAAATGACTTTCCCTATATGTTCATTTGGTCTTAATTTTCAATAGATAGTTGAGCCTCAAAATTTTTTTGGAGTGAGGAAAATTACCTGCCACTGTGGTGAACTCCTAAATCTCTGCTCTTTTAAATCTATTTATGTCTTGTCATCTTGTCTTCCCATATCTTCTCAATTCCCTCCCAAATAAACTGGACTGAGGAATATTTGCTGGAGAAATACAGAAAGATGCAAATGTCTCCAATTTACAAGTCATCTCCCAACTTCCTAAAGTCTTTCTCTTGAAGTCTTTTCATCACCTGTCGTCCTCCTCCTTCCCCTATGCTGGAATCACTGATTCAGTTATCTGTATGTCTTGCAGATAATTTCCTTGAAGCACCAGCCCTGGGGACCTTGCCTAAAAGCAGTTTTGATTGCTGATGTCAAGGCTGCACATTGCACAGCTAACTCCAAGATTAGTGACTTTCTCATCAGTTAATTGGGGCCCAAGCGACTTCAAATTTTGTCAGTGACTGAAGTAATCTCCTGTAGCCAGTCAGGCTGCAGCTTCATTAGTTCATTCCCTAGGCAGTAATTGCGAAGAGTTTCTGAAAACTGAAGTCATTATCTGGACTCTTGGATGTTGAGGCTCTTGCTCGTGATACAGCACCTCTGGATTCAATTGATTTGAACTTAAAAATTTACTGTTGTAACAGTCTGACCCTCTACTGTCAAGATGAACAGTAAAGTTATTGTGCTTTGTAAAGCGCTCACCACTGTCCTCCAAATTGGATTCAAATTTGAGGTAACATCATGAGTTATCTTAAGAATTATGTGACTTCAAATAAAAAGCACCTTTTTCTTTCTGGCTTCTGAATCTTCAGGAATGCAATTGAGTTGTGTCAAGCTTTACTCTACAATCAAACTAACATATAAAGAACAATAACAGTCCGTCCCAGATATGAAGGCGCTGAGGTTTTGCTTTTGGTTGTGCATGTATTTACCATAGAATAATATAGTTTGCTTAATATGCACAAGCAAGGTAGATTTAAGGGTGAAATAATGCATGTGAATTATTTTATGAGTGATTACACGTCCAGAACTTTGCCCAAGTGTTCTCTGCTTTTGACAGAAGAGAGGACACAAGCTGGTGGTGGGGCATGTGATCTTCTGCTAGTGTGTCTAAATCCTGATATTCAGAGATCCTTTTTGTGGTGAGATGAAAGTTCATGCTAGAGCCTATCTATTCCCAGGTCGCTCTGCTGAGATCCCTAAGAACTAGGGGTCAATTCTGTTGATGTTGACGTTTGCCAAGAAGAATTTGAATAACACCAACAAACTCATTTTCATGCAGGTCCCTGACCAGTGTTGATTTGGTTAGATTGGGTAGCTATTGTCTTGAAGAAACATCAACTGGAGTTTAATGAGTCTTTAAACAGCTCACACACTGTTAAAGGAATATCTTGTGAGTAGCAATCCAGAAATAAGTGGTAAGTAGCCTTCCTTTCCCAGCTCAATGAATGAGGAAAGAAGGGATGTCTTAAAGGACTTCCTGCCTTCCTCTTTGCACCTTCTTTTCTCTCCCTGTCCCTTTTCCTTTCCAAGTCTCTTCAAGCAGAGGATTACTGTGTGTGTTTTTTTTTTTCCCCCCCTATAATCAGCAAAAACCTCTCCTTAGTCTTTTATCCTTTCAGCACCTAAACAGAGCGGGCCTGCTCTGCAGGGGCAGGGAACAGAACACTTGGTTGAGCATTGTTTACTCCCGCAGTAATAAGTTTGATTAAACCTGCTGAATCCTGCTAAGCCCCAGGATTTCTTCAATGGCATTTTACCAAGTGTCTTCCCCTTCAGCTTTACTGAGACTGAAATAGTCATTCTGGATCCCTGCCTTCTCCCCTAGCCTGAAACATGCGGTTGCACTTTTCTTCCTGCAGGTGCTGAATGGTGCCCAGACTTGCCCACGTGGCTCCAGGGCTTGGCCACACCCCTTCCACTCCTATCCAGGTTGTCTGTCTCTGGTACTGCAGCCAGAGAGATGGTTATTTGATACTCCTGCCTTTATCCACTAGCATCCGGACTTTCAAAGTAGTGAGGGCAGCAGTAATCAAAATCTTTCCCCCTATCTGTTGTGGGCGCTGTCATGTCCCTGCCTCTCAGGGGTGATGAGGATTATGTTTCCATTTCACAGCTGGGTAACTGAGGCACTGAGAGATTAAGTGTCTTGCCCAAAGTTGCACAGGGAGTTTGAGCAGGGAATTGAACCTGGTTCTCCTGAGTTTCAGACTAACGTCCTAGCTGTTCCCTTCTTAGTGTCGTCATTCCTCTCTGGGGTTCCCTCCCAATCCCACCCATTGGAGAGCAACATTTCCAGGCTTCTATCCCCCCCAGTAGGACTACTTGCTAAGCCTCCTTTTCGTTCTTTCTGTCCTGAGGAGGCCCCTCAGCAACACTACTACAGGAGAAGGGACTCTAGATCTAGGTGGTTGCCTGGTGCGTAAGCCTCATCCCTTTCTTCCTTTAGCCATCCCAGCTTTCTCTGGAGTCTGACTCTGCCACTGAATCTCTGATTGTTGAGCAAGTCACTTTACCTCCCTGTGCCTCGTTTTTGTGATGGGGTCATTCTCATCTGCCTTTAAATTGCCTTGAGATCCTGTGCTGAAGAGTACCTGAAAAGGCAAAGTTGTTATCCTTAGGGCTGCAGTGCCAATAAGAAATCAGACAATTAATGATGATTTAGTCTGAGGGTCAGACGGGATAAAGGACTCTTTATAACGTAAAGTAAATGTATACAAGGATTGTGTATGTTCGAATCTGTACCCTCCTTTGTGTGCCACCTGCCTTCTCAGATTGTAAATCCCTTGTTACTGTAGTGCTTAGTCCTGTGGAGGCCCAATACTGATTGGGGCTTCCGGGTGCTGCTACAATAAAAGGGTTAATAACTCTCATAGTAAAAGTACATGTCCGGATAGGCTTGAAGAACGTATTGTGTAACCAAAGGCAATCCAAACTGTACCAAGGTGGGTCCACCTTTTTGATGTGACTGTACAATGGTCTGCTGTCTGATGATATACTTTTTCCAGTTGGCGGGGAGAATAAGAGGCTCCTTGTGACTGGAGAAGCATTTGTTAAATCCATTATGATTAAGAAACTTCATATCTCTTCTTCACGAGGTGACTAACCTCGTTAGTGAAAGAGAGAACGTACATGATGAAAGACACGCACAATAGAAGGGAAGATGCATTATACCAAAACTCTCAACCATGGCTGAGGGCAAGAGGACTATTTCTAAAATTCCTATAAAAAAGCGACTCTGTAAAATACCTGCAAGCAAAGAAGCTCCGAAGGGCTCTGTGTGCGTAAGTATTTCACGTTCTCAGGCACAGCGTGTTAAGCATTCTAAGTCACTTGATCCCATAATCAAGCAAGCTGGGTTGGCTATCACAATAAAAGGCTACAAGGTCGTTGTTACATAAAACAAGCCTGGTCCTCTAACATTTGACATAGGAGAGAGCGGTAGTCAGTAATGTGACCCGTCCGTGCCCAGGGTAGCCCACTGCTAATGCCAGGCTCAGGGCAGGCTGTAAAAGGAGAGCGAATTCTCTCAGCACTGGTGGGTGACACTGCAGTCAGACTTCCCAACCAGCCACAAACAGTGCTTCTGATTCCCCCACACTGGTTATCAAGAAGCCACTGTGCAAATACACACAGCCCCCTTCACTGCATTTCAGTCTCTGGCTCCCAAACTGACACTAGGTCCAGTAAAGAGACCAGTCATTTAAACTCTATGCTCTTTACTAAAAGATTCCCTCTGATCCCAAAGGATCAGCCACAGTACCAGTTCACTATAAGTTTGGATCTTACCTAAAACAGCATGCTGCCAGCCAATCCTTTAGTAACTAAAACTAAAGGTTTATTAATAAAAGAAAAACAAACAATAAGAGAAGTGTTAAAGGCTTAAAGCAATCAGATACATACAAATGATCTAAAAGTCCATATACATCAGGTTTCTAGAACAATTGTGGAGTTGCAAGCTTGTATAGTCCCTCTGGTGTACATCCAGTACCTGGATGGGTCTAAGTCCTTCAGTTCAGTTGCAAAGTGTGTTGATCCAGAGGTATGTCCGCAGCTGGACAGGAATAAAGACAAAATGGTTTCTGTAGTTTGATCTTATATACCCTCTGTCACGGGCCATGTGGCTTGTGGAACTTTACAGGAACTCAGATGGAGTCCAGAGTCACATGGGCCAATCCTGGTAACTCTTCAGGCATGCCTTTAGTTTCTTCCTGGGCCTCTGGCCTCTGTAAAGGTCTTGATGGGCCATTAAGCGGCTATTGTCCTGCAGCCTCTCTGTCTGGGGTGTCTCTTCTACAGCACAGTTGGATATGTAGGTATATCAAAGATCTCCATAACTTTCCTCCCACATATTACACATGAACACAAATAGTATCACCTTATTCAGCATATCATAACCTTTCTGACAGTACCTGACATGGCATGTCTTACATGAATCCTTAGGATTTTGACATATTAATGTTAAACCACACAAATGCCCCCCCCCTCCCAATGCAGTCCACATGACACCCCCAACACGAGACTGGTGTAGAAGGGAGTAATCGGAGCTCCCGAATACACCTCAAGGGCCCCCCCAGTTGGGTCAGCATGACAGGTAACCTACGGTTATTTAAAAGTGTTTGGTAGCTAATAAATCTTTTGTTCACCTGCCTAGTCAGCCAGTTACAATTGGTGAAGTAAATAATCCTAAAGACATTGAATGATACACATCCTCCTAAAAACATGAGAATATATTATGGAAAAAATATGTACTGCTCAGTGTCCAGACCTGCTGTAGAAGAAAGAGGATATGCGTGGGTTACATTAAATAAATTGGGTGCTTCTGAAATGTCACTGACAGCTCATGTGGACGCATGGGTTCAGGATGTGATGCTAAGGCAAGCTTTCCCACATAATGACTCAACCCTGAGCTGCTGGAAATACAGGTAGAGGAAGAGGGATGCTAATTTCCATATCCATTCAGTTCCTGATGTTTGGGCTGAGACCAGCAAAGGTGTAAATTGTGCTGTGTTGTAGGCATTTTCCAGTTGGCGACTAGACTGAGAATATCAGCTTTGTCTACACCATTGAAAGGCCATTGGATGATGCACCTTCCAGTTAGCTGCACCTTGAGCTGCATCCAGACCAGTGTCCTAGTATATCCCAATTCCCCCATAAAACTACTTCACATGAAAGAGGGAAGGCCTGAGCTTTAAGTAACCAAAACCCATTACTGAAGGCCTAGTGGCAAAAAAGAATTCTTAAGAGATGAAGGCTAGCCACGTTAACACATGAATATCAGCCTTCATTGAGAAAACAGGTAATGTTACTTTTGTAGTGAACCAAAAAAATCTATGAACTGTCTCTGATGTAATAATACTTCTTTCAATGAACCAGAAGACACCTATGCCATCTTTCTTGCTTCTAAAGAAGGCCTGTTGTAGTTAAATGAACTGCTTCTGCCCTCTGTCCCAGTTGTCCCCATCCCTCCGTCCCTCCCAGCTTCCTGCAGGAAGATAAAGTGGAGCATGCTGACCTCTGTGGAGAAATGCAAGGCTCTTACACAGTTGCATTTTGAATTCATAAAGTCACAGGATCAAAAAATGACAGTAGAACTTCAGAGTTACGAACACCAGAGTTACCAGTCAACCACAGTCCTCATTCAGAACTGGAAATATGCAAACAGGCAGCAAAGATCAAAAAAAGAAAAGCAAATATGGTACAGAACAGTACTGTGTTAAATGTAAATTACAAAAAAAGGGAAAGTTCAAAAAGATTTGACATGGTAAGGAAACCGTTTTTGTACTCGTTTCATTTAAATGAAGATAGTTAAAAGCAGCATTTTTCTTCTGCGTAATAAATTTTCAAAGCCGTATTAAGTCAAGGTTCAGTTGTAAACCCTGAACAAAACATTATGGTGACTCTTTCAAGAGTTACGAACATTTCAGAGTTACAAACAACCTCCATTCCTGAGGTTTTCGTAACTCTGAGGTTGTACTGTAGTTTGAGAAGATTTGGATGTCATCTCCCTGCAAGTATCATTGATAACCTTGATAAAGGTTGATATGCCAATTGATCTTAGCCAACTCACAGTTCTTTTACAAACGGTTGTAGGGAAGGGTTAGAAGAACCCCAATTTGGAGACCTACATTTTCTGACCATAGCTTTAAAGGCACATAAAGACAAGTACGGTAAGTAAATGGAGCGAGTATGCTACAACTAAGCTAGACTTGTAGCTATCTCCCTCTTCCCTCCTCAAGAGGGTATTAGAATGCTTATGCGTTTGTTAATGTATTTTTAAACTTCCCTGCCAGTAGTAGTAAATCAGGAGCATGTTCTGTGAAGGGTTCAAGAAGAAGACTGGAGATTGTCTGAAACTGAGGAATCCAGAGACTGGCAAATAAGATCAAAAATAGATATTGGGAAATCTTAAATCTTGTCTGAAGCATATCCAATATAAGAAATTCAGTATGTAGGGTTAGTTGGTCTGGCTGTCTTTCCTTTTGTAAAGAATTATTTTTGGGCCATTATACCTGGCTTTCTCCCTGCTATATGTGCTGTACTCCGGAGTTGAGTTCCATGTGTCACAAGCCTAAAACATTAAACAGGAAAATTGAGGATTTGTTGGTATTCCTTAATCTTTTGAAGAAATGGAACCTAATGTCAGTGCTTTCAGATGTGCTTCAGGTTCTTCATATCTTCATACCCTTGTGGTTTTGGTACCTATAATCAATTAAAGCCATTAATACTATTCAGCCTTTCCCCCCCCACATCTCTACAGTGGAATACAGCTGAAGCAAGGATGAGTAATCTGTTTAAGAAATGCTAGTATAACCTTTAAACCTTGATGGGTAGATGGAGCATTTTAATCTCTAGATTTTTCCATTGCATCTGGATGACTGAACATTCCTATCGAATGAATCATTTTATTAACATGCATAGCTTTTCGTGTAAGCCAAAGTATCTCAAGACCCTCAATGAAAGTGAATTTAAGCATGAGGCTAGTGATATCATTTTCAGTGACCTGAGTGCAGGCTTGGGTTTGTAATGCTGTCCTGTCCCCACCGCAACTCGCGGTACATTTCGTTTTCTCTCACATTCCATTTTAGTGAAGTTGGGTGACTTTGCTTTTCTTAACTTCCCCCTAGAGGGCCTAAGCAGCGCTGTTTACCCTCAATCAGAGTCAGCTTCCCCTGACACAGACAAAACCAAGAGTTATCATTTTACAGTAAGATGAATGGAGAGAGATCTGAGAACATAACTAGAGGACAGTAATTATAGTAACCAGTGCATTTAACTAGGTCCTAATGAGATGCTGTGCCAGCATCTCGCTTGTGCCCCCTCCCTCCTTCATTGTGCTCTCAAAAAGCTGTTACACAAGAGATACGGTTCTTCAATCCATTTATTTGGGAGAAGTTTTTAAAGCAGCGTTCCCATAGGCTAGACTACACACATGGACTATTCTTGCATTTGACCTGGGGACCCAATTTGGCTCTGGGTTAGGGAACTGTGTTTGTGAAAACTTGAGACCCAAGTAGCATTGACAGCTGGACCTTTTTGTTCCCTGATAGTTGCAGTATGGACAGCATCACAGTGTATGTTGTCTGAACACTCACAAGTGTTTAAATGCCACCCTGAAATGTAGCATGTTCTTCAGGAACAGATGCAGTTCAGTGTGAAATCTACCCCAGCTGATGCCTGTATAGCAGTGCATTTAATAACGCGGTTACTGTATCTGAGAGGCTGCATGAGAGTAACCCAACACATTCCCTAGGTACTGGCAGTATTTTTTAGCAGAGGTGTTGTCAAACTCCCAAAGCGTGAACTGCACCTTGTTACGGGCAGAATTTCTTGGCCTGCCTTCCCTACCATTTGCAATTGCACTGATGATGTCCCCTCCCAATCAGGATCCCATCCACAGCTGTGCAGCTTCCCTGTAGCAGCTACAGTGAAGGCTTCAGTTCTTCTTTTTGGCCACTGCTGCTCCTTGTTTCCAGCTCCTTTTTGCAATGGATGCTCCTTCCTTCTGTCTGCTTTTTGAGACTAGATCATGGATGAGCAATGGTCCATGGATCGTAGTTTAGGAACTGCTACCCAGGCTAACAGATTGATTTAAGAGATACTCTACTTAAAATATTTTATGTACATGAGTACATATTGCATATGAGCACACAGATTGAAAGGCTGGAAATATTTGTGTTTTAAAATGACAGAAATAGCTTGCTTTTCACTATTTTGATGGCATTAAATATGATGTTCTTCATTTTCTGCATCCCATGAAGTAACTATCAAAGCCAAATGGAGCTTTAGCTACACAATTCCTACACTGTCAGTCAGTCATAGGGCTGTCTTCATTTTTATGCTGTGACTCTATCCTTATGTTTTAACAGTTAAATGGAGTGTAAATATTAAATACTGAATAGATTTCTTTTTCTTTCTGCGATAGTGTCGCTGCTTTCCTTCCCTTTCCTTGTAATGCTAAGTCTTTATAGGCTTTTTTATATAATGACTACATGGTTAATCTCTTTAAAATCTGATTTGTACTTTACTCTCTATGGAGATTGGCAGTCTTTTCTTTGGGGCAATGGGCAGAATGAGATGCATAATTATGGGTAACTGTAGCCTGTAACCAGTGGAAGAAACACATTTTTATTAAGACTTGCTGGTGAGAATGACTTACTCTTTAGCAGTTCTGTGGTTATTTTAAAAGATGAACATACTGTACTCTAGCCTATTATCGTTATCTCAGATGTCACTTTTATTTATTTTCTAAAAATCTGCCGGTGGTTAAAGTCAGCATTCCATTGCCAATGAAAAGTTCTTGTTTACCCAGAGGAAGATACTGTGTTTGAAAGCTTCTTGTTATACTCTGGAATAGAAGCTCCCTTTTCATTCTATACCTGAATAGGAAAAATCAAAGCTTACGTTGCTGAAAGGATTCTCCCTTCCGGACAGACAAAAGTGGCAAGTGTCGTCCTTCTACAAATACTGTATAGACATACCAGCTTCATTTGCCTCTTCTTTCTCTCCACCCCCCCCCCAACCTGTCAAAGTTCAAATTGACAAATGGAGGTAGGCTCATTAATTAGGGGATAATTCCACTCCACCTGGCAGTATGTTCTTGTAAATTGTGTGAATCGGAGGCAGTCTTTTTACCTGCAGGAAGTACAGCAAGTTGACTTCCCTGCATTGATAGTAACAGAGGTTTCTGCTAACTGATGGAGAGTGTTTTTAGGTTACACTGACAGATCTGGTTTATATGCTCTGAAATGGAAGCTTCCATAAGTGAGTGGTCAGGCTGCCCGTTAACTGGCTCTACTCTTCATACTCTGATGAAGCTATAGGGTTTGGCTAACTATGCTTGGGAAAAGCTTGCTTAGGAGTTACTCGCAGCTGCTGAGCTTTGCTGGCTTTGGTGGATGTAACGGGGGGATTTTGGTAATGCAGGCAGACACCAGTTTTCACACTCTTACCCCTTTCTACAGCATGTAGCCCTGAAAGTGACATTACTTTTCAGGCTGCTGTCCCCATGCTTTTCTTTCACTAAATGCCCATGACTGAGGGCTAGCCTATACTACACAGTTAGAGCAAAATAAGGCAGCTTATGTTACCTAATTATGTCAGTGTCTATACTAGATTGCCTCCTTCCCATGTAAGTACCCTACTACACCATCATCAAACTCCACCTCCACAAGAGGCGTAAGGCATATGTTGGAGTAGTTAGGGCTATGCAGTGTCTGCAGAGATTGCATCCCTTACATTGCCTGATTGCTATGTTATCAGTTTTGGGGCAGGAGCTGTGAAATTGACAAGAAAGCCCTGCTCCCCTGGAGTGCTGGGAGGCAGGGCCTCACTCCCAACTGGGAGCAGGGGTGAGAAGCCCAGGGAAGCTGGACCAGGCTCCTGGCTGCCAGTGGAGTGCAAAGCCTGAGTGGCTTTCACTCCCAGATGGAAGCTGTGAAATTGACACAGCTGCCAGGCTTCTGGTGGAGGGTGAGAAACCTGGGCAGTTGGATTCCAAGCCCTGGGGGAAAGAAGCCTCGAGTGGCTTCCCCATCTTCTGGTGGGGGTGGGAGGGGCGCAGCTTGCTGAGAGGCAGTGTGTCCTAGCCGGGAGCTGCTAGTAGAGCTGAGAGATGGGGCTCTCAGCTCCCCACACTGCCTCTCTTAGGCTGGTGGAAGGCTCCTGGTGACTCTGTGACGTACGTTTCTAGTGCCGACGTACCATGACTTATTGTCACACTGGAAGATACTCTGGATCCTGAAGCCAAGAGCATTTGTGTTACAGTTCAGATTTTCAAATAAATCTTGCCTTTTGCAAACTCCTCCATCCAGAAGGCAGGCACTCTAGATACATGCCTGTGCTAAAAAGAGTTTTCCTGGAAAGATTGCCGCACATGTTGTGGTTGTGGTGGCAATACACTACTCTGCTGATTCAGTTCAGAAGCCAGATTCTACAGCTCTGAAGCAAACACAGAAATGAGGCAGTGTAAGGCAGGTTGGCTGTCCCTACCTTCCTAACCCCCAAGTTCACACGGTCCTTGATCTGTGTGTCTTATGGCTTTCATTCTACTGTGGGGACTAACTGCCTGCAGGGAGTTCAACTTGATGACTGTGTAAGGTTCCCTTCAGCCCTTCCAGAAAGTTGAGGTGGTGGTTGTTTGTTTGGCTGGCTAGGTGGGTTTTTTGGTGCTATCGCAGGTACATTTATTTTACATGATGTGCCTAATGTAGAGCTGTGTAAATAACTGACTTTTCCGGTTCACTGAATTGAGTGCTGTTGTAGCGGTGTTGGTCCCAGGGTATTAGAGAGACAAGGCGGCTGAGGTAATAACTTTTATTGGACCATCTTCTATTGATGAGAGAGAAACTTTTGAGCTTACACAGAGCTCTTTTTTCAGTTCACTGTCAGTTCTGAAAAATTGTGTGTGGGGAGTGTCGCCTAAAAAAAAGGTTTAAATTCTGAACTTTTTATAGCTTTGTCAAAATGAAATGGCAAGAGATGACTGTTCTGAATCAAAGCTTCCTGGATTTTTTTACCAACCGAAATCCAATTTGACAAAATCAACACAAATTTGCAAAATGTTTCGATTGCCCTGACTCTGGATTTAGCAGATTAGACTAATATTAACGCAGTTCTAGTGTAATGGGCTCACTCACTTTAATGTTTGAATGCTTTTCTGCTCAAACTATACTGTGTGACTCAGGGAAATCTTGGGATAGAGGCTATATAAAATATATATATTGTTCAAGAGTTAGTTAATCCTATAGATGAGCTGGTCCTTAGTTGGTAATACGCATGTAGGGTTTCATCCAGCGCACTACAATGAATACTCAAAACAAAACATATGGTTTTTCTAAATGGTGCCAAAATGATGTGACTATCTGACTTTATTGTGGGAGCCCCACTCTGAATTTTCTCCCTCCTTTGTGCATGCCTACTCCCAAAAAAGAAGGGCCGCACTGCCTTAAAGGCTGCTTTACCACTTTGCTCTTTCCTATACTATTATACCCTGAAGAATGTACAACAAAATCCAAGGAATTCTGGTTCTGTCTCTTTCCACTGAGATCATATTGTAGCTGAAATATTGACTTTCCAGTACTGACTAGTGGTGATACCCAATGAGTATTTTTAACCTCACAACCAGTAAATATACTAACATTTTGCAGTCCCCATTACAAGAAGGAAAGATTACTAATCAGCCTTGCAAGATACTTGCTTTCCTCTCTTACTGGTATAGTGTTAAGTTAATAGAAATCCTGTATAGCTACTTCTGGTATTATATGTCCCTGGAGAGGAAGGTCATTGCAAATGATACAAGTGAATGAGCAGAGGACAGAAATGTGATCTGAGATTCCTGCAGGCTCACTCATCCTGCACCCTCCATGTGTCAAGGGAGACTGTATTTACGTCACTGTGTCTTACATAAGGACATTGATCTATAATGTGGTAGTTGCTGAGGCTGTGTGGGTCTTAGGAGGCTCCTTTATAATTGGTTCAGTATGTGCCCAGTAGGGAGCTATGTAGCATTTATGTACAACTTTGCAGCTGCGTAGAAAGATTTTGGGTTATGGAGTCTGTGTAGCGCTTGAATTTTTAAATAAGACGCTTGATTCTGACAGTTAGCTTTTTCTATCTCCTTGGACTTTCAGTGCACGTTAGTTTTAAAAACAAACAAACAAACAAAAGAATACATCATTGAACTTGCTATAAATCAGACTTGCCAAATTGTATTAGCTAGCAAAGGGCTAGTGATCAAGTTTAGTATCTGAATAAAATATCCGTGTCAAATGTGAATGAGCGAGATATTGTGCTTGGGTTGGTAACCTTTCCTGGACTATCCTGCAGAGCTGCCATAAATCTTTTCCTTGGTTCAGGTTTGATACATCAGTTGTTAAACTGACTTCTCCCCTTTCAGATCACACACTTCAGAAACCATCATATTCATTTTGGAAACGGGTTGACCAATGTATATGTTGTGGAATGAACCGGAGACTTGCTGTGGAGACAGTGTTCAGCTGTTGGAGAGACTGGCTTGTAAATAAAAATTGATCCAATATAGAAATCTGGGGAATTCAGAACACTTTCTTAAAACCAGGACCGTACGTTTTGTAGTTGAGGTAATGCTTTCTGAATTGGTAAGGATGGTGTAAGTTAGTGCTTATGAAGCAAGTTCCCCGTTGTTAGCTCTTGGTGTCCATTCGAACCTAAACAAAGAACAGTGTCTTGGGAACAGAGTACTCTGAACAGTGTGAAATGATATCAGAACCTGGCAACAGTGAAAATACGTTCTGGCTGTTTATGACACTTACAGCACACACAGGCTTGGGTTGTCAGAGCTGCTGGGTCAGAATTTCTGGGTTTGTCAGTTTCCCAGTGCATACAGTACTGACACAGGGTTGAGGAATCTGATACAAATGCGTCTTTCATGATAGCTCGTCACAGTGTTAACCAGCAAGCAACAAATTAAATGGCTACCCAGTGAACTACGGGGATCTTGACATTTATGTAACAGGCTTGTGATGTTCCTCCTTTAGAAAGCAAGTAGCTAGTCTTACTGCAACATGTGATCCAATATCTATTCAGACTGAACCCTTCTCCACCAAAAAACTTTTTTTTTTTTTTTACACATATGTACAGTAAAAAATGGAGCAGAAACTCAAAGTTGGAAAAGCCCAAAGGATAGAGACTGAACAATAGAAAATGTGGGTGGGCACTGCCTAGGTTTTCAAAAGAGTGCACTATACTCACTGTGGAATGTGATGTTGATAGGAAAAAGGAAGTGCTTCGAAGAATTTGTCTCCCTTTGTAACGCTCCTCGCTGCTGAAGGCATCTGCCCTGAGATTAAGTTGGTTGACAACTGGAGGTTCATTTTGGACTTCTAGGAGATTCGATATCTGGACAGTCATGGCTGCAGTAGCCCATATCCATTGGCAGCTGGTGAGAAGATTTGGCCTGATCCTATCAGATGTAGCATTGTCCAGTGATTCGCATGTTTGTGACTTTCAGGCCCAATTTACTGCAATTTGTACATGTCAGAATGAAGCCATGTACCCTGAGGAGTCTCCAGCTGATGCTAAGCAGTCTACTGCATTTTGGAACATGGGTCATGGTGAGCCTGTCTTTGGTTTGAGGTCTGCACAAGCTCACTATTAAACAGAGTCCAGGTTGAAGTCCTCATCCTGACAGTCAGAGGTCTGTCTGGGATTGGTGCTGCTATTTGAGAGATCACCTGCCTTAGGTCAGTGCCTGGGACCTCCCTGGCAGCTGTGTTCCATTGGAGCCATGGAATTGATCACAAGCAGGATGTGCTAAGTTCAAGAGACAGGTTTTTTTTTTTTTTTTGCAGGAGCTGGACCTAACCTGGGAAACTCACTCCTGTGGGGGAGAAGCAACCATGGACTTGACTGCTTTGAGAACTAAACGAAAAACCCATTTCTTTGATTTGGCTTTCCCTCAATACATTTTCCATACTGGGACATGAAACCCTCCGTCCCCCTTAGCCTAATTGAGCTCTTTCTCCTGTAGGCTGGAGGTGGTGGGAGAGAGAGGAGAGATCTTTTTATGAAATACATGGCCAGGTCTCTGATGCTACAGCCACGTGGGTCATACAGGTACCTAGGTAAAGACAGAGTTTTAACTCTTATGGTCTTGGTTGGCCCAAAGCTGATACCTGATGACACCTTAAGGATACCTCGGCCTTGAACTGGATAGGTGGAGGAAATGAAAATGCTACAAACATCTCAAATACTGTTACCTTTCCAGATTGTCATTTTGGACACTTTCAGTGAGAAGTGCTTTGGAAAAGCCCGTGAATAGGGAGTTGAATTCTGACTTGGCAGCCTCTATCTGTCTAATCTTTGGTAAATGCAGATGTGCATACTGGAACAATTTACTCCTGGTAGCGTTCAGTGGTACTAGTGCGACTGTCTACTCTGACATATGGAGCATGGCTTCAGAAGGTAATTTAAACAAATGGAGAGCTGCTTCCAATTTTTCAGGCTTCTAATCTAGGAGCCAAAACTGTTCTCGTGACTCCAGCTTGCCCACCCTTATTGTACCAATTCTCTTATAACCTGCCAAGCTTGCAAAGAGCCTTGGGAGTTGCTTCTCACCCTGGCGTGCAGAGTTACTCTGTAGGACCAGCACTTTGAGGTGTTTCGGTATAAAGCAGGATAAAGAGTGAGGGAACCAGAACTGTGGCTTTCAGTTAGTCTGAAGTGTTGAGCTAAATGGTCAGCCACATCTGACTGAAATAACTGGTTTGATCACATGTTCTGTGAAGTTTCCAAGTTAGTGCTAGTTTTCTAAGCTTGTGTCTATGCATCTCCCAATTCCGTGCTAACGTTGTCTCTGTCCTGGAGACATTTTAAATTACAAAATGCCCATGCAGCCAGTGAACAAAGTTGGATGACTTAATTCTAGGATTTGTTCTGCATAGTTGAGTTTCCTGAGTGTTTCTGGTTCGTGTGGGATGCTCAGTTACTGTTAGACACCCCCACTCTCTCCTTTCTGGATGCGCTTCTGCAAGGACAGTTGAGCAAAAACTAGTAAATGGTTCTTGGCGCAATCTGGAGCCATTCCCACTTTTTGTGCAACTTGAAGAAAATACCAGTGGCCCTCTATGCTGAGGGAATGTTGAGATGAATTATACAACAGAGGTCCCATAAAAACAATTCAATATACGGTAAAAGCGCCTGCATTAGCATTTAGCATGTGAACAAAACTTTGAATGTAATACACTTGGCCAGCAGAGGGTTTTGTGTCTCTCCTCCCTTTGCGAAATTGAAGGCGATACAGATGGGGCTTGCACAAGTTTTTACTTCCACTCATATTCATTTGTGAGACGTGCTTTTTCTGGAAAAAGTGCGGAGTAGAATCCTCTGTGAGCTGACATAGCAGAATGTAAGGGTTTGACGAGTGTGGAAGAACACACCCCACAAGGTAGGATCTAGAAACAAATCTCTTGTGCTGTTTAATTTTTTAAAATTGTAGTTATTTTTTTTAAACCCTGTTCACATGCCATTGTGAATAGATGGAGTATTTAAAGTCTGAAGTTCACTCAGCAGCAAGATGCATCTGCAGTTTTGTGTTCTATACGTCTTATTTACAGGATTTACAGAGCTGCTGTTTCGTGTGCCTCCTCTTCGTTTATTAGCTGGAGCTAATGTGGTTACACTGTTCTTACTTTAATTTCTGTGAACTCTTTTTCCTTATTGCGATCGACGGATAATATATTCTAGATTCATTTAGTATCTGTATTGGGTTTTCCTGTGCAAATTACTATCTTCAGCCTATTAAAGCTAGAGTTGGACATTTGACCAGTCCAAAAATAATGGGTCGTTGGACTGGTCAAGTGTTGGTTAAATATTCTCAAAGGTTTTAAAGCATTAATTCTTTAGAAAAGAACAAAAAATAGTAAGACTTCATGGTCTGCAGTAGGCTTTGTCTTTGATACTTATGCTTAATTACAAAAAGCAAGTTACGTGAGTTACTTTAACTTAGAAATATGGGAGGCACAATGAAATAAAGTTCTAAAACAAAAGGAAAGAGGCCGCGTGATGCAATCAGAAAGGTAGACTGCTACCTACATCAAGGCATACTTGCTGTAATACTTGACTGTTTGACTATGGTCATATAACAAGTGGTCAGTTGACCAGTTTACCAAGTCTAATTAAAACAAAACATCAATAAGTACCTAGTGTCAGTACTTGTTTATCTGGTTTTCCCCATGCTGGATAAAAAACTCCAAAGACACCACAGGACTAATGCACTGCATTTATAGGTCCAGTCTCTCTATTTAAAAGGCAAGTAAGCAATACTTTCACTATTTTACATATGGAGAAATTGAGGCACTCAAGTCACGCACAGCAAATAAAGTCCTGATTTGTTGACCTCGGCGCTATTAAACCAGTGTGCCTCCTTCATTAATGTACAGGCCAAATATAAATCTATTGCTTAGTAATTCCCTGAGGTCTTTAGTTGCTAACTGATCTGTAGCAGCATGTATGTATGACAGAAAAAAAATTCACAATCCCAAAACTCAAATGTATACATTTTAGCATTGCAGATGTGTTTTGTTTAAGACCCCAAAATGCTTTCTTAGGTTGGATTTATTTGTTTGTTTTTTGTTTTCCTGAAGTTTGTGTGGGTATAAAGAGGCTTTGTCCTCCTCAGGCCCTGAGTTTAGGGTTTACAAGTAGAGGCATTGAGAGAGTTCCTGGCTGTGGCTTTACACCCACGCACCCTTGCTGCGTTCACCTGTATTTACTGCATAGCTCAGATTCACTGTTTATCTTGCAGTATTTAAACATTCCCAAGAAATTAAATCTTTTCAGAATATTATTCTTCACACCAAATGCCTGTAGAATCCCAATCGTCTTATGCCCATGTTCATGTGTTGGCTGGTGTCTTAGTTCTTCAGCATTTGAGTGACAGTGGCAGACCAAAGTGTAATAGCTAAAATTAGAGTTTTCAAATCACAATTCTGAAATCCACCTCCAAAATAGCAGCGTCTCCCAGCTCTGAAAGCACACACTCGCCCCTCAGTTTTTATCTTCTGTAACTGGTGGGTGTATCAATTGCTCATGCAAGTTGGGGACTATAATAGCACTGATCCGAGCCAGGCATAGAGAGCACAGGCACTGTTCAACCTTCCCCATGAAACTCTCCAAATTCACCTGAGCCCTGGGCTGCTGCACGCCCGGTTCCCAAGTGCTGGACGAGAGCCAACTCTTCAGAAATAGAATAAATCATTGTAACTTCAGAATGTGCATGAATGGAGACTACAAGCATGAGACCACAAAATTCACTTCCACTTGTGACCTTAAGCCAGGACACATGTGACGCGTGCTTTGTATTTTGCATAGGCATTTGGAAAGCAGGCATAAGACACATTGGCTGAGTCTGAGAGACTTTGTTTTGACAATGCACATCAGTATTGATAAGGAACAGAAGCTGTTATTTCCCACACTACAACCTGGGCCCATTCTGCTGTGCACCTTTTGCACCCAAAGCTCAGTGAGTCATGCGAAGGCTGTTACCCCAGGGAGCTCATCCCTTCCTATGGTCATGGTGGTGCTACCAAACTGTTTGAGTTCAATATAATGCTACTCCAGAGGCACCCCTTAATGTCCTTCTCACATGGATGAGCTTTTTAGAGCATTCCAATATAGCATAGTTGTGATGCACTCGGTTGCACTGGGGAGTTAGAAATACACAGCCTAATCCCCCTTTTGGTGGCACTCCGTGTTGTCAGGGTACAAATAACATGGCACACTTCTTATAGCCCCTTTCACGTGCAGATCAAACATTCCACACAGGAATAAAGCTTTACAGCACCCCAAGAGGTAGGTATATCGTAGTTCCATTGTACAGCCTCAGGCAACTGAGGCAGAGGGGGAAATGACTTGCTTCACATCACCCAGAAGTGATGATAAAACTTAGATTTCCTCCCAGCCCTTTCCTCTAACCAGTAGACAGATTAATTCTCTTTTTCTTTACAGATTAATTTATTTCAGATTAATTCTTTACAGATTAATTCTTTTTTCCTCCATTTCATTACAACTATTGACAATATGGAGCGAGGGGGATTCCTTGCCATCCTGGTTTTAAAAACGGGGAAAATGCTTTCCTGGGACTTGCAAACTCTCTTAGCACATGTTTGTGGGTGAGAAGGTACTGTGTCCTGTAAGGCCAAGTGCCAGCTTTTTGAGTGGGACCCTTCAGAGAGGTGTAGCAATCCAATTAATGTAAAAGACACTGCCTTTGAGATTAAGTAGCAATTTGCAGACCTAATGTAGATGGAAATGCTAACCTAAATATGAGCCAGTTCCATAGAATTTCATCAGACTTTTCTTATAGTTCACAAATGAAGAGGAACATTTATGTAATTGTGTGTGAGTTATAAAACTAGCACTAAAATACACTTGTTGTGTAACACTGAAATTGACTATGTGATGCCCAGGTTCTCCCAGAGGCTCCTTTCTGGATTTTTAGCTTTCTAGGTATGTTTTTTCACCTCTAGCTGTGTAGCCAACTATCTGAGTGCTTAAACCACTTTGGATTCCTTGAATTGAATCCAGATATTTGTGCCAGAAATGGACTGTCAGCTCCTTTAGCTCTATTAATTAGATGTAGACCAAAGTGAAAAACAATTCTTTCAAAGATATAGTATATGAAGCTGCTACTGTGAAAGATTGTCTCTTAAATCTGGACTCCCTCAAAGCTGGCTTTGTTGTAAAAGACAGATGAAATTTTAAACTAATTTTTGACTTGGGCCTCCAGAAATGTGCATTTAACTTCACTGAAGCTATCATGAGGAGTAAAATGAGGTAACAAATGATAGAGTGAAGCAGACACTTGGCACGGACAACACAAGCAAACTATTAATTGAAAGAAGTGTTAGAACCTCTTCTAGCCTCAGGAGGCTGTTAGTGGCTTATTGAGAGGTTCGTGGAAGGAGGACTGAATGAGCATCTGTTTCTGGTTAGGTATCTTTGCCCCACAGATTTCTGCTTCTTAAAGAGAGAGAACGTTTGTATGGCTTTATTTGAACCAAACTTTTTAATGAAACCTAAGCTGCAGTGAAAAATGGGTGACTGCTTTCCCGGCACTTTCCTTTACATTTTAGAAATCTTACTGAGGTTGCATTTCTCGAAGTTCAGAGGCAAAAGCAGCCTGTAATTCTCTAAACCAAAAGATGGCTGTAGAGCAGTCCTAAAAAGGTTAATAGGCTGTAGTGAGCAGAAGCTGAGCTTTCACTTGGCCACTAGTACTACTTCTATTGCCAGCTTATCGTTGTGCCCCCCTCCCTACTCCAGAAACATTTGGGGGTAGAGGTATTGCAGGGGACGATGACGACTGGTATAAAATAACAAGGAAGAAACCAAAACGTGGAAGTTAGATGAATGTGGCTGTGGAGCAGTGGTGTCAATCCATTCCTCTGAGGTATGGTGTGGATGATTCTAAAGCGTTTCCTGGCTTCTTGTGTTGGTCCTTTCCTTCCTTTGTCAGTTTAACAAGTTCTGAACTTATTTTCTTGTTGGAATCCTGTTATTTAGTTATGGAGTCTCATGCCACCTTGTAGCCTGCTGGCTTTGCAGCAGATACTGTTGTAACCGTGTTGAGATTTCAGCATAACTCATTTTAATATGACTAGCCAATATCCTTCTGGGCAAGTGCAAGAAACAACTAGATATCTGGTGTGGGGAGAAGTCACTTTCTTGAGATTTCTGTGGTGCAAACCCTTGAGTAATTCAGTATGACGCTTCTAATTTGAAGCACATGTGAGATATGGGCAGGGCAGGTCTGCTTTCGGGTGCTCTGGCTTTTTTTCCCTTGAGGGTTAGTATGTTTGAAGGCTTCAGTTTGAAGTGGGGGACCTCTACCTATGGAATCTGAAAACATTCTTGCGTGTAAGCAGAGTGGTGGGATTGACCACAGGGTTTTGAAATGGATCTTGTTTTAGCAGTTGCTGAATCAGCTAATTAGGAGAACTTGAATTGAAGCAGGAAGTGGAGATGGCATAGTGAAGGCCTTGGGTTTGGGAGGGAAATCCTTTTGATTCTGCGGCATTCTTGGAATTGTAATTAAAATTTTAGTCTTTTAAACAGATTTGTGCATGAGTAATTTGACCGTTTCAGTTCTCCCTTAGGGTCGAATGTGGACTGCAGTCCACAAGGTTTGGCAGCTGCATAACACTGAATTTGTTGCAGACATCCATGAGACGTAAGCAGTTTAAAGAATTGGCTATATTTTGAGGCCGAGTGGGTCAATAGCTAGAACAACAGTTGTGGTTAGAGAGAGAGATATGTATCTCCCTGGTTCTGCAAACTGCTCTGTCTGAGTGGACCCCTTCAATTGCTTGGGCAGAGGAGCCGCACGTAGAGTGCAATCTGAAGGATCGGGGCCTATGTTAACTCTGATACTCAGTGTGCACACGTGAGCTCTGTGCTCCACCAATCACAGTGGTATCAGTGGCCTTGTAGTTTAAGCATTTAGTGCCATGTCTACCATGATGCTACTTCAGCAGCTGATAGCTTGATCCTGAGAATCTGCTCTGGGCTAAAATTTGGTGTGAGATTTGATTTTCATGTTTTCCTTGTTAAAAGATTGGACTAAAAAGAAACCAATTCCCTTTCCTCCTTTCTGCCAGGTTTATGCAATGTCTAGTAGTGTCATTGCAGTCACTTTCCAGTTGTGAATTTTGTCACTGGATGATGGAGAAATCCCCACTTACACCTTGGTAATTGTCAGCGATAAAAGCACATGGTTATTAAATTGTTTTTTCAGTCATGCCCTAATACTGTATTGAAAAAGTTGTCCGTTATTTTTACCAGTGCACGACCATGTCAGTTCATTCTGAGGTATGATCTCTTGGGTTTAGGACAGAATTCTTCTTTCAAAGCACCCATGCCCAATGTTCTGCACTCATTTCACATGTGCATCTCAAATTGATCATTGGCTCATAACACTGTCTCAGGTATGACATTTTTAAATCTAGTGTCAACTGTTGCTTTAGCTTCGACCATCCTACAGGGTCTGAAAAATATTTGTTTAACTTCTGCAGATGACGTGCAAAGACCTTAAGCAGGCGCCTCCGCAAAGTACCCAGTAGGAATCTGGCTGTCCATCAGAGAAATTATTAATCAAATAGCTTTCTCTTTCCAGCCCCATAATTACCTGGTTATTTGCCTAACAGTCTTGTTAATGCTGACGTGGAGATATTTGTCCTGAAAGAATAAGTAGAGTAGCTGGATACATTACTCGGGATCTACGGCAGTAGTAAATCAGAAATCTGTGCATGAGCAGGTAAGCAGTTGTGTGTTCTCTTTCAGTAGAATATGGCCTTGATTCAGCGAGGTGCTGGGCGCCCTTTACTCCCACTGAAGTCTGGGGGAGCAGAGGGGACTTGGTATCTTTTGAAAGGCACTCATATCTCCTGGATTGGGCCCCACATGCAGATTTTTTGCAGCCTAATTATTAATTGCATGGCCAGCTGTAACAAGATTATGGTGTAGGCCTCTTCTCTGCAGTTCTGTTACTAGAACTATAGAATAGCATTTAAATATATCTCACCTTCGTTTATTTTAGAAATCAGAACATGGACTTTTTAATATCAACAGGTTCTAACATTATAGGCTTGTGAAAACATAAATGCATGCATGTTTGCTTCTCACAGTACAAAACAGGGTTCTCAGATGCACTTTTTGCCATATGAAGTGGGATGACCAGTCTATCAGCTGTCTCTTACCTGTCATTTCAGATCCACTGTTTGATGCTTGTGTAATCCCAGTATGATGTATGGTTTTCTCATACCCCTCTTGCTTAATCACGAACTGTTACATATCTGAGCATTACTGCACATTAAAAAATATTACATAGGATGGCATAGTTTCAATGTAACAGCTCAGTGTGTTGCCACCGCTGCTTAGACTGGAAATGCAAAAGGATTGGTTAGCTGAGGTTAGGTGAAAGGAATTGTTACACAAAATGACAGATTGTGCTGGAGGTTCTTGCTGTTTGGGAAAAGGAAGACATCAGTGCTTAATATCTTATAGAGGTCTCACTGTTGAAACCTTTGAATGCACTTGGACATACAGTGCAAACCTGACATAAAGGCACTCCTTGTAGCCCTACAACACACCCTGGATATTGTGCCAACTTACTGTTAGGAATGTGCCTTAAAACATTTGGCTCTGGGTATTAGGGGGCTGGGGTGGGATACGCTCAAGGAGTTTGAGCAGTAAGGGAAACTGATGAGCTGTTTGTGCAAACTGCCGTTATCAATCTCTTTAGGAGGCTCTTGTTCAGTGGGTGAGGGGGTGGTGTGTGCACTTGGTGGTGAGGAGTGCGTTTCTCCCTAATCCATCTGCAGGCATTCAGAGCTCTTGAGGGAGACCTCTTCAGTGATGTGCTGTCTTGGAGAAGAGAAGCAAAAAAGAGTAAGAGGCTGATGGTAATTCATTGTGGTCGCGTGTAACACAGGGTCAGCATTGCCTACTTTTGCACTGGTATCAGTTTGTAGCGATAGCTGTGTGCCAGGGGGCTGCTTGCTTCCTGGGACATGCCTTTACTTAATGCTTGGGAGGGTGGGTGGGTCGGTATCTGCTTCCAGAGTTGAGACATACCTCTCTAGGGAAGAAAGTAGATACAGCTATTTCAGTCAGTGCCCTGTTCAAATACCTCCATTTCCCCAGGGTAATGCCATTCATTTTAGTGACTGTAGTTTGCTGCTGCATTATTAGCGTACGTACTCACAGCACGTTCAAATGTAAAAGTTCGGCATGTGTTGTAACAATTGTTCATTTTCTATGTCACTTTATCAACCGTGTTTTGACCATATTAACTTATTGTTTTATTAGCATGTTCATTTCACATTAGACCCAGATTTGATTCTAGGCTTTATAGCCGAATCCCTGGCCCCCAACTGTTTCCTTGTCATCATTAAGCCTTGGTTGTGGCTTAACAGGAGCGGTGTGTATCTGTAGTGGGCTTTGCTACAGGATTATCCCATTTCTTTGAATCTGATATTTTTTTCTCCCAATATCTCAACAGCTTTGGGGGGACTCCTTGCTGGTCTTGGCAATTGGTCTTCCTCAATGCTTTCTTTAAAAAGATTGACAGCATGTTTCTCCATCCTTCCTCATACACACCACAGGGAAGCTGTTCTGTATAGTTCACTTACAGAGCAGAGAGACTGGTGGTTGCTGTTGTATGGCATTTTTGGTACACAGCCTGCCGTAACAACTTTCTTCCTGCATGTGACTACATTTCCAAAAGTATGCGGCTAAGCAACTCCAACGTTTTAGTGCTGCTCTAATACAGTGTCAGTGAGTAACAGTCTTACAAGGCTGACATTCCCTCCAGTTCTGCTGACAGCAGCGAGAACATTAGTAAGCTAAGAAACATGTTCATTAAGAGCCAGGTGATCTAACAAGCTGGTCTTGACTCTGGCAGGCAGAATGAATTGGACACGTTAGCTGAAATGTTTTGGCCTGAGTCCTGCTCCCACTGTCAGTTAGTTCTGGTCAAAGTAACAGTAAATTGGTTGTAGTTTAATGGGATGCACTCTTACTTTTACAAGGTATCCTCTCACTTTACTATGATATTTTATCACGGTTGTTTCACTGATCTGACACCGCTAAAGGCTGTTTGTTTTTAGTTTTATTAGTATTGGCTGTAGGACAGTTTTTCAGTAAAACCACTTAGGATTTTAGAAGTGCATCTAAAGAAAGCGTCTTACATTTAAAGTGCGTATCTCAAAGCAGTTTAAAGAACCACCCACAAACAGGTAGTTGGGTGTGACGTATAACTTTAATCTTTGGTTGGAGTACTAGGCTCTGAATAGACAGCCCCTGTTCCAGAGACCTCCTTCAGTTGCTCCTCTGTATTTATTTATCTTAACAGTCTCATATCTGTAGAAATAGTCAAATTGAAAGGTATTCTGCTGTGGAAAAGCCCCAAAGTGAAGAGGTGATTGTCATTTATGAATTAACAAATGAAATGAGTTACTCAGCGTCCTCCCACCCCTGCATGTTCATTGGGATGCTCAGGTTAACCGAAGTCAGTGGTGTACCGGGGGTTGAGCAGTGCTGTTGGTTGGTTTGCGGTGGGAGTTAAGCACAATACTATTCAGCTGGAAGCCCACCAGTGACGGAACAGCCTGTGCATTTTTCATCCTCATAGTGGGTAGCTCTCATCAATCAACTATTCCAGTACAAATGCTTGGGTGTAATACCTCCTAGCCAGCAGATGGAGACAGTCCTTTGTGATTATAGCATCTTCTCCCAACAGCCTCAGATGTGTCCAGATTTCAGCATTTGTGAAATGGAATATTACACTAAGGATTACTAGCATTAGTACAGATAGGCCAAATGGACACAGTAGATGAGCTCTTGTTAGTCTGCTCCTCCACAGTCAATGCAGTAAAATCTGTGTATTGACTTCATCTCAGATCTGTTTAAATGGGATCAGAATAGATCTCAAGAGTGGTGCGTAAGAACTTGGAGGTCTAGATAGTCTACGTGGTTACGTGAAAACAGTTGTCACAGGACTCCATACCTGCTGTTCTAGAGCGTGGTGTCATGAGCTATAACAATACAATACATGCCAGCCTTTCTCTTATCTGGTGTGAAATGAAGCAAACATACGTTTTATCTTGCACACATTTTAGTTCACTAAAATATTGCACATCAAATAAAAATGATAGAATTGGAAACGTAAACATTGTGTCACTGTAATTAATGTACAGTTTGAAATATACTTTTAAAAAACTCAATCTCTACAGTAGTTGCACATACTTGAATATCTTGAGCCTGGCTGATTAGACTCCCCACAATGGCCCTGCTAGGGCAAAGGATTGAACTCTTTTTATAAAAAGCATTTCAGCTTTCTTCCAGCTTAATGGCTTTTCTTATTATTCTTCCCTGTTCTGTTTCCAGGCAACCTGGCCTCCCGCAGGATCTGTGCACCCTGATGACGTCCTTCCACTTCTCCCCGCTTCTCTTTGCTCTCCCCCCCCCATAGATGCTCTGTTTTTTCCACTGATGCTGAGGTGCAGAGCTGAACACATGCAAGCTGCTTCTCATCTCTACTCCCACATGCAGTATGATGTGCACTTCTATACATGTGTGGGAAAGACAACACTAGAACAGCCTGTGTTGTATCATCTGATTTCCTAGGCCTTTCCATTTATTCCTCCTGATGAGACTGGCTAAACTTGTCCCATTATCTTAATAGCTAGTGTAATAAAAATAAGGGGGTAACTTGTCCCGAGTTCCATGAAATGTGGGCCAGTGCTGGGAAGCTTCCTCAGCATGATTTCCCCCGAACGTTCCATTTCTGATTGGTTTAACTTCTGTACTTCTCAAGTCAGACTGACAGCAAGGCCACATTGTGTAGTGGACAAATGTCCAGTTGGTACTAGGCTGAGGCACTGGGCTTAAATCAGCTTTTGAATGAAGGGTGGATTTAGGCCTTGTCTGCCCACAAATTACACCAATTGAACTAAAATTAGTTTTAAAATTACTTCATTTAGTCTGGTTAATATAAATTTATATAAACCAGGTTGTGTGTGTCCACATATAGGTTTGCACCAGTTTAACTAAATTAACGAAAACCAGTTTGTGACTCAACCTAGTGCAACTTCTGTGTGTAGGCAAGGCCAGTAACTCCTGACTTTAATTTGCACAGAACCGGTGGCAAGAACTTGAGAAGTGTTCTGCGTGTTAGGGGTATATGGAGAGAGTGAGTGTGAGACGCTTGGCCTCATTATCCATTTCTGAATGTTACTTTCACGGAGGCTCACCCTGGGGTACTTGCACTGCATCAGGAGATCTGATTCATAACCAGTGAAGGTACATAGTTAGCGCCTGAAAGAACCACTTGCCCTTTTACGGTTGTGTTTTTTGTGCATGTTTCTTCATACTTGGAAGATGACTTCTTAAGTTTTAGATCAGGTTGGGTTTTGACCTGTTCAAGTGAAAAAGGCAGAATGCAGTAACTCATCAGTTTGCTACACGTATTTGGTAGTTTGTATGAATGAATATGCTTAGGGCTTGTCTATGCCTAAAATGCTGTAGCTACACTGCCATAGCGCGTCAGTGGAGATGCTACCTGTGTCAATGGGAGTGCTTCTCCCATTGCCGTAGGTAAGCCATTTCCCTGAGAGGTGGTAGCTGTGTAGTGTGGTCTATGCTGTGAGTTAGATCTGTTTAACTGCATCATTCAGATTTTTCACACCCCTCCTTCAGTGACGTAATTATACCCGTCTAATTTCCTAGCATAGACCAAGCCTTAATCTGAGAGAGAGTACTTGGGTGCAATGTACGCCTCTAGGATAGCAGACCACCACAGTGAATCTACATATTTGATTATGGTGGCCAGTAATAATCCTAGCTCTTGAATGTTGTTTTTCATCTGTAGATCTCCAAGCACTTCACAGCGGTGGGTGAGGAGCTGTCACATTCCTGTTCTAGGGCTGGGGAAACTCAGGCACTATGCTACTAGTTGTAGTTAGAATAATACTTCTCGCCTCCATAGGACCGTCGAGCCAAGGCTCTAAGGGTCTGTCTACACTGCCATACGACACACAGCTTGTGGGGCTCTGGCTGAGGCATTGTTCAGTTGCAGGGTAGGCTCAGGTTATAGCCCAGGCTCTAGGACCCTGCAGGGACTGAGGGTCCTGGAGCCCGGGCTCCAACCTGAGCCTGGAGGTGTACACTGCCATTAAACAGCACCTTACCCCAAGCCCTGCGAGCTCCAGTGAGCTGGCACGAGTCAGTTGCAGGCTTTTAACTGCAGTTTAGACCTACCCTAAAAGTCTTCATGGATGTTAGTAACTGTTGTCCTCTTTTTATAAAGGATAGCTGAAGTCTTACAGTGAGTCCTAGTTTGCAAATGCCTACTCTTAAATCGGGTAATCCCAAAGTCTGACCAGCCTCTGAATTTGACATTTTCTTCCCCTCTAAAAGTGAGCACTAAATAAAAGGGCAATCAGGCTGGGAGATCACATACAATACATATGTGTTAAATTGAAAACAGAGTGGGATGATTTGTAGCAAAAGGTGTGATGAAATGCTAGATACCTTTTATTATCCTTTGGTACTGAGCATCTGAAATGTGGATGGCTAAATGCTATATATTTGTATTGACCTTTAGTGTCAGAAAATTGCAGCCTTTGCTATGCCGAAGAGGAAAGGATAGCAGCCATTGGGACCAGGAGACGTAACACACCTCCTTGACAGAAGAATGTGCTATGGAAAATCTTACACTCTCTTTCAAAACTGTCTGTGGCAGTGGCAAGGCTGGTTTCTCTCACTTACGCTTGCAAACACTGTCCGAGTTTTCAGCTCTGGGTCAGATAGTGGTTAGCTGACGTGAGACTTGGTCTGCACTGACAGCTAAGTCCTAATCAATATCCTATCTGCTGACTCTTTTGACTGGTCATGTTTAATCATGCTAATACTGTGTAATGTCGACATTCCCTATTTATCAAGTCAGAGCTGAGGTGGTCTGCCATGCTCTTGTGCAAATGGCTTAGCCTGCCTCCACAGCCCTACAGGGAGTCTTGGTTTATAGGCTCAAAAGTGCCATTCAGTTGGGTCCTTAACTGTACACTGAAATGACACGTAGCGCTTATATCACCTCTTATCAGCTGTACAAAAGTGAGTAAGTATTATTCTCGGTATGATTAAATGGCTCATTTATTCCTCTTCAGAGTCTCGTAATACCTCCCTTGTCTCTCTTCTGCTCAAAGTGAGCAAAGCCTGTGATGATAGGTCTTTTACATTAGCATTTTCAGCAGCCACTGGAAGTAACTTAAACTCTCCATATATATTTATTTTTCTTAAAATAAATGAATGAGTGGGGGAAATGGACTGTGTAGAAATGTACTACTGATGACTTAATGTGTCAGGTGATTGTAGCAAGCATTGGAGAATAGGTTCAGATTGAATACAGATTACAATAGCTGCACTGAAACAAACTCACAGTTTGAGAGAGAGGGCTTCATCTAGCTCACTGTTTATAAGACATTCTAATTTTCTTATTTCCAAAATCTCCAGCCAGTCGGTTGAATGCCCAAGCCTACAGGATGTTACTGTCGTTCCCTGTCGTTCCCCAACCTCCTGAACAGTAGAAGCATTCAGCATTTGGTAAGGGTTCTCCCCTTGGACAGTGTAACTCCTGGCTCTGACGCCGCAGAAGCAATTTCATTCAGGGAAACTTTCACCTCTTGCTGTAGAACAGAGGACAAATGTTCTGGTAATTGACTAGGTACGCTCATTACAGTGACTGGTGTTCTGGAAGGGCTGCCTCACTGCCAAGATGTCTTCATAGTTGCTGTGCTCAACTGTCATCCTTTCTCCCGTATCGCTGCTACCAGAACATGGAATTTCCTGGCTCCTTTTGCAGACAGCTTTCTGCTTCCAGTAAGAAGATGCCTGCTGCCAAAAGTTTAAAAACTTTAGAATTCAGGAGCTTCAATTCCATTTTCATGAACATATACATTCTTAGGACTTGGAGAAAGTTACTGGTATACTGGTAAGTTACACTAGTACAGGTCTCTGTGTGGGCACTGTTACACAGGAATACGATGGTTCACCTGGTGAATTGTACTGACACAGCTATAGTAATATAATTATGCTGCTGAATTTCCTCATCTAGACAAGCCGTTAGAGATTGGATATCTAGGATATCAATGGCTTCCAGGATTGCTACCCCCACCCAAGTGTTGAAAATAGTGAGATTTTTTGAAAAATAAATAATGTATTCTTTTAATTTTCCTTCTGTTTATTAAACCTTTAGGGTGCAACTGGGACATCTTTTCAAACTTCTATTCATAACAACAAGTCTGGAAGCTACCTTTTTAAAAGCTGAGATTCCAGCAAAATAACAAGACTCCAAAAGCTGGGGCCTTGAGAAAAACACCAAAAATTGTGACATGATAAAATCGCAATACTTTACAACACTGGACTTCCCAAGTTGCAGTTGTTTATCACCTATACATCTGGACTGAAGTCTTCCAGCCTTCCACATGCATTTCATTATTTCAGTGCAGTCACGTCAGTCCTCATTATAATCCAATATAAACGAACCTTGGATTCAAGTGGCCTGCCTCACATCATATACAAGGAATCTTAACCTCTAGTCAGATTAGTAGTCCCTCTTAACTTCTATGGGTGCACTTGCAGGAGGTAGGACTGCTGGTGTGAGTCAGGGTTTGTAGGACCAGGCCCTTAATTTGGTAGCTGTCTTCTGGACTTCAGATGCATATAAAACAACTCTTCCATTGTGGGAGAAAGGAAGTAGAATTCCCCATTCTCCTAACAATGCATCACACAGACGGTGAAAATGAGGATCAGAGTTTTTAACCCATGTTGCTTCTGCCCTCAGTTGTGCTGGCGAGCGTGTGACCTACCTAGCAGCGATTCCCTGATGCAGGAGCATCTCCTGTGTGGCAGGTAGCATTCAGTGGTACTGGATCATCCCCATAGATCTGTACAGCCAAAGGACGCCACCTCAAATTCTAGAGTTTCTGCCAAAATAAACAGGTGTAAAGAGTAGGAGGAAGTTGAAGGACTAAATTAGCTAAGAGCCATCCCACTGTCAAACCTAATTCTGAAACCCCTTCACTGTTGATGGCAACTGAACTGCATTACTAATAAACCCTTAGACAGATTTGGTTTTGAATTCTAATTAATGTTTAAATAGTTATATATAACCCAAGGGATTCCTACTGAGTCTGCCATGGCATTTTGATGCATTCTATTATGCCTAGAAACTAGCGTGCTATAGAACAGGGTTTTCCTTAGAGCTCGCACTTGTAAATAGTGACCAAGTACCACTCGCTTTAGCTTATGAGCTCTGAGATCCCGGCACAAATGGAATGACAGACAGGAATATTAGGTGTGGGCTTGCTTGTGTTTTTTTCCAAGGGAAAGGCAGCACAGTTCTAATATTAAATAGGAAAGTAAAGATGAAGTATTCTGGCTCTACTTACTCTGAGACACCAGCCACACTACCTGGGATGCAGAAGAGTTTCCTTTTTACAGCGATCCCAGGTCGTTGTATAGACTGCTGCTCTCAGGCACCTAAAAGCAATCTGCTTGTAGTGTTTCGCTGGCATGTTGAAGTGTAGGTCAGAAAGTTGTTAGGCTTTTGTCAGTTGGACAAAACTGCTTGGTTCTTCTACGTGCCAGGAAAGGTCACAGCAGAGTACAGTACTCAGACAAGTAGAGTATGGAAGTCAGCTGTTACTCTGATGCTGTCTCGGACAGTTCATCACTTCTTGATGCTGGCCTTTGTTGGCCCCACCCCTATAATTTGAATGGTCAGTATTAACACTGCTGCCTTTCCAAAGATGACAACAGTTGTTCATTGTCACCTGAGATGAGACAAAGGACTGGCAGGGACCTCCTACGTCATGGAGTCCAGGTCCCTGTTGTTGCAGCCAACCTGGTATAGAACCCTGTTCTTAAACTTAAATGTAACTGTATTAGATTTGCAGAGTTGATCTGACTGCATCGGGTGATGTTAACTGTCAGCCAGGTAACACTTGGGCAAACAAGAATATGTATTTTTTCTAGATTTTCTAGTGTCTTAATTTAGAAGGCTAAACAGTAACTCATTAATTTATTAAATGTAACTTATTTACACTGAGTGTACATGTTCCTGCAGTGGTGGGAACTCCTTGCTGCACTGAATTTACATAGAATGCGTGTGTATAAAAAGCTTTTCAAAATAGTAATTACAAAAATGCATCTTTAATATTCTCTTAGGCATCTCATTAGCCATTTGCACCTGCAGATTCATTAGTGTGGGCAGCTGTAATTGCACATTCAAGTTGAGCATGAGGTTGCCCCAGTTATTTTTGGATGTAATCATATGCATAATTGTTAAAAGTCTGTCCCATAAAGTAGTTAATTCTGGCAGAGCGTTTAAAGTAGCATTTTCAAAAACACTGGGCATTGGCCTAACTCTGTTCCCATTGAAGTCAGAGGAGTTTTACCATTAATTTTAATGGAAATAGGCCATTACTGAGTGATTTTGAGAATAACTCCCTCTTTACGTCCAAATTTGGCTCAACAAAATATAGGCATTATAGCTTTCTTTATGTGAATGCCTAACTTCCTGGTGACTAGATGTGACTGCGTGGAGAAGACACCCCAGCAGTACAAGTAAATCCACTTGCTATCAGAAAGATAAATGTAAAAGTATCAGTGTAAAGCAGCTGTAGTTTAATAAAGTAGCATCCACATATAAGTCATAAACTTAGAAAGAAACTGACAGCTCTCCTGCTGATGAATGATAGGGATAATGCTTGCATTTGCTCATTGATCAGGAAATTGAATAGGAGTGCTCCTGTGGCTTTGAAATGTTTATTTTTATTACCAACCCCCCTGTACTCTGCGAGGGCAGTACCAATATACCCATGTTGGCGTATCCTACAGCTCTGTCTCTTCAGTGATGTCACAAATGGTAATATTATATGAACAGTAATTTTAGAATGCTCTTGTCATTTTCCTGTGCAGATAGGCAGAGCACGCTGATCCACATATGGAAATAAGAACTCCAAGTAGGATTTAATTATGCAGACTTGCATTGATTTTTAAATGTTTAGGTGCTTTTTGCAAAAATATCCTCCTAGTGAATTAGCTGAGAAATGCAACATCCTCTGCTATCCTCCTCAGCTAGAGCAAGTGTTCAGTTTTTGTCTTTAATTAGAGTAGAGAGCTTGCATATTGATAGCTCAGTCCCTGGTTAGATGGACTGTAGAGCAGTATCTTTAATGAATGCCACTAACCAAATAGCTAGTTACACTTTTGAACCTGTGTTCACATGGGCTTCCTCTTCAGGTCCCACTGTGATCTTTAGTCTCTGGAGCTAGAAAGGTCACATTACACAAGAAGTCAAACAGAACATTTTCTGTTCAGCTTCTTGCCATTAAGCCGCCAGCTTGTGTGGGCTGATCATTGCTAGTTCTGCTTTGCTTAGTGAAAACTTGATGGCTGTAATCTCCCTATCTGGATGAATCATATGTTATCAGTGTTTTTTCACAGCCAGTGTATGATCCAATGTTTTGTTGGTCAGGCGTCTAAGCCTCTCTTTCCTTGCTTTCTTTGTGTGGATTTGAAGTGCCAGTATTGGTTTAATTTCTCTGTTGCAAGCAGAACAGTATTTGTTTCAAGGAAGCATATATGAATATTAACCACAATTTAAATCGACAAACAGATGTTTGCATGAATTTCTAATCTCACCAAGAGGGCATTATGTCCTGTAGCAAGGACTCTGCTTCCTCTGATATTCTCTTTAATCTGTGATGTGATCTGTTCACTCCTTTTTTTTTCTTCACCTCCATTTACAAACGGGCTCCCTATTGCGGTGATGGATTGTCTTGGCCCATGATTTGGCACTTGAATTTGTTGAGAGAGCAAATGGCAGGAAATTCAGCAGTACCATCAGCCAAGATTTCTTTCAGCAGAAGAGGCTATCGCTACAACAAACGGAGGCCTTTCTGATAAAGTTAGTTTCCTCCATGTTGTTAAATGGGAACATAGATATGTTTAATGAGATTTTTCTGAGATCGGGGCACATAACACTCTGAAAACATTTGCACCAGGGGACCCACTTATAACACCGTAGTCCTTGATCTGTTTCAAATATATCGTGTGGCTGGGACCAGGCTGGATTGATTTAAATTGGCAGTCTTAATCATGATTTAAATCAGCAAACAGGAAGGTGATGACCAGTTCACTTAGCTTACAAGATGAGAAACTGTAACTTGGATATGCAACTCTTCAGTGACTCTCTTGCATACAGTTCTTGGCATTTCTAATAAGACTCCTTTCAGAATCTTAGTGAAAGCTGTGTTTTGGTTGTAGGACGTTTCATTCACCCCCAAGCCTATCTGTGAATATGGTGTTCTTAGAAATACATATACCTGTTAAACTGTCAATGCTTCCTGGTGGCTGCTTATATTGGTCACCTGCCATACAAGACACTGCTACATCCAAACTCTTGTAAGCAGGCGTTCCTGGCCAGACACAAATGGTAGAAAATTGCCTGGCGGTCAGGAGGTTACCCTTTCCTTTTGGATGCGGGGCTTGCGTTGCTATCTGTGCCTTTATGTAAAGATTAGGCTGTTGCATTGTGCTCCAGGTGGGACTATACCTTGAAACTATTTGGTGGCTGAAGCTTGTGTGGAACAAAGCAGCTCATTTCTTAAGTGGAGCGTTATGTTGGGAGTATGACATCAGTGCTCCAGGATCTGCACTGGCTGCTTGGGTGGAATTGGGGTAGTTGGCAATGTCCTGTAAAGCCTTGAGTGACCTGAGAGCTATCTACCTGGGACATCCCCTCTCTCCCCATGTCATACTGCTCCCACCCTGAGTTGGGTGACTTTCCAGGTACAATGAGTTTTGAGTGCCCGACTCTTACTTTGTGTAGCACTGCTTGACCAATAGAACAATCAGGCCACCTCTTCATGATTGTGCCACGAGTGTGGCAGGTCTGTTGGTATCATGCTGTCATACTCAATTTTCATTTTCTTCCTAGAATTGAGCTAGAATTAGCCTGCTTCCCAATTAATAGCAGTGATAAACCAATTAGCCTTGTAGGGCTTTTTTTAGTGTTTTACTTTGAGCTTACTGCTATTAAGTTGTGGTGCTGAGCGTGTTTGTGGCAGGCTCCTCAGATGTTAGATCCTGGATACAAATATTTATGGTTTACCTCTGCTGATCCCTACATGAACTACAGATGTTTGGATCATGG
Organism: Mesoclemmys tuberculata; assembly: GCA_007922155.1. NCBI lineage: Eukaryota > Metazoa > Chordata > Testudines > Chelidae > Mesoclemmys > Mesoclemmys tuberculata. The sequence goes on from ML675648.1 coordinate 326,982, forward strand.
AACAAAAGCTAGCTTGGACAGTTTCCAAACATTTGCAAATGTGTTAAGTGCCTTGAGTCCACCCTAGAGGTAAAGACTCCAGTGTGTTTTATACACTTTAGTTTTTTGCTCTAACCAGCTTCTATTGTTCAAAACTTCCAGTGGTAATGGCTTCCTGAATTCTTAGTTCAAAGTACTGTAGTTGCTACTGCAAAGAAATGGAAGGGAGCATTATGCAGTAATTCTTTCTTTGGGTCTCTGCTCAGTGAGATATGAGCTAGAAAGTTTGACTGTGAAGTCTGTGTGCTTCTTCTAATATCGTAACTTTTCTCTGGATCTGGTATTCTGTCCTTGAACAGCCTCACTATCCTCCTAAGAACGATGGCCCATGCAGCGGTCAGCTGAACACCTGCCGAAACACACTGCTACCTTCCAACTCAGTTTTATTCAGGAGAAATAATATTAAAAGCAATCAAACAGATTTTATTTAAACCCTGATTTTTAAGAAAAATTAAATAGTTTTCTTTTTAAAAATTAAATTTGAAATAATGACTCATGTTAAGGCCTGAATTTACTATAATTTGTGAACATTTCAATTAAATAAAAAAATATTCAAGCCGTACATGTTGGCTGCCAAAGTTTTAAAGAAAGTCAAACCACTGAACTGGTGGAAGTAATTGGCTAGGCACCTGGAAACAGTTTGTTGAAGTGCTTAAACCAGTTTTTGACTCTAGTAACTTTTTGCAGGAGCAAAGAGGTGTTTTCTTTGTTTGTTCAACTAGCTCAGTTGATTAAGTTCATTCAAAGATAAGAAACCAATTGGGAGTTGAAAGAGCAGGAAGGCTCATTTTCTGTTTTCAATCAATAAAAATGAAGTGTGAGAGGATGAGATTTACTAGTTCTAAAATTTTAAGATATGGTGACCAGAAACAATCAATTCAATTCACTAACTGTAGATCATATTTCATTCCTTTATTGAAACATGTTTTGTGTTTAAAAGCGATTAAACTTTAACTAATAAAACAGCTTTTTTTAAATGCTGTTTTTGTGCATTTTTTGATTGTATTCCGAAATATATCCAAATGCAGCTTGTTACAAATTACTAGTTTTTAAAAAACTAATAATCTAGTAAATAAGAATTGCATCATTCAATATTTTCTAACGTAATAAAACAAGTAAAAAATTAAAAATCTGAACAAATGTGTGCTATGATACATAGTTGATTAAATGTGCATAGATCTAGTGTATCCTGCTGGTGAGCAGAAACTACCAAATGTAGTGCAAAGACGATGTTTGGTTGCAAATTCCTGTGTTCTAACGATTATATCAACCTTTCTTCAGAAAAATAAGAAAAGTATGAATGCAATAATGAATAATTTTAATTCAAGGTTTCCTGCTTGCTGATTTCAATCATGATTAACACTGGTGATATAAATTACTCTGCTTTAAATTAGTCCACCATGCCAAATTCCAAACATCAACGTGGTTGGTCATCCCAGGATTGAGGAAGATGCACAATTGCTAAACAGGAACTTTACATGAAAGAATGGCTTTTGAAAATTAAAATCTTCTGGCCCCAGAAATCTCTGTTAGACCATGTAGAACTGAGCATGATGTTGGATGGAAAGTAGAGAGGCCCCGGAGTGGGGGAACTAGAGGGCTCTCAGTTCTTTCTGGTTATAAGTTTCCTCTCACTGAGCTTGCAGCTATGCAAATTGGGAGTGTAGAAATGGCACTGAACCAGAGAGTATTTGACAGCATCCCCCCTGACTCTTCTTAACTTTTCAGGTGCCAAATGTATTAGTATTTGGTCTTTAGTCACTAAACATGGACAGGGCAGTCTACCCTAAGGGGGCAGAATGCCAACACCTTTCTGTAGTCCCAGGCTAAAATGCACAGTTTTTTTTCAAGTGGTTTTTCCACCATCTTCCAGTGTCTTACTAAAAGTATTTTATTTAACCACAAACTAACAACTGCATATGAGAACTCTAAATGGAAGATGCAGGTCTCTGCAGCTGAAAAACCTCTCTCAATTATTTTCTTCATCTCCAGATATCTAAATTAGGAGAGAGTTCTTTGTTCACTACTGTGTACTTTATGGTAACCAATAATTATTCATCCTAAAATTTTTCTCAGCTGTTCCCCTCAATACTCTTTGACGTACACATCAATTAAATGCGATGGAACGTTGCTCTGCAGTTCAGCTGCCCTCTTGGGTATCAAGTCAAGTCCTGTGGGGCCTCCAATGCTCTCTGGCTAGCCCAGCTGAGCTGAAAGGAGAATGACCCTATCAATCCTAGTAGATATTAGAATAATTGTAATAGGATAATGGTAATTAAATGTGAAACTGGTAATTTCATGCACTTTGTCTTTGCTCTTTGAGATAGTAGGAATATCCCCACCCAAAGAGTTTACAATGTGTGTGCACAATGGGGCCCAGGTCCTGACTGGGATTTTTGGGCACTGGCACAGTGTGAATAATGGCAATGCTATGGGTGAAGTTAGACCAATAACACGCCTGCTAGGAATAGAATAGTGCCCACTCTGTACGCTTATGTGGGATAATTATGAACAGGATATACTGTTCTTAGCACAAATATGCACCCGTGCAGCCATTCAAGAAGGCGTCACATTTCTACCTGGTAAGTCCCATGTTTTGATGAACATCATTGTAATTGTCATTAGAAAGCAAGTGTCTAGTAATAAAGATGTGTGATTTCTTTAACTAGTAGTGAATTTAACATTTGCTATTTTAAAATTCTTCCCAGAAACTTTTCCGATGAATGTCCCCTTGCCCTGCACTGTTAGCTGCTGACAGGGTTGCATGTAATCCCCTGACTTCCCACTTCTTTGCTCTCCTTTACTGGAAGAGGTTTTAGCGCTACCTCAGCATTTGCTATTAGTTGGTTTGTGAGCTCATCACTTTGCAATCGTAGTGGGTTATTTTTTTTTCCACCCGTCCTATTCTGGCCTGCCCTTCTCATACTGTATATCTGATATGAGCTAGTTTTTAAAGTGAATTGCCTTGTTGTTGTTGTTCCTCTGTTTTGCTAGATGTTTGTGCATGAAAGAAAATGCAAGTGGGTTTTAATTTGCCCCAGTGGGGAGATCCCACTGGTCTTTAATGCTTGCGTATAAAGTAATAGATGACATTTTAAAGATAGAGCCATTAGAGCACAGTTGCATTAGCAGACCACACTTCTGTGCGTGTGGAATAGTGAATTGGTTCTGTTCTCCAAGCAGCTATGTTTTTGATGATTAAACAGTCACTCAGAAAAATCTTTCATTTGTTTGCCTTCTGAGATACCCTTTGAGCACTGTAGGAGCACAAACGTTCTTAGTAACAACTATTTAAAAGTAGGAATTGTGTGTGCTCCTGAAATTTATTGCAGCATTTTGCCTCAAAGTTAGTACATCTCTGCCGGCTCATTGCACTGAAATATATGTTTGAAAGAAAGAAAAATCCAAAAATGACATACAGCCCTGACCTACTTTGGGAAACTGTGGGTCAAAAAAGAACAACTTTAATTTTTCTGGCTTTTCACTTGGTAATGATGACTGTGGTTTTTGGAAGCTTGGAAAGGAGAAAACAAGACTTAGCCAGAGCTGGCAGTCTCCCGGTCTGCTCTTTAAAAAGGAAAATATTTAAGATGCACATAAACTTTCTGCTGAATATTTTCACTTTCTTTGAAATGGAGATGGAAGGCCCTGGACTAAAAGACTGAGTTTCAGTGTAATTTCAGTAGCTGCCTTTGTAAGACGTTGTTCTGTGACATCATTTTGTGAATCTCAACAAAGGTGTCTGAGGGGCCTACAATGGCGGAACAAGAGAAGAGCTAGTTTTCCTTTCTCCAGAAGTGGAGGGGTTACCATTGTTATACACCTATGCAACACCAGGTTGTGCCTCTTGGTTACACAGCCACTAATTTGCACGTAGGGTCAGATCCTTGTTACATTAAAGTCAATGGGTCCAGGTGTTTTAGATGTTAATTGGCCAACCATAAGGGAGGGATGACAGATACCAGGAAGAGTCTTCACTGCTTGTGACTTGCTCAATTAAGGTCCTCTGGAGTCAATCAAGAATACTTGAAATGGCTCTAACTTTTTATTGTGCTGTTGTCTGTTCCTTTAGCACTATGTAGACAGCGTGACTTTGTCAATTTCAAAATCAGGCTGAGTTTTCACTAGGAAAACTATTTCTTGCTTGAGTTATCTGACTTTCCTCTATCTGTACTCAGGTACTGCTCTTCCTGGCACACTGTGCTCCCCTTTCTATGCTCCCTTTGGCTATTGCTGTCCCACCTGATTTTGCAGCTGTCTTTTCTGCTATATGCAGGTTCATCAGGCTAGCTGTGTCCTTTGCTATTGCTTCCCTGTTTGCTTGAAGAAAGCGAGTTTTGTATTGCTACTTACTCTCTGTTCTGTGCCACTGCTTCCACATTTTCAGTCCTTGACTCACCTAATACCTATTCTTGTACCATAATGAAGTCTGACCAGAGTAGTGGTCAGGCCTTAAAACATACGTATAGTAAAACCGCAGAGTTATGAACACCAGAGTTACAAACTGACCAGTCAACCACACGCCCCATTTGGAACCGGAAGCATGCAATCAGGTAGCAGCAGAGACCAAAAAAGCGCAAATACAGTACAGTGCTGTGTTAAACGTAAACTATGAAAAAATAAAGGGAAAGCAGCCTGTAGCTAAGGGTTATATTTTGGGACCTATCTGAGCAGCTCTGAGAATTATGTGAGCTCTGCTATTTTTTAGCACAATGGTAGAGCACTTGATATGGTGGAGTGAGACTGTCACCTGTGTTCTTAGAAATGAGTCCTGCTGGGTCTGTCTTTGGTGTTTAAACCCTAGGCTGATTCCGCGTTTTATAACTTGGAAGATTATATTTTGCCTTTTTTGCCTAACACTAGAGAGAGATTCCTTGGATGCAAGGCATGTGGTTATCATTTTACTTAAGAGCCAAAGACTTCGGGAGGCCCCAGAAGCTTGGTTTTAATGGTAGAGTCAAAGGGTTCCTCGTGCCGCATTGCATTAGGTCACACAAGCTGGGATGGTGGGAGAGCTGGATGCACTTCTGAATTCTCTGCTGCTGCTGCTGCTGCATTAGGTCAGTGGCTCCAGTGTTCTTTGTGAACATTCCAGGGTTGGTTATGCTGCTGTGAGACTTGCACGGAAATTGTGAGAATGGCTATTTTTATCCTAAATGTAGTTTTTCTTCCTTATGATTTCATGTTTAACACAGTGAGTGATTATGTCAATACTGATGATGACAAAACACTTTTTCTGGGCTCCTCTGTGTAGCGTTCCAGTGCTTCTTCCTTGGAAACCTCGCTGTCTGTTTTTGCTTTATATTGTTTTGCAGTTGAAATTTTCAGTGTTTTTTGCCTTGCAAATGCACACTCTTGATGTGGCTCTAGAATACAGAAAATAGAGCTCACAATTCAACTGTAAAGCACCCTGAAACCCCTTTTTTTTGGCTGTTGAGAGCAAGACCACAAAGTGACTTGCAATTCTCCATCTGAAGATGTATTTTCCTAACCTGAACTGCTGTCGAGGGCTTAAATAACCTTTCTTCTATATAATAATTTGTTTTCCAAACTACAAGGTTAAATTTTAGTCTGATCCAAGGGAGCAAGAAAACACTTAAATGTTTTAGAAAGTGAAGGAACATTTTATTAATTGGTAGCGGCATCTGTGCTGTGAGCTGGCATGGTTTTTATAGCCTGTAAGCTTCATTAACTTTTGATGATAGAATTGTTAATTGTTCAGATTGCTATTGTTTTAGTGGTGCACTCTTTAAGAAATTGGACCATGGTTTTGTTCCACTTCTAACTGTACTCTTATTTGCACTTCATTTATCGTAGTCTAGTCTTGTTCACCCTCCCCACACACTTCACATGGTAACAGAAGGCTGGGGGTGGTGCGTGCCAGCTTTCAGCGCACTGTCTGGGTACTACTGAGGAGTTCTCGCTTCAGATACGTCAAGGGATGTTATGGAAGTCTTGTTTCTTCTGGCTCCTTGATCATGACTATTCCTTTCTTTTGCAGTGTGAGACCTGAGTTGCCTACTCTCCTTATGAAACTGGTTCTCAGTGTGGGGCTGCCTTCGTCGTGGAGGTTAAAATAGGAATGTAAGGCAGGTGAAGGGTGCCGGGTTGCCAGCAATGGAGACGGAAGTGCTATCTCTGCAGAGTCAGGACTTTACAAGATAGGCAGCAGCAGTGTACGCTTCCTCACGCTGCCTAGCCTGTGCACCTCAGCTTTGCCCTGTAAGGACCACCGCTAAAAACCAGATGTCGTTAATCATTCCTATTGATCCAGCTCCTGGCTTGTTTCCTGAGTCTGCCAATAGGAATATCGACAGAGGGAGAGCGGGGGGCGGGTGGGGGTGGGGGGGGGAGAGAGATGTGAATAGGATTTTGTCGAGAACTAGGCTGATAGAGGCAACTCTTTATAAAAGCCACCAAATAGCTGTGAAATAGTAACTAATGATATCATTACAGAACTTAAACTACATTTTTGTCAGTGATGGTTGGCTAGGTAGGCAGTGGGCTATGCTTTGCGCCCAGCTAGCCTATATGAAAATATGCTTGAATTATCTTATCCTCCATCTCCACCTACCCCACCTGTTGCATCTATTAAAGAACCAAGATAGTATATGCTTTAGGAAAGGGAGTGTCTCTTTACTACGTGTTTGTATGATGAGGCCCTGATCCTGATTAAGACCTCTTTGTGCTACTCTCATATACATAAGTAATGCCTCTATGCCCCACTACAGATCACTGGAGAAACATAAATATGCTCTTTCAGTGTATCCCGGTAGAAGACTATAGTTAAATGCATGGCATTGAAGGAGTTGGGGAGAGGTTAAAGGCAGCGAGGCAGAGCAAAGACTTGGTTTGATCTGTGAGTGTTATTTTATTGTCAGAAGCTTTTAAAATCTTTTTCTCTGGCTTCATCAAACCCCCTTAGACTTACTATGTAATCTGTAGAAAAGGTGAACCTTTGAGTATTGCTAGGACAACTGGGTAAGATTTTTCAAAAAGTGCTTAAGTGACTTAGCCTAAGTCTTGTTAGGCTTCTAGGTCACGTAAGCACTTTTTGAAATCTTACCCACTGCCTGTTCTCCAGCCAGTGTACAAATGTAGTTCAGTGCCATGCCCGAGTATTAGAACAACATTGGAACGGCTGGGGAAAGTAAGTTAATGAGGATTGAAATGGTTCCTTATGTAAACCAGTGCAATTGACTGACATTTTTCCTGCAGCCCTGCTAAGCGTGCTAACTCTATCCAAAAGTCTGTGTAAGGAGGATTTGCCATTAGATGTCATGGAGAAGTCAGTTAACCACTCCCTTGAACACTTCATTGTGTAGCTCGTGAAACGAACTGGCACTCATTATGGAAATAAATTTAAGTTCCTAACTCCCTAGTAAAGACACAGCGAGGTCGATGACAGAATGCATCTGTCAACCTAACTACCATGACTTAAGGAGGTGGAGTTCCTTAAGTGATGGAAAAACCCCTTCTCTTGCTGTAGGAAATGTCCACATGGCAGAACTACAGTGACATAACTACAGTGCTGTAGATGTGCCACTGTAGGCCTCACAGTGTAGATGCAGCCAGGTGTTAAGAGAAGGCTTCACCTGGTATGAGTAGATGGCTCACATGGCAGGGAATCTGTCTCATGGTATGGGAACAATGAATTTCTGTATTTCAGGCTTCATTTCAGATTAATTCATGAGCCTCTTCTGACTTGACTTGACTTGCAGTAGTGATCGATATCCATGTAAATGTCCCTTAAAACTCAGCATCATTCTGGTTCCATGAGGTGCGAAGCACTTCCTCCCTGTGTGACTTTTCACTTGCTGTGCTGAGCGAAGGAGAGCTCACCCCCTCCTTGCTGCCTTCCACCTTCTGGTGTGCTTAAGGTGCAGGAGATGGGGTGGTGCTTCATGTCAGTGCTTGGCCAACCACTGTGAAAAGAGCTTCCCTCACCCCGTTCTTGGTGGGGTAGTTTTTTATGGGACTGTCATTCTGAGGGAGGGAATGCTCACTTCAGTGGTTGCAATTGTTTCCCTGTGACTAGGTGTTGGAGGAAGTCAGCTTGTCTGATGTGCTCAGAGCCAGTTCTTCTGTGGTGAAAACCTGAATCATCTGTATTGAGGAAGGAGAATAATAGGCTGTTGGGAAATGCCAGCAAGGGGAAAACAACTTTATTTGCCTCTTTGAAAATGCTCTTTAAAATCCTTGAAGCCCCGTGCCCTTCTTCCTTCCATGCTGAGTGATAACCAGGAAACTTCCCTCTGCCAACTTAACCCTCAGTGCTCCTTGCAGCCTCTTAGGCAGGCTCTGTGTTTTCTGGGTCTGTAGCACAAGGTAATTTCCCCCAGGCTTTCCCAGGAGAGTGTGATCTTTTTATACCATGTACACCTGGTACCCAAAGCATTTCTGACTGAAGTGTCTTCACAGCCAAAGTGCCAGGTCTCCTATTTAAGGAGAATATGGTGGTCTGGGAAAGTTTAATCCAGTGGAAAAGCCCTTTGAAGACAAGCGTTTAAATGACAGCTCTTCTGGCTCACTAGCAGGTTAGGCCAAGAAGAGAGATTACCTCACCCCCTTGTGTTGCTAATATCCTGGGACCACCATGGCTCCGCCAACGCTGCATAGCTCTTCTGGCTGGTATTTTTCTACGTCCCCTTTGTGACTGCTGCTGTTTTTTGTGGTTGATATTATTTTTATTAAAGATAATGTATTGAGCCCACAGCAGTTCCGTGAGGTAATGAGGGCACATCACACACACAACAGACCAAATCCTAATATAAGCAGTCACATGACATCAGAGAGGACAGTGTAATAATTCATTTAGTCTTGTTTAAGACACTGACCAAAATGTATTATCTGTATTTTTCTTGCATTGGGCCATATAATGTCCACCATCTAAAGCCATGTAGCCTGGCTGTGTAATCAGATTTTCCTAGGGCAGATATATATAGCTTTAAAATAGGACTTAAAAAACCATAAAGATGCTCAGGAGTGCTCGCTCTATTGCCATTTACAATGCTGGCTCTTTCAAACTCTGATAACTCTGTGCCATCTTCACTGCCACTGCTGTAGAAAGTCCCTCCCCCCTTCTTTCGTTAAGCTTTATAAAAGCTTGTTCTCACTGAGAAAATCCTCTCAGCGAAAAGAATGTGATTGTGAGATCTTTGGGTCTCATGTGACTCTCGCTTTCCAGTCTGCCATTCAGCACTCTCCTCTTAACACACAGTGTAGGTTTATCAAAAGTGCAACTAATGAAAATCTGCCCTGCTCCCATATTTGCTTCACAACGGAGGTTACTCTTCTGAAGAATGCTGCAAGCCTAGAACATGACAGCAGCAATTTGTCACCTCATTAATCACTGCCAGTTAGTGCCCAGCAATTTTAGGAAGTGGAGAAAGGGGTCTAATTTTTGCCATTTCACCCTGTCCCTCAGCTCTAACTCACTTTTGGCCAGCCACTTCTAATCCCAGTCACCAGACTGGTTTGCTGGATGTTGCCATTTCTAGCAGGAGTGGCTTTTGAAACCAGAGCTGGAATGTTTCCTGTTGGGTGGAGGGGTTGTGACAGATTTGCTATTTCCATGTGACCCTGACACTTCAGAATCAGCTAATGGCTTGCCCTCAATTGTCTGCCATTTTTGCCATTGTAGGCACCCTCATTGACTCTAGGACAGTGGTTCTCAACCTTTCTAATGCCGCGACCCCGCAATACAGTTCCTCATATTGCGGTGACCCCAAACCAAAAAATAATTTTGGTGGCTACTTCAAAACTGTAATTTTGCTACAGTTATGATTCGGAATGTAAATACCTGATATGCATTATGTATTCTCATTGCATATTCTCATTGCATAGTTTGTTAAAGTTTCCTATTATTTACTATTCCCTGTGTTGTTTTCTATTACACACCTGTTACTATGACCAGGGGGCCGTATTCACATGCTTAACTAATGGATCTGTTTTTTTCCAGATTAGTGGCAAGTTTTCTATATAGAACAGTGTGAACTACATCTTATAGTGGTCTCTTATAGTATGAGACCGATGTAGTTCACACTGTGTAAATGTATGGTGCTTTGTGTAAGTGTAAGCTGCTTTGTGTACTGTATAATGATTACACACAAAGCACCTTACACTTACACAGTATTGTGTGTATGGTGTGTGTACTGTTTTTACATTATTAACCTTTTTTACACCAGCAGGCTGTCTCGCAGGCTCTCTTGGCTCTCCGCCTCCTAGGCTTCTGTCCTCCGGCGCTTGCTGCGTCCGCCCACTGATGACGTCAGCAAGCGCCGGACACACGTAATGCGCTGCTATGGACTGTGGAGCATTCCCCCCGCTTCCCCCGCCCCTTAGGCCCCGGACGGATGATGCAATCACGTCTGCGCATGCGCGCAGGCATTCAGTTTGGAACGCGCATCCATAACGGTGTGCGTTCCAGCTGAATAGCGCTGCTACAGATGGTAGCGCGACTTCTCAGCGGCTAAAGCCATCGGAAATATGTATTTTCCGATGGCTTTAGGCGACCCCTGTGTTTTGGTCGTTCGACCCCCGCCGGGGTCGCGACCCACAGGTTGAGAACCGCTGCTCTAGGACATTACTTCAGATTTTAAAACAGTGCCGTTGTGTACAGTGAAGAACCTGGGACCTAGTCAGCAGACCTCCCTCCTCCAGGCTTCCCAGGGCTCCAGTGCTGTGATTCTTACAGATAAAACACTCCCTTTTCTGGCAAAGCTTTTGTTCTTTGAAATCCATAACTTCCCAACTTCCGAGTCTATCAGATTATCAGAAGCTACCCTTAATAGATCTGTGCCCTGACTGTGGGGTCGCAGTTCAGATCTCCGTGCTTTGAGTCAGGAGAGGGAGCCGTGCAACACTTTGTAACAGAAGTGAATTTTGTTTGAGGTGTGTGAACCTTTTGGTGAACTGGCTAGGCTTTGTTCAGTCTGGATCTCCTTTCACTACATTAACTTTCTCCCCACAACAGTCCCCAGCAATCTTCCTGGAGGCTGAGGGGACATGGGAGAGAAGCTAGGACAAGCTGGGCTTGTCAATGTGAAGGTAGCTGGCTGGCCCGCTGAGCTGTCTTTATTCTAGAGGATTTAGAGGGCAGTGTGTTGTCCGTCCTATCATCTTGAACGCTGCACCTGCAGCACCAGGTGAGATCTTTAGGCAAGAGTGGAAGCTCAGGTTTGGACGGTAGCAAGGTGTGTTGGGTGCAGTTACTGCACAACTGACTGCCTTTCCCCAGTCTACATTTTTAAGCAGAAAATTGTAAGCTGTATATTTTATTTCCCTGAGGAACTTTTGAAAAAAATGTACACTTGAAATTTCTATTCCACAACTGTATGGAACCGTAAAGGAGTTCTTGGTGGAAGATAAGTTCCCATAACTGATGAAGGAAAAGGTCTAGGGAACAGCCAGGTGACTGGCTGAGTTAATTTTTTGCTAACTATTATTCTGTGTATTATGATTTGGTTACTATAAATTATAGCTGTCACTGCTCAGCAAATGAATGTGCTTGCTGCTGTACAGGACACACAGGCATGGTTCCTGCCTGGCGGAGCTTACCGTCCGACCCCTGTTCTCCTGGGTCGTTCTGGATTTTTTTTCGTCATCTGGCTGTTTTCTCTTTTGAAAAGCGCTTTTCCCATGATGCAGCAAGTGTCCAATTCCAAGGCAGCAAATGTCCTCAGTTAGGCATGTTCTTTAGTGTCGTAAGCCTTCTGTTTACATGCCTGTTTACCGCTTGCTATGGAAACATTCAATTCCACATGAAACATGAGTCTTTGTTGCATTCAAGGTGCGAATGCCTGAGTAAAGCCCTTAACTCACGTAGCCTATAGCAAGACATGGATGTGAAATTTCATGCGCACTAATCCCTACAGCTTTTCAGATAGCAGTTATTTATCCTGGTTTGATCAGATCCTGGGTCCCTATGAAACATACTCTCAGTGCGTTTTTACAGTTTACCCTTGTTTTTCCCCCATTGATCAAATTAATTCTCTTTTCAAAAGCAGCCGCTGCCCTCAGCACCTTTTCGCTTTTAAATCAGAGCTAGTAGGAGGGATTGCGCTCATTGCTGACTCGCATTGTGCATGCAGTTAGAGACCTCTTGTGTAATGCTAAGGCTTAACATATATCTCTTGTAGGGGATGAGCTTTCAAGGACAACAAGTGAGCAGTGTTGTATCTTGTGTAGGATCACAGCATGCCACGCTGGTAGCCGTGCTCGTGGGACTCAGGACAGTCTCCCTGATGAAATACAGATTTTGAAAGAGCCTGTAGTCCATTCCCCTCCCTTGCTCTCTTTCCACGACTGATAGCAGCATTTGGTAGGCGCATGCAACTCCTAATGTGATGGGTATCTTGTTCTCTGCCTTCCCAGATTACTTCCAAATAGTCACTATATGTTTCAGATCTCATGCCAGTGCGGTTTCTTTGTTCATTGACATGCCATGTCCCGGTATGTGAAGCACTTGCCCTGGTCTCTGTGAATGTCGTAGTCTTCTACAAACAAGCTATTATGTAGTTGGGCTTTCCAGTTTCTCATGTTTACTTTTTCTGATTTTTTAAAAAAAGCATTTTTGCGTGGTTTGAATGTTTTTACAAAACGTGGAAGTAAAATCCGAAGTGAGGTGTCTTAATATCTTGCTCTCCTGGGTATTACAACCTCCAAGCAGAGGGGAATCCATTGGGCTTTCTGAAGCTTCACCCTCCCAGGAATGAGCTTCTGGCCAAAATGAGGAACCTGCAGTGAATTTTCCGTATTGCAAAAAATGTGAAATATGGTGTGCTTAATAGCTTTTGTCAGGTTCTTAACCAAACCACAGGAACATCATTACTATGTGTGCTTCCATGCCACTCTATCACTTTGCTGGCTTATGGCATCCACCCTTCCTTGACATTGGCTGTCTTTTGTAAATAACACGACAGCAAATCAAAGAAATAACACCAAAGAATATGTTGTGTTGTGGTTCTCTTCTAGTGTGAAATGCCCACTCTAAACAAGAACTTGCTGGTGTGTCCCCAAATCATTGGCTTGTTTTTGCTCATCGCATGGTTGGCACACTGTTGCTGTCACTCTTGCATTGCCAAGTATCCTGGTTATTTTTTAATGAGGGTGTGGTTTTGGTTAGTGTGGACCATACATGGTGGATGTGTGCCGTGGAGGGTTTTGACTTGCAGTGTTGCTACAGACGCCCGCAGCACTTGTCAGTTTCCATAGGTGGGATTCCTTTCTGGCTTTGAGAGCAGATTCCATTTTCCTCACCCTCTTGCTCTGGCATGGCATGGATTGTGACGCAGTGAGAGCTAGCTTTTCTCCCTTCAGATTAGAGCAGCATGCAGCTGCTCAGATGGTTTTGCAGGACGGACGTCTGTCCTTAGCCGGGTGCTTTCAGTTAAACACTCTGTTTCCATGTGTGATGGACACGCGTTGCTCTCGTCTGATCAAAGCCCAATCCCTTTTACTGGAACACTTTGAAAGAGCTTTTTAATTATTCCAGTGTAGTTCAATATTTTCAAAAAGTTGTTCAAAATTGGGAAAATGCGGTGTTCCTTTTCATGAAGTGCCTGCCTATTTCAGTTTCCCAGGCATATTTGTGTAGCCAGCGTTATGCCCTTGTAGGGTGTCCATGGACAAGTCCCTCGAGGACTAGAGAGGAAATGTGTTCCATCATGGGCATGCTCTTTGGCTTCAAACAATAGATCTGACTTTTGTCTCTGAGCTGAACTTTGAGCCTCGTGTGCAGCTGCCTACATGTTACTCCTGGATCAGAAAAGTGAAAAGGAATACAAGAGAAAAAACTCCTCTTCTGTGTACATAGAGCAGCATGGGACTTTTTAGAAGACACTTTACTCTGGCATTCAAAAAAATTGACTTTCTCACCTAATCCCTTTTTTCATTGTTTAAAAATAACTTTTTAATAAGCACCCATTAAAAAGCCAAGCATGAGATTAAATGAACTATTTCATAGCAAACTAAACATTCTCCATCTAAGCAGAAATCCTATCCATCCTTTAGAAGCTGGTAGATCATTCACATTGCCTTTGATGCCAGTTTTATAACAATGAGGCCTCTGTTTCTACTTTCTATGCAGTTGGGCAGCATGATCAAGCATACGACAGTGTCTAGATCTGAAGCTGGCATGTGATCTTAGATCACTTCTGTGGAGTAAAATTGAGATGCAGAAAGTGAAGCTCAGGCTTATGTAATGTGGAGTGTGGCGATTTAGACTAGTTCAAATGAGGCCAAGGAAAAGGGCAGTGTATGTGTCTATTTCCAACCAGCATGCTTTGGATTGTGCAGGTGGTGATGTATATGGGGTTTGATCTTCTGGAATGTGGTGCACTGATACCTTATCTGTGCATGTGTAGGTGGCAAGACTTGCTGCAGAGGAGCAGTTTAATACCGCTGCAAAGAACTGATGAGAAAGCAGAGGGGAAAGGAGACTGTCTAGGTTGGAAGCAAAGGAATTCTTTGAGACATGGAATTTTTAAAGATCAGCTGGGTGGAGGTGCTAGGGTTTGCTAAATCAGAAACTGCGGGTGGTTCTTCATGAAAAAGCATCATACCTGAACAATTAAATGTCAAAACACTTAACTAATTTGGCAACCTGCCTACAGTTGGATCTTTACAAACCACCCTGTCCTTGCTGATGTTCACCAGTCCACTTATTGCATCAGTGTATTATGCAAAAGAGAGTAACATCATAGTGTGTTATGCAAAACCAGAACAGAAAGTAAATATCACTGCAGTCAGTTTCCTTCTCTGTGGGCTTCTAACATGCTTCAGTTGGTCATGAATTAATAGTCTTTTTGGGAAAACAGTGAGATTTTTTTTCTCATTGTTTGATGCTCAGTTTTTCTCTTTTTATCAAATAAGTGTCCCTACCCCCATTTAACATCAATTTCCCATGGTTTCTATGATGGTCACTAGAAGGTTCCAGTGTTCTTTTTTCTGGCACGCTAAACTTCTTGGCTGCGTTTTACTGCAGGTGGAAAGGCTTTGTTGGCGTGTCCCTGCCATTCATCTGTTCTCAGGTTTGATTTGATCAGAATTGACAGTTTGCTGCTGATTCCTCACAGTTGTTTTCTCACTGACTTCCTACCCCTTTGAAGCCTCTCCTCTTTCTATGCTGAAGCGTCATTCATAAAATGAATTAAAATAATCCTGCTTGTTCTATGGAGTGTAGTTTTGCTACAGTGGTCAATTTTTCCCGAGTCAATTTTAAACTGTGGGCTGTTTGGGGCAGGAACTGTTGGTTGTTCTCTGTGTGTACAGCACCTAGCACCATGGGGTCCTGGTCATTGATGAAGGCTCTTAGATGCTGTGGTAATACAAATAATAAATAATATTGTGAATAGGTGAGTGAGTGAGTGACCCATTCCTTTCTTTCTTTGCCAGGTTGCTATAAAGATCATTGACAAGACACAGCTGGATGAAGAGAACCTCAAGAAGATTTTTAGAGAAGTTCAGATTATGAAGATGCTCTGCCACCCACATATCATCAGATTATATCAGGTATGGGCATTGTATGGGCTCTTCCCTCCCTGAGTGGGCTGTGCCACAGACTTACCTGCGTAGGAGTAGCGAGTGTAGGGCTAGCGGAACACTTTCAATATAGGAAAATATGGAAAAAATCTTTCTTTTCAAAGTTACAAAATACTTGGATTTAAAAAAACAAACAAACATGCTGAAAATAGCTGTTTCAGTAGTTAGTCCTCTGTTTTACTGGAGGATCAAATGTCCTCTGAGGACAGCCTGTTTCCATTTGTTTATGGCTATTGTGTGCCTTTCATTTTCCCAGTTTAGACTAGCTGTGGTGTCTTCCGTAGAGGATGGTCAGGGGCACTAGTGGCAGTAGCTTCACGCCTGCATTTTGTTGCAGACTTTGCTCCAGCTGTTCTGGATTTGTTGACTTGGCAGACAAAAGCCGCAGGGACAGGTCCACAGTGCATGCAGTGTGGAGGAGCTCCTTGGCTCTGTGCAATGGTATTGTGTGGGGGCGCTGCTCTCACTTCAGGGATTAAGTGGGACAGCAAAGGAGAGGCCAGAAGCGATGTGGTACCCGAGTGAAGTGAGTGGAGAACTAATTGGCGACTAAACTTTGGTGAAACTTGAAATGTCTTGTAAAAGGTCTTGGTCATCAATCTCCTTGGCTAGGCAGTTAGTGACACAGTGGAAAAGGGCTCCCTTCCCTGTATCCTGCCAAAATTGCCCATTGAAATGGAACTGCTTGTCAGCTATGATCTGCTGAGCTGAAGATGCTGAAATAGAATTAGCAGGTAGGATCCCTTTATTTACTGCTTTAAAACCAATGGGTTAAATGTGAAAGCAGAGACGGCTTCTGCATGAGCCAATGGACAGTACTGTCACATGCATCTGTCTGCCGTTCCCGAGGGCTGGATCATGAAGTGAGGAAAACGCTGTTCTCTTCTCAGACTGGGCAGGCGGTAAGTTTAGCCTGAGAAGGGACTGAATTGCCAGAGATGCATTAGAACTGAAAGATTCTTATGTTGTTTGTAACTACTTGATACTGCTGCTAGCAATACGGTTTGAACATTTGAGGTAACAGTTTAATTATTTAGAGGTTTATTTCCTCTGTGATTTAATTGGAGGCTCTGTATGTTTGCCAAGAAGAGAGGACACCATGACAATCGGTAGAGCTTGCCTTCCCCTAGAAAAGCTGCTGTCTGCTTGAGGCAAAGCTGCTTCTAGATCATGTCTCATGGCAATCGGTGGCTGTTTAGACTCTGAGAAACTAAAACTGAGAATCTAGAGTGGAAAAGGTTAATGACGTGGTACCTTGGTCAAAGAGCCATGTGTGAGATGCCTGTGGCAGTCATTTGAAGAGTTACACAGGGTGACAATGCACAGACAGAATCCTCTCTGGAAGAGCTGGGGCCTGTAGTTCTTTTTTGATCCAAAAGCCCTTGTCAACCCATTTTATGCAATATAAAGCCTCATGCAGAGTACTCTGAGAGATGGCAGCCATGTCTCCGTTCCACCAGAGTTAGAACAGAGCATCCACTGTGTGGCATTTTTCAGCTGGCTGTTTTTAGGGGGTGCTTGCCAGAGGAGTTTTATTCTGATTTTTGAAATGGTGCGTGGTTGTTATAAAACACTTGGTAAATCTGAAGAGAGGGAAATCAAAGCCTTCTTTTCATTAAAGCCTTTCCTCCACAGCCGTTCACTAGAGATCTGAATTTGAAAAGCACATTTTTTGTGTTTGTAATACCCAAAACCAGTAAATGCAAGAGGAGAAGGTGTCTCCAGTACCTGAAAAAATGTGCGAGACCAGGTTTGCCTGGAAACAGGAAGATGTAAAAAAACCCCATATGTTTCTTTTGCACACGTGCGGAGTAACTGTTAAGTGGTAACTGTAAACCACATCACATGACAATTGAGTCCAGTGGGAGAGAACATTCTGAATCTAAGGACATGTCTCTGCTACACTCATTTATTAGCTTTTCTGGAAAACAAAAGAGAACCTGCTGATTAAACAGCTGCTGTTGCCCAGGTTGGACATCTTTTTTTTTTAACATGAAGGCCGCATGTTTCAGAGCCCAAACTCTTACCAAGATCCGCTGTGCTTAGTGGCTCTCTTAGCATGAGAGGAACTGTCATTTCAGGTGCGGCTGATTATTTAGACGTTGTGGAAAAGTCAAACCCAATCAAAACGTTTATATGACTTTTTAAAAACCTTGCAGAAACATGGGTGTTAAGCCAACCTCACCTGCAGGGTTTGCCGTCCAACTGTTTCAGCATTGAGAGTTGGGAAATGAAACTGATTTCCTTGATTTTTTTCATTGTCCAAGTTTTGAAGCAATGCATAAAATAAATTAACATCATAATTGAGGCTTGGAAAATTTCCCAGAGACCAACTTGTCCAAGGACTAGTCCTTGAAGTTCTGGTGAAAAACTGTGCTGACATGCCCCTAAAAGCCCCTGTTGCTAAAGCCACAGCTATGAAATAAAAATAATACAAGCTCCATGTATTGCCTGTAATTGTGCACTGTCAGCTAACTTCCTATTTAAACATTAGAAATGTAGCTTTCTGTCTCTGGCCTTTCTTAGACCAACTGTTCCCACTGGGCTTCTCTGCAGGTTTTCTTATCAATCCAGGGGGCAGAGCATTTAAAAGCACTGATGTGACATCGGAGTACGGGGTTCCATGGCAAGTCAATAGGATTTGTGCTCCTAAATCAGTTAAATGCTCTTGAAAATCCCATCCCATGGATCTCGCTGCAGTGCTTTGAATGCAGTGCTCCCTCATTCCCTTCACGTCCTTTTCCCATTCCCTTTCCCTCTCACACAAAGCAGAGGGGGAGATCTCTGGGGAAGTGGAAGAAAGGAGAGGGAAATTCATTATTTTTTAATGTATCCCCTCAATCTCTTGCTTTTACATACACCCACCAGCTTACCCATTTGGGCTCACACTCACATACACAGTCATGGGCACATTTTCAAGCTTGCTGCTGGAAGATCCGTTCCCTCCAGTTAAACCAGTAGTTGCACCTTGGCTGCCTTGCTCCCTGGTGCTCATCCTCCCAGCCTGAGCAAAGCACAGCTGCTCCAGCCACTTTTCTTCCTGGCTTTCCTTCCCCTGCCCTAAGAAAGCAGCACTAGCTTCAGGCTGCTTTGTTGCCTTCTAAGTACCCCTCCTCTTAAAGGATGACTGCCCCATGCCCATCTGTTCCCAGGCTTGCTTCTTTCCCCATGGTGCTCCATAGTTCTGCTCTCAGGTGTGCCTCAGGTGCGCGAGTGCTTTGAGCCCTGAGCATGAATAGCTAAAAGAACATTTAGACTTGAAGTCTTGTCTTAGTACTAATGCTCTTGGGGTCACTAGTAAGAGGTAAAGAAATAAAACATGTTATTTTGGAGCCGAGCCTCTTAACTGAGCTGAAATCCCTTCCCACGTCCTTTCCTTGCATTGGCATAGTTTGGTATCACCTGCGCAGCTGCTTCTGCCAGCTCCCATCATCCGGGGTGATGTTACCATGATAGGTCCCTAGAGAACCTTACCGTGCCCTGGCCATCTCTTCTATGGCTTCTAGAGCAAGTCAGCTTTGTAGTGGAACTATCTGACCTTCCCCAGGGACCGATTTTGGTGTTTAATTGGTTTGCCGAATATGGGAGACATGGGTCTGATACCGTAACTGGCCTTCATTTATTGGAGAGCTGCATGCCTACCCAGAGCCTTTTATGAAGACAGGTATTGTCTTCTCATTTAAATGTGGCAGTTCCCTAGAGCAAAGCCCTTGAGCCAATCACTTTTATGATTGCTAGATCATGACTCATTTGAAAGTCACTTAATTCTGCAGCTAGTCCCTCCTTTAGAAAAAGTGTCCGTAGTTACTTTATTGTTTCAGAGTGATGAATGATTAATACCTCAGATAAACTTTCAGCTCTGCCGTGGCAGCCCAGGGAAGTCTCTGAGGTTGTTGAAACAAGTGGAGACTAGCAACTGAATATTTGGGGGGAGTGGGATGCAGAAGGGTTAATTCTTTAAAGGTTTTAAGTAGCATTTAAAACATCCCGTTTAATCATTCTTATTTTTCCCCTCCCCTCCGTTGCCCTGTAAAGCACTGCAATCCATTTATTTTAATTTGCTGAAAGCAGTTTGTGTCAAAGTTACAAGTAACAAACACAAAGTCCAATTAGCTTCACTTCCTTTGCACTGGGCAGTCTCCTCAGCTGTCACTTTGTATCCTTGTGTGTCCAGGTTATGGAGACGGAGAGGATGATTTATCTGGTGACAGAGTATGCTAGCGGAGGGGAAATATTTGGTAAGTATGTTTATTGCATTCTTTAATCAGGTAATGTACTTAATCAACTACAGTAAACTGAAAATAGCTGCTTCACATCCCCTGTTTCAGTTGGGAGATGTCCTTCAGCCCTGGAAACTTCCATTGACAAAGGAGTAAAAAAAAAAAATCATGTAATTTAAAGGAAAAATAAGCCATTCCATCCAAAAGGGCATCATCTCCATGTTTTCTGTGGGGTTTCATTCTTAGAGGTGTTTCCATTTTTCTTCATCTGCATGTTGACACTTGGGGTTAAATCTATTGCACAGTGGTTTCAGAATTGCCTTTTAAAGTGGTGTTCAAAACCTACTGGCAAACGGTAATGTGAAATTTTTGGCTGCAGCTGTGGTGTTGGTGTTTGATGTTAGTAACTTCTAAGCTGACAGGCTGTCTTGCAGATCTACAGTCTTTTGTACTTCAAATCATATGATTTCTCTGAGATTTTTGATAACTTTTGATGTCCTGTTAGTCTTGCAATCTAGAGCTTAGAAGCTTACATTTTTAAATACCATTTTTTGCTAACAAGTTTCTAGCTGGATTTTTTGACGGATCTTATTTGTCTGAAAACCCTATTATATAACTGTCTCAGAATTGCAAAATTGTTATTTTACAATGATGACTAATGAAAAATCTGATGGTATTTTACTCACACGTCAAAGTTCTTTGGCCCCAAGTGATTGAATCAGTATTTTGCAAGATTGATCTGTAGCAAAGTTTAGCAAGCATGAGTCTCAGGAAAAATCCTTGTCCAGTTTGGTCAGGAAAACGGGGTCCTTTTAAAAGTACGCTAACAACCACCTTGTTTAAAACCAGTTCTAGGCAATATTATTCTGATCTCACTGTGGAGTAAAACTTAGAGACACATCTGCGAACGCTGGAGAGTTCCCTCTTTATTTAGTCTGCTCTAACTTGTTCCTGTTCAGTCAATATTGAGATTATCACATCTCCCTTAATGTCAACATTCATGTTTGCCATGAAAATAAGAAAGGCTTCTGACTTTGCTGGAGCAGACATTGGGTTGTAATAAAGGACAAAGCTCTTAATGAAGCAGGGATGTCACCAATTCGCAGCAAAGCCTATTGTGGGAAAATTATAAACTTCATCTGAAAAGTTCATGCCCACGTTACGCCAGCACAGAAGCTTCTTCTTGGAGTTGAAACCGGCTAAATGCTATAAGGTTCTCTTCCCAGTTCATCCTGAATGTTGTTCTTTTTACCTGCACCCCCAGAAAATGCTTGATGAAGCCAAAGCACCTAGCCAAGAGGTGATCCGAAAAAACTGTACAACGGGATAGGGAATAAACGTTGATAATTTGCTTCGTGTGTTAACAAACGAACTTCTCATGAAATCCTCTGAACACAGCCTTGTATTCAGGGAACTGCTGTATGACCTCCACTCTGAAGCAGCACTATTCTGTATTGGAAAATTTCATCTTTCTTCTGCTTTCATGGTATGCCATCCTTTGGGGAGCGTGTTTTGTGCTAATCTCTGCCTCTAGAGTCACAGTGCCGCGTGTTTGAACTCCGGTCTTAGGGGAAGAGCCATGACGTGTGGTAAGCAGTATCTGCCGTGTCTGAGAAGCCTCCTTGCTATTCTTGTGCATGCTGAAGAGGCAAGCAGACGTTTTAGTTCCCAGCAGCAAATAAAACAATGCTTGGTACTTCTGTCCTACTTGTTGTTGTTCCCAAAATCTCAGAGGCCTCGCAGTACCCCTGCATGTAGGCAAGTATTACTTGCTGCCTACAGATGAGGAAGCGGAGGCACAGAGATACTGAATGAATTACTGTGTGGCCTTGGGCCATGGACTGAGACCGTACTTCGGTCTGTTCATGGTCCCTCCCATGCACTAACCTCAAGCCTAGACAATACTACTTCCTTTAGGGAAAGCAAACCAAAACCCACAGGTACAGAACCAGAGGCCTGAACTGTGCATAGGTGGTAACAGTTCTGGTAGCCTAAAATGTCTTTAGACACTTTTTTTTTATTTTTAATGTAGTGACGTTTTCTCAATGCTGTTGTAATTAATAACTAATGACTCAGTAATTATTAATGGAAGGAAAACTGCATCCATTGCTTCTCCAGTTACCCTCCACTGCCCCTTTGATTCCTGCTTCTCTGAGGAAGGGGCAACTTAAGTAGGAAACAAGTTATAACTTATCATCATCAAGTGTCAATTGTCTGATGAAAAACTAGCTTTGCCCAGCTCAGCCTTCTGCTTTCTCTCTAAACCAGCAGTACGCAAATGGAGGGCAGCAGGTGAGGGGCTGCTTCAAGGCAGGGGACACAGTGAGCTGCCGAATTCATGTTGGACAGTTGGCCGGACCAAATTTGGGTGCAAGGGGCTGTGACTGAGTGACAGATTGGAGCATTTTTATAATATAACTTGGCTTGGGCGATCTGCCTGCTCTCTGCTGTACAAACACATTAGCAATGCTCGGTGGCAGTATCGGTCTCACCAGTATAAGGGTGGGTGGCAGACTCCGAGTTTAAAAACAGCAAATGCCAAGTTGGGGCATGATCCAAGAAAAACATTGGGAACCCTGCCCTGAACGTAAGTTGCCGTTAATCAAGAAGTGTCGGGTGCCCTGTGATTCTGCAAATTTGCGAAGTTCAGTTTATTCTTTGTAGGGGGTGATCATTACAGCAAAGTAGCAGTAAGGTAAGTAGCAGTAAGGTGTGTGCTCTTCACACGTGTACAGTGGGAAACTTTGCTTTGCAGTGGGTCACTGCAAAGAGGTAAAATATCTATTTACCATGCTCCTGTTGAATTTGGCAGAAATAATCCAACTATTTGCCTCTTATTGAGAACTGTGTATGTACTAGCATGCTCATACGCAGACTTGGAATGAATTCTGTTGGCTACACAAATAGCCCTGTACTTGAATAGAAAGCGAAAATCTAATTGCTTTCTGAAATATTTTATGCTGTAGTGAATTCAGCTCATTAGAATTTCTGATTTACAGTACATTGCCCCGTGCTATATCCTTAGTTGCTGCTGTGAGCAGAGGAGTCTAGTTATCAGTTATGTCCTGGAGAGAAGATGTCCATTTCTACTCTCTCTATTTAGCAGGTTCTGGCAGTTTTCAAACTTCACACAAGGTCCATTAACTCCAAACTTTGTGTCCAAGAGAGTGAAGCCAGAATCCCAGCAAAGTTTCCTGAGTAGCCAGTGAGACTTTTTTGTTCCAACAAGGGAAGCGATTTATTTTAGAAAGGGGGGGACGGAGGCAGAAGCCCATTTGGGAAATAATCTTTCCTTGCAATCATTAGCATTCACAACATTGAAGAGAATCTCACATCTTCGTTTTGTCAAGAGAAACAGTCTAACTGTGCAGCAGGCTGCCTTCAAATTCATGTATGCTTTGTGCTTCGGGTCATTCGGAGGTTAGAAATTCGGAGGTGTCAGATCTTTTTGTAGGCAAATTTGTGTAACGGGTTTACTTTCATTCCAGTATCTGCCCTTTCTGTGGGTAACTCATTTGTTGGAATCACTGGGATTTACCATGAATATGTGGTGATAATTCCCAGCTATTCATTTACAGTGCAGCTCCTGTAGAAAGACCATGGTGTTTTCAGAGAAAGGGAAAGGTTTTACTTATTCAGTGTTTCAAGTGACTTTTAATTTCCGTTGGTAATCCAGCCAAAATATGTGGGTAAGTAGGCTTGGAATAGTCTGCCATGCTTGCAGCCCTAATGTGATCTCAAAAGCTGAGCTTCCCTTCTTACAGCTGCCTGAGTAGAATATTTTCCATGCAAAAATCACAGCAGGGCACAGGGTGCGTTGATGGAACAGCCTCATCAACAATCACATTATCTGCTGCTGCTTTGGAACACCAGCGAGATCCCCTCTGTATGAAACGTCTTGTGTTGTGTGATTTTTAGTTGCTTGTTTGATGCTTTCTGAATGTCTATGGCCATGTAAGCCAAGTTTTAAAGGGAAATCAATGCACTGGACAACCAAATAAGGAGGGAAGTGCAACCATAATGTTCTGTCTTCAGAAAATTTTAAGAGAGAGAAACCTCGCTCTAATAAGGATTATTTGTGTTGTATAAGATGAGATGTTGCATTATATATTTCTGCGTACTGTAGGCTTTTCTGTGTGTAAAGTGACAGTGAATTTGAAGTCTTTAAATAGATTTTCAGAATTTTTTTTAAAGTGTAAAATTTTACACAAAGTGAGCATAAGATGCAATATATCTGGAGGACGGATAATCATTTCTGTCAATGGGGGCAGCTGGAAAGGGTGTCAGTATTAAAGAATGTCAAAATTCAAACCTTAGCTTTCTTGTTCCTTACTAGCTCTTCTGAGTTGTAGTCCTGGCTAGTCCCAACCAGAGCTGCTGTACCTGTCTTACCTGAGCCTTTATTAGATAGGCTCAGTCTATGCTGAGAGATCCTCCAAATGGCCCGCATGTAAATGAGGTCTTTGACTCATCTGCGATTGAAAATACATTGTGATAATTCATTCCAAGAATGAAAGCAGCCAGGCACAACAGTGAGCGGGAATGATGAAGAGCTGCTGGTGGTTTGTGGCAGGGTCAAAGCACTGCAGTGCACATCATTGTGTTTTGTTTTCCATATGCACTCCAAGTGAGAGTTGGTTAATGTGAACAAAAATGTCTCTTTCAAAGGTAGGTCTCGGTTTTGTCCCTCCTGTCTTGCCAGCACCCCTTCATCTGAGAGGTCAAACAGAAAATAGGCTAAATACATGTTTCCGTTTCACCTGTTAACTCATTAATATTAACAACAACAAAAAACTCTGCAGCCCTTGATTAAAAACAGGAAGTTGTGATTAGCTTAAAAACACAAATACCTTTTCTTCAAATAATATTTATGATTTAATAATACAAACTTGTATCTGGCTCGCCATCAGTAGATTTCCATAGCACTTTCTGAAGCTGTGGAAATATCGTTATCTCCACTTTACATAGACAGAAACTGAGGCACAGAGAGAGAAGTGACTCTCCTGGGTCTCTCAGCATGTTGTTGGCAGACCCAGAACTAGAAATCCAAATCCCTTGGGTCCAGTGCCCTTATCCATTGAACCTCATTGTCTTATTTATTAAAGTAAGATGAGTGGCTGATATGATGGAACACCTTGGGATTGTCTGACTTTCCCGTTATCCGTGAATTAGTCTTCAGAGCTTGTGTTCTCCAGGACTGTATCTCCAGGACTGATATTTACTCTTCTTTGTCTACATTTTACTATGAAAAAGGTTTTTTGCAGCTGGCGTTTTTCTCCTAAAAGAGATTTTCTGATCCAGAATGCTAACTCCTTCAGAGGGATCACATGGCTGGACTTAGCTAGCTAGCCGAGGACATTTTGTTTCAAATTGGTCTTTATGACAAATTGGATACCGTGGCTTGAGAAATTGTTTGTTTATGAAATGAATGAGATGATTGAGAAATATGGAATTACTGAAAAAATAAACTCAGGCAGGGATTGAAGGAGAGTCGGTTACTGTCTAATAAGCACTGGAAAGCAGAGATGCCTTGGTCAGAGGAAGGATGCTCATTTAGTCTGGGACACACAGAAGAGCTTATAAAGGACCAACGGCCACAGGGGAGAGAGCTGTTGTTTATGGGGAGGGCATAATGTATAAGCTATAGTTCTCCTGGGTGAACTACTGACCATTCAGTGCCTGTCAGTCCATCCAGAGGTGGCTGTTGAGTGATGCAAGCTGCTCGGTCCATGGAATGAGCTTGCCATTGGCGCACAGAACAGTGACCCAGGTTGTCCCAGAAGGATTCTGAGCATCTCAAATAAGCGCACAAGCGCCAGTGTAGTGCTCCACCTGTCCTGGCGGTGATGGGGTCAAACGCGCAATGGCAGTGGTGCACGTCAGCTGCTCAGAAGCAGCCTCATGGTGTTTAGAAAGTTTTTTCTTTATTTTTTTGTTGTTGTTTAAAACGGGGAGCCCAAAACAGCTGCTGTGGGCAGGGGCAAGGTGTGTCTGGAGGACTCCAAGGATTCCTGGGCAGTGGAAGCAGGGTGGGCGGGGGGAAGAGAAAAATCAGCAGCAGAGAGCAGGTGGCAGAGTGCTTTCCTGCCCCTTCGCCCCCAAGAGCAGCTGAAGATGGGCAGCGATGGAAGCAGCTGGTGGAGTTTGGAGGAAGGCTGCCGAGAGTTGAGGGAGAGAGGTCAGTAGCTAGTGCAGCAGCTACTTGCATCAGAAAAAAAAGAGGCAGGAAGAGGGGAGCCAGTGGGTAGGGGCCTTGTGGCCGAATTGCATCGTCGGGGGATGCCAGGAACAGAGCAGAAAGGGGGAAAGTCCGGTTCAGGAGGGACAGGAAAGACAGATAGTAGGAATAATAGGGACAGTACCTAGAAAGAGAGAAGACAGTGGCATAAGGGGAAAGGAGGAAAATTTAAAGGAAGAATAGTACAGTCAAACGAGAGGAAAAATAACTAAAGAGTGTAAGTAACTTAAATACATTAGGGAAACAGTTAGTTAGAAAGCTGTGAGAAAGATAAAGCAAAAATGAAGCATGCAGGAAATAAGCTATAATAAAAGAGAAACTGTGATTAAGGGGAAACAGACAAGAAGTAAGGAGGAAGTGAGCTGTAGTGGAGGAAAATAGTAAGGACTGTAAAACAAATGGCTCAGATGGTGAGTTAAGGTATATAAGGTGAAGTGTCAGGAATAGGATGACTGCTAGAGAGAAGGACTGTAAGACAAGGAGCAGAAGAATATTGCACCATTAAGAAGTCAAGACATTGGATCAAAGAATGCATGTCTTTAAGCTGGAACTCAAAACCGTAACAGAAATTGCACAAGAGGATTGCTCAAGATATAACTAAATATCTGAAGAGCTTTTCTAGTCTGTCCCGTTTGCAGTCACAGTTGAGAGAGGTTTTCTCTTCTCTGTTGCTATCTGAAAGACCAGCCAACAAAACAGGAAATGAACTGGCTGTGCAGGAGACAGGATGAAACTGACTACTCAAAAGTGCTGTCCAATGGATAGAGTAAGCAAACAGGTGAGGGCAGAGGGAGTGTTTTCACCCCACATCTTAATTTAAAGGCATCTTGGCTAACCATGTAACCATAATATGTGCCCCCCAAAAGTGAGTTTTACATTAGTGGAGTCTGTGTAGTGTTGTTCTGGGCTTTCAAGGGGAAAACTCTTTGAGACAGTGTGGTCAGTGAGCAGAGAGTTGAACTGGGAATGAGGAGGCTTGTGTTCTGTTTGTGGCCCTGGCACCAAACTGCTGTGTGACCTCAGGTGAGTCACTTGATCTCTGTGCCCTTGTCTCACCTCCTGTCCTGGATCTGTCTGGTCTGTAGGGATCATGAGCACTGTGGGGCAGGAGCTTTAGGTGCTACCATTATACAAATCATGAATAATAAGAAAAGAGATTCATAATAAAAATGGAGTTAAATGAAGATGACATTCCTGATGTGCCAGTCACTGGTGGGGGAATGCTGAAAGGGTTTGGCTAGAAGGTCAGGTTCTAAGACCTTTTTATCACAGGCAGGAATGCTGGAGCAGCGGGGCTGGAGCAGCTGCAAGTCCCACAGCTCTGTCCCGTCCCCCCCACGCCCACCCCAAATCCCAGGGATGTTTAGCAACAGTCAGGGACCGGTCATGGCTTCTGTGAATTTTTGTTTATTGCCCGTGACCGGTCCCTGACGGTTACTGAAAATACCCTTGACAGAACCTTAACCATAGTCACCATGGAACCAGGAATGGAATCGGCTGAGGACCAGTCCTTGCTTTATGCCCTTTCCCTTGGGGCCTGATCCTGCTTCTGTCTAAATCAGCAGGAGCAGGCTTGGTCTCGTGTATTAATCTAGGGAGGGCAGTGATTTACCCTCCTAGAAAAGAACCTGAAATGGAGTCATATATATGGTTTTCTGTTCAGAAGACAGCACTTGAGAATAACATTGAATGCATGGCATTCAGCAGCAAGGGCCTGTGCTGCTGGATTTGATGCACTTGCGGCTAAGGTGGCTGTGCCCCAATTCAGCATTCAGGCCATCTGTGACTTGCCTTGCCCAAGAGATGTTCTGCAGACTAAGCTAGTAACGATTAATTTCTGAATGCTCTTGCCCTCTGTGGTATGTGAAGTATTCTGTAGCTTCATTGTTTTTATCCTTCTAGAGCCTATGCAAAAATGTCAGCATTTCTGCTAACGCAGTGCCTATGTGCAGAGCTCAGGGATGGGCCTCCGCTTAGGCTTTCTTCATTAGAAGTGACATTTCACATCTACGTTTAAAGGAATCTTTGCAGTCTAACGAAGCAGCACGTGCTAAAAGAGGAGACAGCAGTGTATGTGCAGACAGGTCTGGGAGAGTTGCATTTGAGAATCAAACTCTGAAGTGTTCATTAAACCAAAAATGTCTGTGTAAATCTGAACGTTGAGGTAGTGATGCCTAAGTGAGCTGAAAACCGAAAAGTAAAAATGGTAGTTGTCATACCAGAAGCTGACCTGAGTGTGGGACGGCAGGAGACTGCTTCTTCGGTAATTTCAAATGCCATCCCAAAATCTGCTTGTAATTTAAGAGCTTAGTTTATTAGCACAAGTCCTGTCGTCCCTGCACTCTGTTTGTAAGTGGTGTGAGCTGGTTGAAATAATGAAAACAAATTGGTTAGAATCTGGTCAGAACAGCTGAAATCTGTAGAAATGGAAGTCCTGAAGTGGCAGTTGCTTTGTAGCTTGTGAAATGTGGTTTTAACAATGACCCAAGTACAGTTTTTTTTATTCTTGCATGTTTTCATTCTCATTTGTATTTGAATCTGCATAGAGCCATCCTGGGAACTTTCCAGAAACATTTCTTATTGACTAGTTAGTTTTGATTTCTTGCCTTCAGTCCTGATGCTTGAGAACCCCTTTAAAATGCACATATGGATTTTGAGTGTTGAGTCCAGATTCTGGAGTTTTGCATTATCACGTGTGCTTCTACATTTGGAAATGTTTCCAGTCCTGCTAAGACTGAAGCATATGAGTGACTTGATTTGCTTGGGACATGATCTATAGCCTGCTGAAATCTATGGGAGTATTTACATTGGACCAGGCCCCATTTGTTGATGTGACAACTCACATGAGTAAAGAACTTACTACAAAGCATAGTGCTTAATGGCATCTGTTGGAACTACTAGAGGTAATAAACCGTGCCCTTGGTAGGAAATGTTACAGGGTCACGTTGGAATAGGGGTGGTATCCCCTTCCAAGACTCCACTGCAGATTTGCTTACTATATCAATGGCTGTGGGAATAAATAAAACTTAATTGGCAAGTTTTTTGGGAAAAATTAGTCAAACTCTATCCAACTGCATTAGAAATCAGAAGAAATGAATTACTCTTCATCAGAAGCAAGTAGAAGTGCTTTGATGTCTCTTAGTAATTAGTATTTATTGCAAGACAATTATGTCTCTGGAATTTTAATTAACGGGTGGTTTGGCAAAGCAACCACCTGATGGGAAATAATCAGAAGTGTTCTATTTTTATTCTCAAGAATGGACATCTCTTTCAAGCGCTCTACTGCAGTTTATAGAGTAAAATATGTTGAAGCAATCAGGCCTTGGGTTTGGGGCCTTTTGCGGTCAAATCAAAAGCCCAGTTATGGCCTTTTGAACCAGGGGAGCATGTGATGTTGAGCCTTCATTTATTATATTGCTTCTCCGCTTACATTCTTAAAGCAGCATTACACGGGGCCAGTGACTTCTGTCTGCTTTCAAAGATCATGTGATTTTAGCTGGCCTCCTGGTGGTGTTAGTTAATACCCACACCTTCCTCATGGGGGGGCGAGGAAGGTGGAGGGCATTCCAGCCTATCCTGTTTGCTTTCTGAACTTCTCAAGGCGTCTAAGTGTTAACAGTTATGTGCTCTCTGCAGCACATAGAGAAAGGGTCAGCACAAGTGTTCATGGGTTTGTTTGGTGCGTTGGCTAATCTGTTCTGTGACATTTTAGCTCCACTGTGGCACAGAGTGCTGTGTAATTCACCGGGAGGATATGAAAGATAACAGGCACCTCCTTCACTTTCTTTCAATTTGCTTTGAAGCAAGGAGGTTACAACTTAAAGCTCAAATTCAGCTAGTGAATGAACTGCCCAAATGCCTCAGAATTTGAGGCAGCAGCTTGTTTTCAGTAGGAGCCATGAACTGTGCCCACTTACTGTTGTTAATTTACAGTAGCTATTTGCTATCTCAAGCAGTGGCTATCTTCCGGTTCTTACATCTGATCCGTATCTGAGACATACAAAATAAGTGCACTGCTGTGTAGTCTCTCCTGATGAACGCTAGTGCAGACAGAGAGGGGGCCCAAGTTAGGGTAATGGTAGAGAGCTTTGTATGGAGTTGCTCTTCCCATTTGTTAGGGAAACATGGCAACTTGTAACTCATGGGCTCTTTGGTTAGTGTGCCTTAAATCAGGATTCCTTGTGCTTTTTCTTACTGTGGTCTCCATCTTAACAGTCGTGTGAGACACTCCTCCAATCCCATTTGCAAATCATGCAACACGTAGGATGGTTCCTTGCAGAGTGAAGAAATACTAGAAAATTGCTTAGTTATTTCTAATAATTTTGGTGGCGGCTTTGGTTCTTGTTTCCTCTGTCTCCTTAATTATCTAGATGATCATGGAGTGACTTCAGTAGAAGATAGAAGCAAGGAGGTTGAGCCAGCATAATGTGACCTGCCAGTTGTTCAGGCTGTCCCCAAGTGCTCTGTGGACACTGAGCGATCAGTGGGTCACAGATGGAGAACCACTGTTGCAATAAAATAGGAGAGGTGGATTTTGAATGCTACTTTGCCCAGCTACAGCCTCAAGAAAACCTGTTACACTCTTGGGAGATGCTTACCCTTGACGGTCTCAATGGCCTACTATAATATTGCTGCTTTTCCCCATCTCATTTTCCACCTTTCCTTCCCTCATGCACGCTTGCAGAGAAGCGTCAGCTCGTGGCTACCTGAGGATAGTACTTGGCTAGGCCCGTGGATTTGGGTTTGCGTTTCTGCCGTTTGAAATTCTCTCCAAAACTGAGAACCGAAGTAGTTTGACACAGTTCCTCTTGGGATGACTCCTGTCTTTTTAAAGTTCTATCCTTGTTGTATGGTTCTTTAAATATAAAGTATATTGATTTAGTTTGGCTTGCAATCAGGCCACCTCCAATTCTGATTTTATAAGCAAAGTACAATCAAGTTGGTTCAGTATGTGGATGAGACATTTCCAAGAACAAGGCCAGCTTCAGCAAATAGAACATTTTAAATGAAATTCTTTTTTCTTTTTTTTAATGAATGTTCTGTTGCACCCAAATGTCGCAAGGTCCCCAGACTTCTTCCAGGAGTAGTGTTTTATCCGTCTTTTACAATGAAGAATTAGTTATGCAGAAAGTATCACTGCGTTACCCTTGTGCAGATATATAAAAACATGAATGTCACTTACTGAAACAGCAACCTCCCAGAAATTTGAAGAAGCGTTTAAGGCACAGGGTGATTAAATTCCTGAATACACATTTTAAAAGGTTCCTCACTTTAGGAAGTGATGTAGCATTGCAAAAATGAAATGCATTAGGGCATACATTATGGAATTGTACTCCTATTCTTGCTTTGCATTGCAGGGTTTAGTCGCCAGCATCTTGTTGATAAAATTGGAGCCTTTCATATTGTAGGGATATGGTCTGATAGTCTGGCAATTCCTAAAGGCCATCTAGTTCAGTATCCGGTCTCTGGCCAGCACTTGAGGATTCTGGAGAGAGATGTGGGCTAGTCTGCCCCTGCCATATCAGATAGTATCCGGATCTCTAACAGATGGACTGAGCCTTGAGCAGGAGGCTTAATGTTACTTCCAAAATGTGTTTTTACTTGTCCAGCTGAGTGTAGACATTCTCTAAAGGCAGACCAGTCTTATGACACTTCTCTTGACTTGCAGGCAGCATGAGTTATTGTCGTAGTGACACCATGTGTTAGCCCTTTCCTAACATAGCTTCCAAGCTTGCACCCATTGGTGCCAGGAGGACCCAGAAGAAGGCCCAGCCACTTGCTGAGTGGTTTCTGACTTTCACCCTCTGATGAGTGCGTGTGTGAAAGTGCAGGTATTAGTCTTTAGTTCGGAGTATATTATCTATCCCCATGGCAAATGTGCCCGTTGTAGCTGAAAAATGCTTTTACCCTCAGGATGAATTTAAGCACACTCCAGTAACATAAGTGTTAATTAGAATGAAGTTTGTATTTATTCTTAATGGAGGGAGAGTGTCATCGTGAAATACTGTTAGTTTTAGTTTTTCCCTCTGCATCTCTTGTTACCAGTACACCAGATACCTATTTCCAGGCTGTCTCCTGTGTCAATAACCACTTGTTCTAATCTCGGTCCCCTACAGATCACCTGGTAGCCCATGGACGGATGGCTGAAAAAGAAGCTCGGAGAAAATTCAAGCAGATTGTAGCTGCTGTCCACTTTTGTCACTGTTGTAACATAGTTCACAGAGACTTGAAGGCAGAGAATCTGCTGCTGGATGCCAACCTGAACATCAAAATAGCAGGTGAGCTGGGGCTAGCGGTGAGGGAGGAAGGCAACTGCTTTTAGAAACTAATAAATGGAGACACTCGCTGATTAAGCTACTCAGCAAGAAGGAAGCATAGTTCAGGTAAAGGAAATTTAGGATTTCTGCATGGCCCAGAGCCAGCAAATGACAAATTATGGAGTGATGATTTATATGGCCCTTCATACAGCTAAAGACTGGGCTTTTACTCTGCAGGCAGTCGTGATGTTACAAAAGCTATGATGTTCCAATGCCCTTTTGAATGGGCTAGAGCAGGGGTCGGCAACCTACCGCGGCTGAAGAGCTGCATGCGGCTCTGGAGCCGCGGCTTACTGCAGCTGAAGAGCCACATGCAGCTCCGGAGCCGCGGCTTGCCAACCCCTGGGCTAGAGAAACCTAGAGAGTGACTTTGCTGTCAGTGTAGGTTTCTCTGAAGTGGGGCAGGGTGAGTGAGAGGCAGAGTGTGTGGAAAAACAAGGATGACAAAGTTTAGGGATAGAAAGGTAAGAGAAAATAGAGATTTTGATCAATGGCGTTCTCTTTGTGTGGAAGAGAGAAAATAACTGCAATAATTTCTTAGCAGTATATGAAGAATGGAGTGGAAAGCTGAAGATGATACAACATGGCCATGTACATGTTTCCAGCAATAGGCTCATTGCACAATGATAGGGGTTTCTATTGTTCTGGCATGTGCCTATAATTCCTGGTGGGATGGATGGATACTTTTCGGCTAACTTGGCTTCCCATAAAGCCCCCTTTTCAGACACTCTCTAAAGTTGCCACACAGACCTCCATGTCTGTATTGCTTTCTAGTGTGAAAATGTCTGATCTGTCCAGCTCCATGGACCCTACAAGCAGAGTGGCCAAACTCAATCTATGTGGCCCAAACTCTCTAGGCTTAGATTGGGATATGCCAACTAGTCCTTAATGTGATTTAGGTACACATGAATGTTGAATGTCTGCTCAAAACAAAAGCAGGTCTTGTATCACTTTGGCCGCCACACTATACGGGCTATTCCTTTGGGATGGCTAATAGCTATCCATTTAATTCCATTGAGGTATGGATTCCAGCAAATGCCAAAGCTATGGAAAGGACTCCATGCTGTCCTGATAAATAGGCTTCCATGGAGAGCGCCTCTCCTTCATCTTTCTCCTAGCCCAGTGGCAGGAGTGTAATGCTAAGAGTTGCTCCTGTGGTGGCACATACGATTCATGTCCTGTGTGAATGATTCCTTTCTCTGCCTCCCTGTATATTTATGTTTCCCCTCTATAATGTGTGTGTGCATTTTCCTTTGCAATATTTAGGTGAATATCCATATTGTAATACCTGGCAGAGCTGAAATAGTGAAAGGTTTGTCAGCATTTTAATTATAGAACCCCTTTTAGAAGGATTTATAACTTGACTAAAACTTGCCTCGGGCTGTGACTTGGCACAGAACTACTCAATCTGGGAGCAATTTTAATACTGACCTGATGTAGCTAAGTTTAGGAACTTTTTAGTGAGCCAGCATCTCGATGTACGTTTTCTAGGTTTAAATTGAAGTCTTTTGGTCATATGTCCGACAGAGGAATTTAACGTTCTTTAAAAATATGTTGTTCCTAGTCGTCTTGCTTACCATTATTTAGAATGAAGGTAGTCTTTTGGAGGCAGTGGCGCATGAGTGACAGGCTGATGGAAACGGAAAGATGAACAGCCCAAACCTGAGCAGTTCTGTGACCTAGTACGTACGCCTCAGTGCTTGGAGCAGGGAGCTGGCCTGAGCCCTGCAGGATAGAAAGTCCTGCTGCTGTTCTGGGCTCATGTTCCAACACTCCTCTGGTGACCTTTCCATGACTATACATTTCCCCCCACACACACACCTGCCATGAAATTAACTACAAATTTGAGTGACAAAATCATAGCCTTATTTATGACTGATGTATATTCTGGTGTCTTCCATATGCAAATATACTTATGAATAATTTTAGGCCTTGTCTTTTATGATGAGTGGGAAAAACTTCAGCATGTACAATTCTTTTTAAAAAGCTCTTTAGCAAAAGCTTTGGCAGAATCTGGAATGTGGCTGAATTCCCTGAAGAAATGTCCATACGAACATGCTGACAAGTTATGTGAACGTTTGAAAATTGTGGAAACTTTTTTTTTTTTTAACCTAAGGAAGCTGGAAACTATTCTCCTTTCCAGTCTCCGCTCCCAGAATGGTATATAGAAGATAGTTCCCACCCATGTGGTAGTGTTGTTTTACTTGGCAGGAAGACTTGGTAGTGATTTGAAGAACAGCCTGGAAAAGCTGATTTATAGTCCAGGATTTTCCAAGTATTTAGTTTTGTCCCTAGACCCCATCAATTATAATTTGACACCAGTGATTCCATTATGTCAAGAGAAAGAAGTGGTAGCAGCTGATCCTTCTTTTATGCAGGACCCCCCAGAATAAATACTTGGGAAATCCATAGAACTGTAGAGCTAGAATGAAGGATAAGCAGAACCTTACTTCTAAACCCTTTAACAATCTCTAAATTAAAAACCTCGTCACTGTGAGGCAGATATTACTTCGAAAGCTCCTTTCAACCGAGCGTTTCAAAGGGCTCCCCAAGCCCATGTGGTAGGTCTGTTCTTTCTGCATTTCACAGGCTGAGACGGAGGCACAGAAATCTCAAGTGACCTACCCAGGGACATAGCGAGTCAGTGGCAGAGCTGGAAATGGACCCCAGAAATCCTGATTCCTAGTCCCATGCTCTGAGTACCTGGTTACCCTGCCTCTCTGAGTATATAAGATGAAAAGAAAGCGAACGGCGATATTTTGTATAGTTCCTTTCGTGGTCCATGCATAGCTCCGTGGGAAGCAGTGTGCTGTGAGATGATGAGTAATGTCAATGTGCATTATGTCTGATCTTTAGTACTGTGTACTCAACGATCTCCAGCTTTTAACAGGAACCTGTCAATCACCTGTTGGAGGGTAATGGGAAACTCCCAAATTTCTGCCAGTCTGAACTTCCAGTGAACTCCTACTGCTGTATAATGGGATTCATACGCCACTTTGACTGGTTTTTATGGTTAAATATTGGTAACTGCATTGCTGTTAAGTGACTGCCATTTAGTAAATGCAGTAGTAATGACTGGAAGTTGGCAGTGCTGCTATTCTTATTTACAGGTGAACAGAAAACATGTTCGTAAGCCTGCAGATGTTGTTTGTGCCTTGTTGCCTAGCTTGCTACTTCTGATGGAGGGTTTGTCTCCAGTGCATTTTCTCAAAGGCTGAGTCAGTAGTTTTTGGCACTGTGCTTCTCTTTGCTCGCAATCAGAAAGTTCAGCCAGGGGCTGAGACGCTTGATAAATACCAGGGCCTTCCTGGGTGCCACTTTGAGAAGAGGATCTTATCTAGAAGGCCATCACTTAACAAGAATACATCCTCAACCTCTTCCACCTTTTGAAGGCAAAAGCCAGTCATTGTACAGATGTTAATGTCCCCTTCTGGTTTTAGTTCAAGTGCTCTATGGAAATAAACAGCTAGAATAGCACAACTAGTCCATCTTGGAATTCCTCCTCCTAGCCTATTGCAGGCCGTCCCCTGCCGTGCCAGCCACTGGCTCAGTTAACTTCTGCTGATGCAAACAGTAAAAAGGGCTTTTCTAAGACCCCTTCTCCCAGCTGCTGAGCCTATATTCTGTCCTGACCAGGTGTAAGAATGCTCTGTAGGGGTTTTCCCTTCCCTTCTGTTTGTGGACGGTGTCCTGGTTGTGCTCTGCTGGGTGGGTCTGTAGGCACAGGTATTTTTTCTTACTGTGGCAGTGCTCATAGACTCAAAGTCCGTTTGTTTAAAAAACGAAGTTTTGCTTTTTTCCTCTTACTCCATTCACCTTTAAGAAGACCGTTTCTTCCAGACACTTGACCTCAGTTCATTAAGCACAGGCGGGTTCTGGAAAACCATTTCCAGCCATTCAGCAGGACTTCGTATCAAAGAGCGCCATCTGATTAGTTCACTGTAGATTTGAAAGGCATGAATCATTGTGGGGTCTGAAATGCTGTGCAAAGAGGAAGTTCTTCAATGTGAGTTGTTTTCCCCTCTGAAACCCAGCCACAATGCAAAATGAACACTAGTGCTCCTGTGCTCTGCTGTTTGCCTTACCTACTTGTCTGGTTTAGGAGTCCTGAAACATTTCTCCTGTTTATTGTACTGGTAATTTTGGTTCAAGAGTAATCAGCTAACGCCAGCAACTATGAGCTTTCTGATTATGCTGTTGAAGCAAGGAGACATTTATATTGTTTTAGCCCCAATTACATGTGTGGGACTACATCCTTGGTAGAAGTGATGGTTAGGATCACTGTTTCTACAATATCTGATGTAGGTGTTAAACTAGGAACAAAGCTATTTAAAGCCACCTACGTTTATGAGAGACATCCATTATTCCACAAGTGTTTCTTCTGCGAAACTAGATGCCCTGATTTAAGATGTCTTTGGGAAAAAAATTATTGAAAATGGATTGTGAGCAGATAGATGCAGGCATTTAAAATCTGCCGTCCGGACTGGGTGGGGTACTGAAACAACTGATGCTCTGAGATGTTCATTCCTATGGCTTGTGTCTGCGTTTCTCCATGTCATTGAGTTCTGTACTCACCCATCACTCACATGCACAGCTCGGTCTTTCTTTAAACATACCAATTGCTTGCGTGCGTCTCACAGGCAATGTGCACGTTAGGCATGCAGGGTGAGATTCTCAGAGGACCTGAAGGGGTTAGAGCTGAACTTCCAAGACCCTTTTGACAATCCCAGCAGGGATGGTTTTTCCAAAACGTTCCCAGCTTGGACTTGGTTGTATTCTGGTTACTTGCCGTTGAGTTTTTTTCAAGGTGATTGCTGCAGCTTGTGGCAGAGATGATAGATTTGCTCATGTTAACGACTTACGGGGAGGCGTGGTTCAGTTCTGCCTCTAACATTTTTGACACAGGAGCTGTGTTTTTATTGCCTTTCTTGTTCTTTCATTTCCTATCAATCACCTTCCTGTTGTTTCTACCCCCAGGTTCTCAAACTGCAAAGAGCTCACTATTCCTTGACCCTTACCTGGTAGAACTATCTCTACCCTAAGAGGATGTGGTTTTCTAGCCAAGGTATCCTGGGGGGCCATAAAGCCCTGGCACTGATACTACACAATGCTTCCTTATTCCATCCACTGCCACAAGCAATTTTGTGGCATGTCAAAACTAGCATATAGTGTAACCAGGCAGCCCACTAATCCATTATATTAGAGCCATAGTTTGAACAGTGAAGGTGCACCAGCCGCTCCTAAGATTATGCTAATGGTTCCCAAGAATGCTATAAAGCTCTTTGGAACACATTGCCTTCTTGCAGAACATTAGGTTACAGAACCAAACCATATCAGCTTGCTCAAAATGTCAGCTAACAGCCAAAGTTTCAGCACATGCCCATTCATTTGGAAAAAACCTTGCATTTTAGCTTGATTGCGCATGACTTGTTGTTAAAAGGTGCAGCCTACTTAGACTGGTAGGTTTTCGTGCTTGCCTGGCAGTTGGAATTCAGTGACTTGCCAAGTGTCCCACTGGAAGCCTGAGAGCAGATTTCAAAGGTTTGCAGAGAACTAGAGAAACTCTCCAGCTGAGTGCTGTTTCCATGAATCAGCCTCCTTAGGCTGAACATGATTGTATTTCCCAAGCCAAAGTAATTTATTTGGTTTCCAATGTTGTGCAAAACCCAAGGAGTTGGCAAGTGATAAATTTGAAATTAATTTGCGTTTTTTTAATATATTTTCCAGGTGTTACGTTGATCTGTGTGCTGGTTTTGAAGTAGTTCTTGGTCTTGAGCTGTACCATTTGCGTGGTGTAATGTGTTACAGTAGCGCACACTATTTGTGCTGGGCTCCGACTATGAATAGAAATACTGTCCTGTCCCATTGTTTTTATACTCCGTCAGATGACAAGCAGCTTACTGAAGGGTGGGATGAGGATAAAGCAAATGTATTCTTTCTCTTTGAGTTGGTGTAAACTATTCCCAAGCCCCTCCCACACCACCACAACCAGCCCACATCAGTTAGCTGGCTAATATTTTCATAGATGTCATGGTAGGGATTTGAAAGAGAAGAGGATAGTAGTCCATGGCCTGGAGAGAGCTCTCTGAATACGGGTCAGTGTGGAAACGTGCAAAGGTTGTTGAAGAAGCAGAAAAACTTGGATTGGGATGAGGAGGAAGGCAGGCCCCAAGTTGGAGGGTGTGGAAAACTCTCTAAGTTAAATAGGTTTCCTGTGCCGTGTTGAGATCCTGTGGTGATGGGCACTATGGAGGTCCCTGAGAGAGCTCTTTGGCATTGTTGGTGCTTCTCCTCGTTCCATTTTGTCGGATTCTCTAGGCAATAGCGTATGTCTGTCCAGAGGCTAGTGCTTTCTGTGGTTTAAGCCAGACTTGCACAATTCTGCTTGCCCATGGGGAGGAACCTTTTTAAGGAACAAGTAAAATAAAACTTTTCATTATCGATCACGATTTTAAGCATGGGCGAGTAGATTAGGTGCCAGGATTAGTAAATGTTCAGGACAGTTTTGCAAGATGAAGGTAGAAAAAAAAATCTTAACACTGTGAAGGACTGAGCTCTTA
Source organism: Mesoclemmys tuberculata (assembly GCA_007922155.1). Classification (NCBI taxonomy): domain Eukaryota; kingdom Metazoa; phylum Chordata; order Testudines; family Chelidae; genus Mesoclemmys; species Mesoclemmys tuberculata. Next base: position 365,899 of record ML675648.1, read on the forward strand.
ATCTTGGTATCTCTGCATCTTAAACACACCTTGCCACTTCCAGAAATATCATAGGCCACATTTCTTCTCAGTTTCTCGATATTTGTCCTGGCCTACCAGAAAGCAGATTTTAACCTAGCAAAGTGCAAATTCTGCTAGAAATACAAATCTTGGAGCCTGTGTTTCACTGGCGTTTTGGCCAAAGAAGTAAAGTGTTGTCCCCCAGTGCATTCCAGTTAGGGAGTCAAAGTTAATCTTACAAAATTCTTCATGAGAAATTTTTATTTTTAACCACTGTACTCTATCTCCTGCACCTTGGTGCTCTGCTTTTGTTTTATTCACTTAGAATTTGTGAGAAATGTATTTCCTCACTAGCTTCCCTGCTTTTCCACCATCTCTCTTAAAAGCCCTACATGGAGATTTGCTTCTGAGGCATATACTGTGAAAACAGCATGTTACTGACATGGACTCTCATTGGTATGCATTAATGCTCATACTAGGGCATTACTAGCATAAACATCCAGAGACAAAGCAATTTGCAAATTTTCGTTGTGTGGCCCCATTGGTAGTAGTCCTCTTGGATGAGTTCCTGTTTACATGACACATAAACAGTGTCAGGCTGCTTTGTTTTCTTTTTCTTTGCCTGGAGAGAAAAAGGGAAGAAATAGTTAATGATAGCCATGGAAAGCTCTTTTTGTTGATGGGATGGGTGGGGGAGGAAGGGGATGACCCATTAATATCTATTTATCTGAAGCAGTGTCATATATATGACATTGAGTTTTGCCTCCCAAATTCCATCCACTTGCCATGTATGCAGATACACACACAAAAATCACCTTTGGGATTTGAAAGGCACACTGGAGGTGGCGGAGCACTGAATTTATAATGCCATCACCCCAAAGAGCAAATGCTGTTTGAATTAGTGGCTGGCTGGCTACAGCTTGGAGTTTGGTTCCAAAGACCTTTCTTCTAACTTCAGTTTCAGAGTTTAGTGTTCATTATTGTTCAGTGTCTGGATCAGTTTGCAGAGCTGCCCACCAAAGCTGGGGTTCCATTGGTTATATGCCAGAAAAGAATCGAGCACTTTATGACAAATGAAAAATCCAGTTTTCCCATCGTCTTTGCTTTATATCTCCAGCTTATCTTGGTTTCAGCATTTCTAGCAGTAACACCTGCTTGGAGTGTAATAGTCAGATTTTTTTAAACTGACAGCTGGGAGGATGGAGGCCAGAAACTGATGTGGAGTCTTCTGAATGTAAATTGAAGTCCCAACTCAAGCAATTCATCTAAATTACATTAACATTAATTAGCCTAATTGCTAGAACATGTCTCTTCTGCAAGAGCTGATGTGTATCTGATAAATGGAAGAAAAACACCTTTTGTAAGAACTGTATATAATACGTCAGATGGCTGTGTTTGCAGATTCTCGCGCAGTCCTAATAGTGCTATGTTCCTGACATTTTTAAGAAGGTTAAATAAATGGTGTATATGTTTTACAAGGCAAATATATGCTATTGTCAGCATTCTGCCTCTAATGTTTTTGTCCCCCCCATGCCCTCCACGAGAAGGGAGGAGAAGCTGCACATTTGCTAGTTGCAAATATCATTTGCTAGTCAGTTTCACCATAGTGCAGCTCTTTCTGTCTCCCATTTTCCCTGTCTTGGATCCAAGTGGCAGTCTGCCCTTGTGGGATTGCACATGACTTCACTGGACTGTACCTCTCAGCAGTTTGCTTACACAAACACCATCCGATGCTTACAGCAGTTGGAATGGAACATTTACTCCTAGTTTAATCAAGTCTCTCATTGTTCTTTCAGATTTTGGGTTCAGTAACATCTTCACACCTGGACAGCTGCTTAAAACGTGGTGTGGGAGTCCCCCCTATGCTGCCCCAGAGCTTTTCGAAGGGAAGGAATATGATGGGCCGAAGGTTGACATTTGGGTATGTGGTGAACATATCTGTATTTTGCTTTGATCTCGTCTCCTGCTGTGTTACATGTGGCTTTACTTCCAAAGCATTGAATACACGTCTGGTAGGAAGGACCCATTTATGGAAATAGTGTTATTCAAAGAAATATCACTTTTTATTCCAGTTACTAAATTATGTTTCTTATCAGGCTCTGTACTTAATATTTTAGGAGCTATCTGGAAGTACATGTACATTTTGATTTGGTCTTAAGAGTTAGATTCCCTTAATACTTAACAAGCGGAATGGGCAACTTCTCACTGGTACGTGGTTTGACCTGGTGTGGTTATTTGTAGCAAGAAAAGATCATATCCCTCAAAACAGAGCATATAAAAGGGCACAATCAAGGCAAAAGGCCAAAGTAAGGTTACCGGCTGCTTTCCCATCCCACGTCAGTAAAGTAGTTAGAAACAGTCCCCTTACAGGTGTTAGCTTTGGTAACAGCTCTGCAAAAGCAGGGCTACATCAGCCTTAGGATCATGGTTCGAAACTGGGCATGCAGTTTGTTGCCGTTCTAGTGTGGCTGTGCGGCTCCTGTCATGCCTCCGTTTTCCTGGCCGGATCTTCTGCATACTTTAAGACCGGGTCTAGGTCTAGGAGTCATGAATTGAGCTCTTTGTGTTCCATGTGAATTTAGAGTTGCTACAATAACTCAATTGGACAAACTGTTGTTCTGTTGAATCCACTGGATTTACGCTAGGGAGGAGAGTTGCCCCGAGTCTCCTGTTGTGGTGATGGAAGGCTGCCCAGGTAGGGGGCTGGGATTTTTCAGATTGTTGCAGCCTTTTTGAGGCCTAAGAGCAAACCTATCTCAAGCTTATAATTTGAACAGAAGTCTGGGAGGTTGAGGTAGGGTCAGTTTGGGGCTGCTAAACTGTGACAATATACTTTCTCACTGGGTTAGCATTTTTCCAAAAGCTACACTTGCTGCTGTTCCCGGCAGACTCCAGAGCCTCTCATGTCCCCTTTGACGTTACTAATGTGTGATCTTTGTTTTGAACACAGAGTCTTGGTGTGGTCCTGTATGTGCTGGTCTGTGGTGCTCTGCCTTTCGATGGGAGTACGCTGCAGAATCTGCGGGCAAGGGTGCTTAGTGGGAAATTTCGCATTCCATTTTTTATGTCCACAGGTAAGGCCAGATTTGTTTGCACTGAGATTTCTGAAACTGTTTGTTAGCAGCCACTGTCCAAGGCTACATGCTCTGAGTGCCTTTGGAACAGTTGAACTTCAATACCAGCTCACTGAATTTATTTATTTGGTTTTTATCTTCAGATAAATGACATTTCTACCCACCAAGTAGCTGTATGGGTTGAACAGTTACGTCTAACATGTAAGCTGTATTGATTTCTGAATTCCTGAGAACTTCTAAATCAATTTTCTTTTGAAAATTTCAGCTCCCATATACCTAACCTTGTATATCATAGACTGCTATCAATACATGTTTAAAATGTTAGTGAGGGCAGATTTTTAGTAGCTCTTGGAAGGTGGAAAGGCTGAAAACATACCAGGTTGTGGGAATGTGGAACCTTTAACCATTTCTCCATAAGACAGGAGAATTTTGCAGGCACTCTGGTAAGTACTGTTAATGACCCTGATTTTGATTTCGTTTTCTGAGAGATCCCCCTCGGGTACATGTCTAGTTACTGGACACCAGCACACGGGCTTCTGGAATGTAGAGCATATGTAGGCTTACGGGAGAGAAAATCTCCTGAAAGATTAGCTTGATTCCAGTTAAAATAAAAACAAGTTGTCGCTGGAAATTGCTGAGTGTGTTGGATCTCCGTGTTTGCAGCTCTGTGAGCAGAGAGAGACGTGCTTTTCTGATGGCTATTTATTGAGCAGCTTGATTCTTCTATTCTCGTTCTTTGAGGGTAGGTTAGTAGTCAAACATAGTGTAGGGCTAGTCCAGAGCCACAGTGCCATAAAGGCTGAACTGCATTTCATTCCTACCTGGTTATGATCCTTCAAGAGCTGAACTGATGCCCCTTCTGGACTAGCATAAGGAAGCGCATTGCAGCCTCACCTGTGAATGTGTTAAAGGGCTCCAGTCTGTATCTTTATGTTCAAACATTGAACGTTTAAAAGTCAATTAGATCTAATTAAATATGCTGCTGACTTTATGTACCTGCCAATATAGCTATTGGGAACCAGGAGATATGCGTAAAGTGATCTTCACTTCCTTTGCCAAGCGGTGGGAGGCTGCAGTGATTTGAAAAGAAATTCACTTCACCGCCAGGTAGATGGGAGTGAAGCACTGAGCAGGAGTTTTCAGATAGTTTTCCTTCTCGGCCCGCCCCCCTCACTCCTCCCGCCCTCCCCCCCAGCTGTCTATGCATACAGACACGAGATTAGTTGTGTGAAACTACAGTATCCTGCCTCCAGCTAGGACAGTGCTATGTTCAGCCTTCTTCAAAGACTGCTGCTAGTGTACGACGTTCTTGTGCATACCGCACATCTGTCTCAGGACTGGCCTTGTCTGATTCAGTTTCTAACTGCATTTCAGTGACACACAGGCCATGCTGCGGCCTGGCTCGCAAGAGGCTGAAATATCCCTGGCATAGTGAAAGCTGGGGGAGTGTAGTGCTTCTGCTGGAGTATGTCCAGAGCTGCCAGTTGTCTTAGCAAGTCTGCAAGATAGTGTCTAAGTGAGTCTTTCACGTACATCAGTCCTGTAAATGGTATTTGTACAGTACACAGATCACTTTGACATGAGCTTTCATTATTAATAAGCAGCATTTCCTTAATAAAGCTGTGGCATTTAGTAACGTTAATTTAGGGTTGAATGTTCCTTCTCAAAGATGCCCTCAAGAGACCTGTTTGCAGATTACCACAATTCTGTCTGCCGTAAATTCTTAATGTTAGTTGCTCTGAGTGCATTTTAAGTATTTTGTTTTTAATGCATGTCATCTTGAGGTCACTCCTGATCTTCCCACGGTACCAGAGGGGACATAAAAATACTGAAGTGCTATTCTGTTTCCTCCGTGTTTTCACCTTGGCAGGGCATGCTAGTTCACATTAGTGACTGTCTCAAATACACTTGATTCAGGTACCAGAGGAGTCATTTGGTTACACAGTGTGGAGAAACAAAGGAAAAGAAATGCAAACTTCCTGCGCATTCTGAATTTTTCTCTTAGAAGCATGACCAAAATATCTTGAAGGCCAAGTAGGTTAATTAAGAACATAAGAATGGCCACACTGGGTCAGACCAATGGTCCATCTAGCCCTGTATCCTCTCTTCTGGCAGTGGCCAATTCCAGGTGCTTCAGAGGGAATGAACTGAACAGGTAATCATCAAGGGATCCATCCCCTGTTGCCCATTATCAGCTTCTGGCAGACAGCAATCCCTGCCCACCCTGGCTAATAGCCACTGATGGACCAATCCTTCATGAGTTCAGCTATTTCTTTTTGAACCCCATTATAATTAATTCATCACGCTTTCATCTTTGGGAACCCTGGTTGCCATACTTCTACAATAAAACTTCAAAACCAGACTTCGGCGAGAAACTGCAGAGCTGGAACTCATCTGCAAACTTGACACAATCAGATTGGGTCTGAACAGGGACTTAGAATGGTTATTTCATTACAAGAAGTAATTGTCACTCTTCACACATTCTCACCTTCTAATCCACGGTTGTGAATAGGCCTCATCTACTCTAACTGAATGGACTTGGTTAACATTTACCTTCCCCATCCTTGTTTCTCACCCTTGGATGTATATATATGCCTCCTATCTGTGATTACCATTTCATGCATCTGACAAAGTGGGTTGCAGCCCACAAAAGCTTATGCCTGCACAAATTTGTTAGTCTTTAAAGTGCTACAGGACTCTCGTTTTTGCTGGCTCAAAAGGTGAGTTGAGAGGTCTCGTCCTATTCCGGTGTGCATGTTTGCTTACCTCACATTTTTCCCATGCGGTTTGACACCATTAGCAGCTGCTGCTTACGTGGAACCCGGGACTGCTCAGTCAGAGTTTTGGAGGAAATTGTAGGAAGCTTGTACCGTACTTGTCTACAGTGCGCCTTGCTCAGATTTAACCTCTCTCTCTCTCTCTCTCTCTCTCACAAACACCAGGTTGACCTCAGTTTTTAAGTAGTCACTTAGCTGTGTGCACATGTGTGCACTTCCTGTCTTGTACTTTGTGTTTTAGATTTGCTGGTACTGAATTGTATTTCCACCAGTCCCCAACTAATTGGTAGCGGAAGTTTGGAAGTAATGGTCAGATGCGTGTTGCAGCTGGGAAACTGTTCCCAACTTTGCATTAGTAGAACAGTAATCTTCACTCCCAAACCTTCCCGTAGCGCCTCCCTGGCCTGAGAGCTTTGCCCTTGGGAGCCACATCTTGCCCTCTTACATGGAGGGTTTGTCCTCATGGGGAAGGTGCTGTGGAATAAAGGTGCTGTGGAATAATACAGTGTGAATTTAAAGCACGATCGCTATTCTGCACTAGCTCCCGTGTGGACACACTTATCCTGCACTGAGTGCCTCTGTTGGAGTTGAGTCCACTGAGGATTTGGATTAAGGGGATTAGGCTAACCCCCACAAAGGCACTCTTCGTGTGGAATAAGTGTGTCCACATAGAGAGTTGGTGTGGACACATTTGCACAGTGACTTAATGCACAACAGCTTCCTGATGTAGACTAGCTCTGAGTGGTACCTTGGTGGGGGTGTTCATTACAAATGTAGTGTAAGAAGCAGGGAAAGGGAGCGCTGTAGACATGCTGCTAGCCAAAGATGGGGAGGACATTTTCAAAAGGCAGTAATGGTTAGTTCCCCTAGAAAGCACTGGATACTGTGGAGATAAGGGCAGTCTCGTTGGGGGGGAGTAAGGGCAGCACAGAGAACTGTTTGACTTTGCTAGTGAAAAGCACAAGAGGATTAAAGTGAAGAGTTCAGCATATCCCATCACTTCCATGTACCTTACCTAATGGTCAGGTGCCACTGACGCTTGTTGTGCCCTTGAATAACCACATTTAAATGCTACTGTAGGCAGTAAAGCTGAGGCTGATAAGCATGTTCCTCTTTCTAGTCGGTTGCTGCATAGTTCTTTGCATGCGGCCTAGGTGAACAGATTAATTCGCTGCAGTCCTGGCTGTTCAGAAGATGATGATGATGCAATTTCCCAGCCTCTCTCGTCAGGAATGGGGAGGAAGATTTTGTACGTGTCACTAGCTTCACACAACCGCTTCAGTTCAGCCATTCCTAGGTGTGTGCTCTGGGAGGGCACGTTACCAAAGCCCCTTCACATCAATCCATATGTTTTGCTTAGGTTTAGACTTTTGGGATTTTATCGAAACCAATTTTATGTGTATGCTGCCTTCATGCTCAGGGCTCCTTTATGTCCACTTGTTCTAGGCAGTTCCCATCAACATATCTGCCTAAAAAAGGGACTGGACTGGGGGCATATGACGTGGTATTTCAGATGGCTTTGCTCTCCAAGAGGAAGAGCGGAATTTTATTTCTGCTTATTGATTGGGCTGATTTTAGCCACAGAACCCCTAAATGATGTAGCCTATTACCTCTGGAGAGCTGGGTTTAAGCCCTGATTCAGGTTACAATTGAGGGAGTTTGCTGATCTCAGCTGAGTGCCCCACTTTTCCACAACGTATCATGGCGAGGCATAATTCACAGTGATTGCAAATAAGAGATTCCAGCCCAGGATGGCAGGACTGAGAAGCATCGGCGGAATGTAGGAGAGGAGCTGAAGAATAGCAGACAAGCTGCCGGTCAGGACTAGGAAGGGTGGAACGTGCACTAGAGGGTGGATAGCCTTGGCTGGGCTGCAGATCAGAGTGTGTAGGAGTAACGCCAGCAGGGGCTGCTTGAGCACAGGATCCAAGTGGATTGGCAGAGTTGTGTGGCGGAAGCTTTCCCAGTTCCTGCCTGCACTGTGCCTGTCTCGCACCAGTGTACTTGATACACTTGCATGTGTGCACACAGATGGTCTGATTGTGAATGCTCGGCATGGTACTGCACTCAGCCTCTAAGAGCAGATCACCAGCTTTTAGTTGCAACATCAAAGGGCATGTGTTTAACTCAAGGAAAATTAATTTTCAGTGAATAATAGTACGGCCAGAGAGAGAGTAGAGATCTCCTGTGGACAATATTGTTGAATCATTATTGATTAGATTTAATTGTGACTTAATTACAAGCGGTACAACATCAGCATTTTATCACTGGGGCTGCAAGTAGCATCATTTGTAATGTGTTTTGGGGAATGCAGCAATCACGGCTAATGCAACAGCTGCACGTGTAGAGCCACTGTTCATCTCTGAGGTTAGTTAATCCAGGACAGAGCTATGTGTCAGAGCAGGAGCCAGCCAAATGGCCCATCTTCTATGTGCTGGGCCCAGTTCAATTCCTTTCAGGACTTCAGGCTAGATGATGGGGGTATTAATTGGCATAGCATTCAATATCTGTCTCCTAGTATATTGTGATCTCCCAAGCCAGCTTCTCAAAGTGGTGTGGCTAGCACCTTTCCATTCAAAGCAATGTCAAAATAGCCCCTGTCAGATCCAAAGTAATCGGGGCAGAGTTCAGGAACAGAGCAGCCCCTTTGGGAAGCCAGAGTCCCTGGTTTAACTTAACACCCACAGATAATTGTGGTGCCTTCCTTTGCTTAGTTAGGTTTCTTAAAGCAGTTTTTGGCTTGTATGGCCTGTAAGCCATAATATGCTGGAGTTGTGTTCAGAAAACCTGTGGATGGAGACAGGGAAGCCACTGACGGTAGTTCTGTGTGACTGGCTCTCTCATTTGGACCCTTTAATTCTCTTAAACAAAAAATCCTTCTCCCTGTTCTGGTGCCATATTGCTGCAGGAGAGATAGTCATCAGAAGCCCGTCTGGTCTCTGTGTCCCATACAGTTTAGCTCACCTAGTAAATTGGGGCTTCCCAACCTGAAGCTTTGAGTATCCAGAGGTTAACAGGCACCAAACCAAAGATTAGCCACGGTTGTTTATATCTCCCCACCCCTCCACACACACCCTGATTCTTGGCATGTACTAATCAGTGACTTTTTCAGTTACTACTTTTGGCCACTGACACTGTGCTTCACAAAACCGAAGGAAAGCAAGGTCTCCCCCCTGAGGAAATCACTCTAATCCAGGAATGATGCATGGGATAACGCTGCTAAGACAAGAAGCCATGGAGTGCTAGTCAGTCAAGGGACCTCTTTCCAGAGGGGTCACCAAATATGTGGATTTGGATAAGAGGGAGTGGGGAAAAGAAACATGGCGTTTGCAGAGGGAGTGGCATAAAAGAAGGTGTGAAGACACCTTTGTCTGATGTAAGAGCATCTGATAGTCAGATCTTTGCAGTGCACGGCTGAGTGAGGACGGCCCAGGGTGGAAGCCCTTTACTAAGCGTTTCCTTGCTCTGGTTGATTTAAGTTAATGTTGTTTCAGTATTGTTGTTTCAAGAAAAATAATTCCTGTTGCCAGCTGCAGATGTTTTAGAGATTTAATAGATGCGGCACTTCCTCTTCCTTCTGTGCTTTCTCCAGACTGAGGTCCTCTTTGAAGTCCTAGGTCCTGAGTGGCGCCTGGCTGGAAAGAGGAGGGAGGACTGAGCCGTTTGCAAGGGCACGTTGAGCAGCTCCATGACAATGAGAACAGAAGTAGCTGGAGAGCTGTGTGTAGCTAGTATTGCTTTATAGGGGCTTACACTCCCCTGAGTCCCCAGGTTGGGAGCCTCCTGGTTAACAAGTGCCGTGTGCTTTTGCTAAGCACTCTGCAATGTCGTGTGAGCACAAAGAATTCATGACATGATTCTCAAAGCCTCTGCCCACAGCCTGGAGCACTTGAAGTGACAGTTCAGCCATGGCAGCTGCCTCCCACTGGTTGGATGACAACGAAGGGTTTAAAGAGAGTTAATTTCACCCTCTCTTCCTCCTCAGTGACTTGCTTCTGCAGTCTCAGGAGTTCTCACTGCATTGTCCCGTGCCAGCTATATTTGTAAATTCTTGGAATGCGTATGGCAGCAGTGACAGCACGGCTTTTGGATGCGCCTCAGTCTCGTTAGTTTAGTGTCTGTAGAATGCCTCTGTGTGTGTCTCTGTTAAACTCGAACAAAGCCACATTCTGATAAGTCCTCTTTAAACTCACTAAAGCAGTAAAAAAATGCATCACGGGACCAGGAGTTGCCTGACTAGATCAGACAAGTGGGCCATCCCTTCCAGAATCTTGTTGCTAACAGTGACCAGCACCAGCCGCTTTAAAGATGGTACAAGAAACTCCCTGAGGGCAGTTATGGAATAACTTGCCCAAAGACACAGCTTCTTCCTAACCTCTGTTACTTGGTGGCTCATGCCCTAAGGCATGAGGGTTTATTTCCCTTTTTACAAGGTTTTCTCTTATCCTGGGCATTCCCATTGTTTTTATAAATGCCTCATTCTTTATCTTACATCACCTCGCCTTTGATATCTTGAGACAGTGAGTTCCACAAGTTAATTATGGATTCTGTAAAGAATTATTTTACCAGTTTTAAATTGCTTGTCTTTCAGCTTCATTGAATGCCCTCCTGCACTTATATTTTGTCCAAGTGCAAAAGTAAGGCTCCTCTGTTCCGTCTCCTTCTGTTGTGCTGACATGCCGTAGCATCTCTTTGCTTTAGGGACCCTGAGAACAATGGTAACATCACAGTAATTCCTAGCATTTCTATAGCGCTCTTCCTTACAAAGTGCTTTACAAAGGAGGGGCTGTGCCCTCTCCATTTTACACATGAGGAGACACCGCTCAGCAGGGTGTCTTGCGCAGGCAGAGTCAGTAGCAGGCTTGGGAACAGACGCATGTCTCTGGACTCCCAGATGCATAGGCAAACTGCTTTGCAGTACCATGTCACAACTGACATGCATCAGCCACATGAAACCCACCCCCCTTCTGATCTGCTGAGTACGCCTTGCCCTGTATGTGCCCTGTGATGTGCAGTGACTTGGCTTAGCTGTCAACTGCTGTGCTTCCATCCTGACTTGTTGTGACTTCAGTGAAAGAAATCAAATACCTTCCTGCTGCAGAGATTTTGTACTAAACTGCGTGGTGCATCAAAAGCATTCCTGGGTTCTGTCCACACTCTGGGAAAGCCAGGTGATGATACACAATGACAACCTGCTGGGGATTCATTTATAACTTAATACTTCTGCTGTAGAAGGCCTGATGCTTTGCATTCTCCATTGAAAATGATACCTTTGCATCTTCTTTCAGTGAAAGATTTGCGGGTTTTGTTACTGTGAAGACTCAGTTGGCATAATGTTTAAGCTAGATGAGTGGCGTGAGCAGTAGCAGCTGCCGTTGCTGGTGGCTGCACAAGGGGATATTGGCGTGGGGCATGGGCATTTTCAGTAGATGAGAAAAGCAAGTTCTGGGAAAGATGCAGTATTTGTCTAGATCTGACGTGAAAGGAAGAAGTTGCGTTTTATTCTTCTCGGTCTAAATTGCCACTTCACTTATGTAACAGGTTTTGATAGTTTTTAAAAGATCTGCACTGGGAATTTGCATCTTAAGTTTATGCCGTCTTTGTTCCATTTTTAAAGAGATTTTGTGTTGTAAATAGGAGGAATAATGTTCATGAAAATGTATAATTTGTTGATAACTTCAAACAAAGCCCCATTTTTGCTGGAGGAGGCTCCAGCTCATACTTTACAGCATGCTTTAACGGAAAACTTAATGTGAAAACACACTCTTCTCTGGCTTCGGGTTGAACTTGTCGTCAGTTTTTAGGGTGTAAGTTAAGGTCAGGTGTGGTGGTGGTGGTGCTTGTTGTTGTAAGGAAGCTTGGGAAATGCGTTTTCCTGCATTTGGTAATCCCGCTTTGGCAGCCTGATAGATGGCGACTGTGGTTGGCCCTCCAATCCTGGAGTATGGGCTGCGTTGCATTGCATTGCCAGAGTAAACAAGTAGGTGGGAGTGGAAGTGTGCCACCTAGAGACTGCAATGAACATTCCAGGGCTGATTCAGACGGCTGCTGCTTGAAGGAAATTTTCGATGGAGTTCATATTTCATTTAAAAACTAGACTTTGGTGATGGCTGGTTTTTGGGGGAAATATACACCAAGTTAAAGGTATACTTGCGGTATTATTGTAGCCATGTTGGTCTCAGGATATTAGAGAGACAAGGTGGGGAGGCAATGTCTTTTATTGGAGTAACTTCTGTTGGTGAGAGAAACAAGCTTTTGAGCTTACACAGAGCTCTTCTTCAGCTCTGAAGGTATTCAGATAGCCAAATTGGGCCCCAAGATATAGATGCTTTGGAAAATCTAAATCCAATGAAAATGTTACCATAGACTTTGAAAGTTGTTTTTTGCTTTACTGTTGCAGAGTCTGCACCAAAATTGTATTGCGTGTGGAAAGAAACCCCATGCTCTTGAATGTCAGAAGCCATCGATGTCCCTTGGGAGTTGGGGTATTTCTGCCCTTGGGAAACATCCCGCAGTCGCTATCTCGGGTTTTCAGTTGGCTGAAGGGCTGTTGTTGCTCAGTGTCACCTGGGGGCCCTTTAACTGCACTGGGCTGGCGATCTTGTTTTAATTTTGCTTGTGCCTCGTCCTTGGTAGAGGCTAAACTCAGGCATCAAATGTCTGGAATTTAATCCCATGCTTGTTTCCAAGACTGACTCAGCCCTGACACACGGCATGTCTATATTTGCTCTTTTTGAATGATTCTGTAGACAAAGTAGTGTGTTCTGTTGCTTTGGAAAAATACCTGTTTCCAGCACGATGCAGAGCTGCACCCCTCGGGAGGTGTTGCCCTTTGCTGCTGAATTACTCATTTTCTTGTTGCTCTCTTGTAGAATGTGAGCACTTGATCCGCCACATGTTGGTGCTGGACCCAAGTAAGCGACTGTCGATGGAACAGATCTGCAAACACAAATGGATGAAGCTTGGGGACGCTGATGCAGAATTTGACAGGGTGAGCAGGCAGAACGACTCTGGGGTGCTGGGAGTTGAGTGTGCAGGCTTTTTGAAGGAGAGCTGAACACTGGCCTCTCGGTTCACTTTGGAGACCATTAGAGCTGCCCAAAACCAAATTCATATCCTGTGTTGAGTTCCCCCATGAGCCGTACAGCTTACCCACTGTCACCCTTTTCTTTGTGCCCTTTCCTCTCTTGGACTCTATATCATTCATCGTGCATCTCTCTTTTAGTCTCTGTAGCTCCATGACATTGGGCTTCTTTGATTGCCCTGCTGAAGCTGGGACATAGCTGGCCCCCAAGATCACATGCCAGTGCAAAGTGAGATGCTGTTACTGCTCCTATTTTGCCCAGGCAGGCCACTGTAGCCTAGGTGGATAGATACTGTGCTGAGCTGCAGCAAAGGTCATGAGCCCTCCTGCTGCAGGCTCGAGGCGCCAGTGCTTTTATGGTATGTTCCACCGAGTTAAACTTTGCCACCCTTGGGGTGCTGACCACTGATGTGTGTCTGTGCTGTTGGCAGTTAATAGCAGAATGTCAGCACCTGAAGATTGAAAGGCAAATGGAGCCACTGAATGAAGAGGTGCTCATAGCGATGGCAGAGATGGGGCTGGACAAAGAGCGCACGCTACAGGTAACTCAAACCACCTTGCAGGCGCCCCTGTTGCGGGCTGCCTCCTGCAGCTGGTAAATGTTGTGTTTGTGGCTGATCAGACTTGCCAGTTAACACTTCCTTCTGTAAAGTGGCTGGGGGGAGGGATTTATTTTCAATGCTGGGGGAAAATTGATCTCTTCTTATCCTTCCCTTTCTAGTCATTAAGAACAGATGCTTATGATCACTACAGTGCAATCTATAGCCTGCTCTGTGACCGATTAAAGAGACACAAGAATCTGCGCATTAGAGCACCTCCCAGTGTGCCGCGGACCATGACCTTCCCCACACCAGCTAACATCCAGGTGGGTCCCACCGACGTGGTGTCCTTCACCGCTGCAGGGTAATTGTGACTTCCCCCAGCCTTGCAAAACTCAACTTGGTCAGTGCTAGTTGCTTGTTTTGTTGGTGAGTAAAGTAACTTCAGTGCCTTCTTGAATCTCCTCCCTGACTAAGAAGAGATGAGTAGGTTCTTTGCCTGAGTGGTTGGTTTTCATGTGTGTCAGCCTGACTATACTCTTGGGGTTTGTAATTTTCTGACCATGAAACTGCAACTTTGTTTAGTCTACTGTCTTTCATGCAAATTGTGCCCCAACCTGCTCCACCTAGTTATCTGGTCATGCAGTGACAGATGTCCATATGGCCGAAGGGAGGAGAGGGAGATGTCCATGACTATGTGGAGAGTCAGTGACCTGGGACTGGTGTAAGGAAGCTGCTGATTCGAGTTGAGAGGAGTAGAGAGGAGCTTCTGGGCACAGGTGGAAGCAAGTCCTTTAGGGGGTTTTAAGGATGAAGAGAACCACTTAGACCTGGTGCCAAGCTCTCCCCCTGCATCCCCACGTGGCTATACCAACACGCTGCTGGAGCCTAACCCTGTTTTGCTTTGAATGAAAATGCTCAAATTTCTGCTGTACAGCATCTGGGAATGCAGCTGAGTTTCAATAGCAGAAATCTGAGACGGGAGCATCCTGGGGTGGGAGAGGTGGAGGAAGATGTAGTTGAACTTGGAGTTGAGATCCCTTCTGCAAGTGGCCAATGGGTTGGAAGAAAGCGATCCCCCTGAAGAGCGCTGCGCATCCTTGGCTGTCTGTGGCTCAACAGTGGGAAGTCGCAACATGAGGGTCTTGGACGCAGATATTAAAATTGAAAAGAAACCCCTCAGTTGCTCATGGTTTGATTCCTTCTACGTTGCAGGCGGAACAGGCAGGCAACACCGTGAGTATCAGTGTGCCACAGGTCCAGCTCATCAACCCTGAGAACCAGATTGTTGAGGCAAGTTGCTGTCCATTGCCGATTGCTGTGAGTGCCCTTTTGTGGTGACACGCTGGCTTTCTGGTGCTTGATTTCAAAACCTTGTCTCTTTTTCCCCACCCCAGACGGATGGAACAATGAACTTGGACAGCGACGAAGGGGAAGAGCCTTCCCCGGAAGCCCTGGTCCGGTATCTCTCAATGAGAAGGCACACGGTTGGAGTGGCTGACCCACGGTTATTATCAGGCTCTTTCTCCTGAGTGGGAGGGGAGGGACCCAATCCTGCCTTTATTAAGGGTTCCCCCACCCCAGCTGGCACTCTGAGTCAGTGAATGATGTTTCTCTGGCTTTCCATGACCTCTTGGAGGCAGCTGGGCACAGTACAATGCTTTGATCTGGAGGGTGTAAGAAGCTCTTATACCTTTGGGATGGTCCTGTTGAGAGGTCAGACGTTTTACATGATCTTACAAAATGATGGATGGGAGATTCACATCTTAATGGGAAAAGGCATGTCAAAAGCCTGCCCTTCAATATCAAGGAATGAAACCCCTTTGTTTCCCTGCTCCCAGCATACCTAGCTGTGCAGTGAATGGGAGGCAGGATGGGATTCTTGCTCAAAAGCAGGATCTTGCCTGGGTGGGGAAGGGGTGTCCAGTGCCACTTGAATAGCAGAAATTCATGCCTTCGCTTCCATTTTCCCCATGCCCTGCATGGCAAGCCTCTCAGGTGGAGGATGCCATTTCCTCTTTATGCCCCTCCTCTTCCCTCCTCCCCAGCTGCTAGTTCTGGCTGGTTTTGTTTAATTGGAGGCAGTGTTGGCGAGAGAGCTTTCTACCTTTCCTTTGCCGAGGAGCCGCTTTATTTTTAATGTCTGAGTGGCTAGAGACTGTTTCATGATGCTGAGTGCAATTGTATTTTGCATGAATGGTTAGCCCTGGAAAATCCTAATTCTGAGACCCAAAGGACAAGTTAAAAACGAGGAACTCCTACGCTTAAGATCCACACCCCTCTCCTGAGCCGAAATCCACCGTGAAAGCCAGTGAGAAGTGGAGCTGAACGTAGTGAGCATGTCACTTGATTTGCTTGGCTTATTTCTAAGTCCTGTGTTTGTGAATGTGATTGTGCAGCACGGAAGTCATGGAAGATCTCCAGAAGCTCCTGCCAGGCTTCCCTCGTGTCACTCCCCAGGCTCCGTTCCTGCAGGTGACGCCAAACATGAACTTCATGCACAACATGCTGCCTATGCAGAACCTGCAGCCGACTGGCCAGCTGGAGTACAAGGTACCAGCTGACATGTATGTTCCCCACAAGTGTAGCCAGTGCTATCCAGAGATACAGCCCCTGTTCTACTCTATGGGTTTAATGATAGATTTGGTCGCTGTGCCTGGAACTTAGCTCCGTTCGATGTTGCTTACCACCCTGGATTGTTCCTCCTGTTGTTCTGAGTAAAAACAAAACAAAAAAACCACCCCACACTTTGAAATTCATAAACTTGTTTGATGGAGGGGTCGGTGACTTTAGTAACAGATAAGACAAGGGGTCCTTGGCTTCCAAGCATGTGAAACCCAGCGTGCCTTGTGGCTGAAGCTGAGGGTTGGAAGTTGGAAGATCTGGGTTCTGGTCCCAGCTCTGGCATGGGCTCACTGAGTTGGGGCAAGTCATTCCTCCACTGTATGCATCCATTTCCCTAGCTGTAAGATGCTGAAGATGCTTCACTTCACCCAAGGCCAGTGAGGCTTTGTTTCCTTGCTGTTTATCAAGTTGTTTGAGATCCTTCGGCAGCGGCGCTAGAGAAGGAGTATTCTGTGATAACTCCTCTGTTCCTCCTAGGAGCAATCCTTGCTGCAGCCCCCCACTCTCCAGTTGTTGAATGGAATGGGCCCTCTGGGGCGACGGGCATCAGATGGTGGCGCCAACATCCAGCTGCACGCACAACTGCTAAAGCGCCCTCGAGGTCCTTCCCCGCTCGTCACTATGACGCCAGTAAGTAGCAAAAGGAAGAAGAGAATTGGTGGCGTGTTTACCAACACATCCCCTTGCTGGCAGAGAGAGCCAGCGGCGAGCCGCGTGTGTGAAAGAACTGCAGGGGCGGACAGCGATTGAAATGCCAGATTCCTGAAACTGGCAGGGACTCACCACCTGCCATTTGCTTTTGCTTTCCTTCCCCAGGGACTTTCATGCTACAGTAACCTTCCCTTTTGGGAGCGTTTCCTCATCCTTTCGCCCTCTGCCCATCTGCTCTCCAGAGGCAAAGCTGAAGCTGGATTCAAAGGAACCTATTAAAACAGACTGTGGGCTTCACTGCCAGTATCAGCGAGTTCCTGGTCACGCTGCGACTGCTGTTGTCTCCCCAGTGCTCTGGAGAGAAGGGCTGGTAGCCTCCCTCTCTGATGATGCCTGTGCTTCACAAGCACCTCTCCTTTCCAGGCAGCCCTTCCCTCTCTTACCAGCTCCTTCAGCATTGTTGCTTGTTCAGTGCCTGGTTTTTGGGTTCTCCTCCTTCATGCCACAGCTGCCCCGGAGCCCGCAATATGAATTGCCATGCCTGGCTGGTTGGCTGTGGCCCCTGTTTGAGTAGTGCAGACCACGGGGGGCACGCATACATCCCTCAAGCCAGCCCCATTGGAGGGGTCTGTGTCCCCAGAGTGGCTATATGTTTGCAGGATGAATCTCGTTTGCTTCCATGTTTCTAATCCCTTGGTTCCTTTTTGTGGCCTTGGGTCTCACTGAGGCTGTCAATTGGAATCTGCCTAGTTGAGTCTTCTGCCTTCCATTAATGACCTGCACAAAATTGCTAGCACTGGAGGCCGGGCCAGGCCTCTCAGAGCTGTGAGGATTGTGATGTGCTGATGCCGAACGGCTGGTTGCCCATCCACCGTTTAGTTGGGATTTACAAGTAGTAATTGAAATATTTCTCCTCCTCAGAAGGGCTGGGAAGAGCGTGATGTTTGTACCCTCTTGCTAAGCTGCTTTACAGTTCTCTTGCTTTGTTTTACCATAGAAATGAAAATCTGCCAGTGTTGAGTTCTGGGGTGTTAATGTGGGCAATGCCCCCCCCCTCCGGAGGTGTGTGTGTTACTGAATTTCCCGCTAGCATCAGCACGAGATGCCACCTTGTATCGGTGCACTGCGGAAGGGGGAGATGATGATGGTGTGTTCTGAAGGAGGGTTCTTAGTGCCCATAAATGTCTGGTTCTTAATTAAATATTCTTCTGCAAACCTTTCAAGAAGGTCAGGTTTCTGCAGCCCACGCTGGTGTTGAATAAGCCAGCTTCTAGAGTCCATGGTTCCCCTTTCCTCTCTCCTCAGGCAGTGCCAGCAGTTACCCCTGTGGATGAGGAGAGCTCTGATGGGGAGCCGGATCAGGAAGCTGTGCAGAGGTAACGTCCCATCTGTTAGCCTTTCCCCTTGTGCTGCTGGAGAGGCTCACCCTGTGGTGTCCTGAAGCCGATTTAAAACCCCCCACCAATCAGCCTCATCCCAGGCGGCAGCAGGTGTTGATTACGGTGAAGGTTTCAACTTTTCCTTTATGGGTGCTTCTTTCCCCCCGGCAATTATTCTGTGTGACGCTAACAGGCAAATAAATAACTCTGTAAAACAATCTGAACATCACCTGAAATGCTGCAGGCGTTTTGAGCAATAGGGTCTACAGAGAGTCTGAGCACTAAACTCCTTTGCTTACGGTGCACCAGCATGCAAACCAAACTAACCTCGTAGTTAGTGCTGAGGGTGCAGCTTGCCTCATCCCTGCTGAGTGACTGGGGAAGTCTCATTTGATCTGTGCAGCTTTTGGACCAAGACCTGCAGTAAACATCCAACTCTGATGCCTTAAATGAAGTGAGTTTTATAAAAACTTGGTATCTGTAGACATTTAGCCCTCTAGCCATAGCAGTAGGTTCTGAAACAGCCTGCTCCGACATGAGAGGGATGGTCCAATAACAATCAGAAACTTCACTTCTCTCCCCAGCCGAAGTATGTACCAGTATTCTCCCCCCCAGCTGCCGCCTCTAGCTGAAAACACTAACGCTGTCCTTGCTAACACTGCCATGGAAGCTTTTGTGTAGCTAGTTTTTCTGCTAACAGACTGGTGCAGATGATCCTGCTTACTAAAGCAGACTTACTAAGCTCCATGGATTCTTCTCAGTTCTGGTTGGCAGAGAGCTTGGGCCAGAACAAATGCTTTCGTGGCTATTGTCCTTTCAAGAAGGAAGCAAGTAACCCCTGGGTGGGTAGCAGGCAGGTATAGAAATGAGGAAGTTGCTAATAAAGTCATTTAGTTGCTCATAACATTCCTATCGTGTTTGTAATCTCTGCTGGTCTCAGTGCTATAAAACAAAAGGGGTTGGTTCTAATAGTGACGGGCAGCTGGGTACAATTGTGGATTGTCCAGGATATGTGCCAAGATTCCCTCATTTACCTGATCTTGGAAAACAGCCCAACATTTTGCACATTAAAGAATTCCCAATGCTTTCAAGTGGCTAGGAATCTCTACAGACCTTTCTCAGTACACATCCTGTATCGGGGGTAGCCAAAGTGTGGCCCAGGAAGCTATACAGTGCCACCCATGGTCATCCTCATCTTTATTATGGAGGCATGGCCCACAGACACTGCAAGGCCCAGAACGCAATGCTCTGTCTTGGCAAATGTGGTCTTGCCCCCATTTGATACTGAATGTTGCGTCTTGACAGAACTCTTCAGTGACTGCACTGCTAGGATCTGTACCGAAGTTGCAAGCTGTAGTCTCTGTGGGCCTTGCTACAAACTGTAAAGCTGAACCTTCCTGCAGCCGTTTCCATTTTGTGCAAATAAGATGCTCCAGCTCTTGGCAAATGGCCAATGTCCTCAGCTGGCCAAGGTTCGAGGGCTCATATTTTTAAAATCACTGCTTTCAGCTGAACCCTTTAAGCTTCCAAGAGCCAGGCTTGGCTGTTAGGATTTTGAGGTCAAGGGTAAAACTTCCAAAAATGTGTATGGGACTTAGGAGCTCACTTAAGTCCATGGGATGCAGATTCTGAAGTACCTAAATCAACTTTGAAAATGGGATTTAGCTACTTTTGAAAATATTACCCCAAATCCTCCTTGTGTGCGCTTACACCACATGCACCATAGCCACGGGATGGGACCAGCCTTAAAGCGTGCCAGTGGATGCACACTAACCCTCATTCTCCCCACCCTCTTATGCAGTGACATGCCACGGATCACCACAGTAGAAGAGTAAACCGTATTAACATGGGGGACAGTTGCAAATATTTCTCTTTTCAGTACACTGGTTTGAATGCCCTCTGCAGTGACTGCAGAGCAGCTTTTGCCCTTGTTTGTTTTAGGTTGCCTGACCTTGAAATAGCATGTATTCCACTCCCCGTGACCAGGGCACAATCACATCTCGTCTGAGCTTGCGCAGCTTCTTTTCCACCCCAACACTTGCAGCTCATGACTGGATTGTCCCCTGGAGGCATGAAATAAAATGACTGTAGCAAACAACAATTAGGAAACTCTAGGCAACTCTCCCTGTCTCCATCAAATAGATCTCAAACAGCCAATGGCTCAGACATGGGTAAGTCACCGCACCGCTAGGGACTCTTGGTTCTGTTACCTTGCTGCTTTCTGTGGCACTGGGTAAATAGTTAGCAAGGAGGCAGGACTGTTTTTTGCAGAGCCATAATTTTAAGTGCTGCTATTTCCCCTATTGTACAGGTTTTAGGTAGACATTAAAAAGAAATCAAATGGCAGTATTTGAACCCCTCGTTCTACCCTCTGGCTTTGTGCACTAGCTATCTTTGTAGCCGTAACTCACCACCGATGCTGCGTCACCAGCGCTAGCAATGGTGGGGGGTTAGCCTAGTCCAGGTACAGGCATTGATTCCACTCTGTCCTCGAACCTTGCTCAGCGTTTCCACCATTTCTAGCACCTGACAGGGCTGCGCTGGTGCTTGCCAAAGAGTTCCGAACACCCAGACATAGCTGTGTCCTTCACCATCCCACTGAATCAGGCTCTTCTGGCCTTGGTTGGCCTGAGCATCAAACAAAACCCAAAGGGAACTACAGGGTTAAAAAAAAACAAAACCCAAAGCAACCATGAACTTGTCTACCGCTGAAATGGGAAGCTCTCCGAGGGCAGGGCCTGCTGCTCCAGAAAGGCGAGGGGCTGAGTTAGCTCCTCACTTTCCCTTGCCATTTTGCTGTAGGCATCGTGGTGCAGCCTTCAGACATTGATTCCCAGGCTCCGGTAGATATGTCCAAGAGCAGGGGCTAGGTGGCGCACTTCACACACATGCTGGTCCTCTCTCTGAACCTGCATTCAGATCCAGCGCAGGTCAGTCTAATCGCCAGCCGTGGTAGCTGTGTCAGAAATGCCAGCATGCGATGTGGAGCCATTCACCAGGTTGATCTCTGCTCAGAGACAAGACTGAGAACGCTGCAGGTCAGGACTGAAGTGCAGGCTGAACCACGCAGAGAAACATGGCAGCATCTGGCTGCACTGTGCCACGCTCTAGCCCAGCGCTGCTAGCGTTACTCACATGAACAGTCTCCCCCTGGCATTCGTGCCCATGATGGAAGGCAAGCAGGATTTGGCCCTTCAAACTAGTATCGCTTGAGGGGAAGGAATCCCTGTAAACAGTAACTCTAGTCACTGAAGCTACAACTAAATGAGCGAGCCTGGTTATTGCCCAGGAGATGAAGCAGGGCTTTCCTCCTGCAATGATGAATGGTCATTCTGTTCCTTACCACGGCTGGCATTGGATAAATCTGGCTAAGACTTCAGTCCTCCCTAAGCAGTTAACGGCCCTTTTATCTGACATACACTGGCAGTGCGGTTTGCCCTTTCACAGGTGTTATACAGCTCACAGCAGGCTCTGAGCACTGCAGCGAGCATTTTTCTTTCGTAATTACTCTGGATTATCTGCTTATGCTCCCTTTTTTGGAGTATTCCCATCCTCTCTTCCACTTATAAAATGTGCTCCTGCTTGTTGCAGATACTTGGCAAATAGGTCAAAAAGGCACACTCTGGCAATGACCAACCCTACAGCTGAAATCCCTCCAGACTTGCAGAGGCAGCTAGGACAGCAGTCCTTTCGATCCCGGGCTTGGGCTCCACACCTGGTACCCGATCAGCACCGGTGAGTAATGGCACCGGCCGTTCGGGCAGCTCTGCGCCAGGGAACCCGCTCCCATGCCATTGAAATGGAGTGCAGAAAAAGCGCGGCTTGGCATGAAAGGGATTAAAGGAAGAAAGGAGCAGACCCCAAAGCAGAAGCTGGCTGGCCCTGTGGGACATGCTGCATTTCTGCACTGATACCGGCTCCCCAGCTGCTAAGCGGATGATGCAGGGGTTCTGTGCACTCGTGGGCAGGGATCAGTTGGCTCTTCCCGTCCGGCCCCACTTCTGTGGCTGGAGATGATTTGCCAGGATGGCTGCCTTTGTCCCAGGTGTGGGATTAAGCTTTCCCATTTATTTATTAGTAGGCTCAACCATGTGCTAAGCAGTAAATCTGCTGGGGAATAATCAACAGTGGACCGCTGCATGAAAGGCTGCACCGGGAGTAACCTATATACAGGGTTAGAAACCTCACTGCACCAGAGTTGTGTGTTTCCACTGCAGAGTCTCCTTGCAAAGTTCCCTAAATGTCGTTTTGTTTCTGACCCAATCCTCTGGTGGAGAAGGTTGGGGAAGAACAATTATAACTTCTGTGATTGAGGGAACTGTTGCAAAACTGGATCCAAGTGAGCTAAAATTCTGGAGGAAGAGCCCTCCTGATTTTGAGAACTAGTAATTCTACCCAGAGTCCTTTGATGCTGCAGCAAATTGGAGATGCTACTACCACAGACACATCTTAAAACTGCACCCCGAACTCCAAAGCAGTAAGGGTATAACACAGGTGTAAACTGTCATGTTCATTTCAGTTGCTCAACAATTGAAAAAGCAATTGCCTAGCAGACCAAATTTGTGCTCATGTTGTTAAATCCTCTAACTAGCTCACACTGGCAAGCTCGTTAAAGGGCTCTTGATTGTAGCTCGATACCTGCTGAGCTGAGCATTGGTGTAATCAGCAGAGAAAGGTGGACTCTGAGCCGGCATTAGTGCCACGCTGGAACTCTGGAAGACGAAAGATAAAGCCTGAGTTGCTGTGAAGTTACTGCGGGGTTGAATCATTTGAAGGGAGGCAGTAAGATTTCTTGGATCACAGAAGTGCTTTATAGGAAGAAAGAAAAAAACACTTGCAAAAGAAATAAACAGAAAATACGGTATACCTTGATTCCGGTAGGTTGAAATGAAGCCATTGAGAGATTGTTGTGAGGCTCTTTATAATGAGCCTACCCCCGCCCCCTCTTGCTCTCAGCTCCAAAGTCCTGTGTCTGCTCCTCTGTTTTAACATGCACAGGATAGGATTGGCTCATTCCAGATTCACAATGAGGTGTATTTTACGTATCACAGCAGAGGCCTGTAAGCTTGTGGGGCTACAGACATCCCTGAGATCAGAAGAGAGGAACTTGAAAATCAAATCTGGCCCTAGACCAAGTGCCTAGAAGTCTCTGTACACCTCAGACATAGCTAGTGGTACGCTGTGTCTTGTAGCATGGCACAACTTGCAGTAAACCACAAAGTACTAGTTACTGGACAGCTGTCAGTTTTTATTCTGGTGCTTGGCTTCGTTTGTTTGAAACTGGTTTGTAAATAAAAGGTCTCAAAATATGTTACTCCAAAAAGCCGGTCTGGAGCGCAAGGGGCAGTGTTACTGCCCATCATCCAAGCATGTTAGGGAACCTGAGGTACAATGTTCACTTCTGTCATTAGCTTCTGCTGTCCATTACTGAGTTGGAAGGTCAGATGGACGGATTTGGCTTGCTGACTGGCAGGAGGCACGGCACAGAAAGGGAACAGGACAGCCAGCCAATTCTAGCCTTATCTGAAACATATTGAAAATTGTAATGGATGAAAACTAAAAAACATTTTACCAAGCAAGGGTGAGTATGTGACAATAACTGAAACTGACATCCTGGAAATGTTACAGCGAGAGAATCTGACTCTTGCAAGGGATTCCAGCAGATTCGGTTTGCTTGTCGGTACAGGCTTCAGCAAAGACTCTGTACATATATCAGATATTTAAAGTACCAATTTGTCTAACATAATTCAGTTGGAAGAACTACTCTATGGAGCTAGATTATCTTCTGTTTATTGTACAACCAAACCATCCCCAGGAATGTCCTAAAGACTTTCACAGACAAAGACCATTGCTGAGCTATGCTGTTGTCCACTGATTTTCTGTATGGATGGAATTGATATGGACCTATGCCCCTCTGGGCAGGTAGCCTAACTGGGTCCTCAGTGGTCGTATTTACTTTGTGTGTGGGTGGAAAGAGAGCAGTGTTTAGCAATACTCTGAAAGATGCATTCTTGAGGACAAAAATGTGCTTGGATTTGACTGATATCTGGGAGCCCATATTGAAAGTGAAGTTTGTTCCTGGAAAAATTTCTTCTGACCTCCAGTTCTGGAAAGTAAAACTTCATGTTGGGAGGGAGCTGTTATAAGTTCCTCTGCAAAAATTTGTCCTGAGTAGGCATGGTCCATTTATCTGTGTGTGCTTCTCTGATGTATCCATCATGATGGCATGGCATCAAGCCCTAGGTCGTTGGTTGACTCTGAATTTGAAGTGGTGCGGTGGCCAAGGAAGAGGCTAAAACAAGGACGTCTGTAGCAGTGGAAGAGGTTTTCCCCCTCCTATGCAAAGTCATCATGTTACTCCCTTCCCCTTTGGGTTTAGTGCATCTCTGAATTTGGATACCAGCCTCTCTTCTGGCTCCAATTGGCCGCAGCATAGACCTGATAGGTCTGTAGTCAGCAGTGTCCTTCCTGCTCTTGTGTGAGAGTCTTATCCACCCTCCTCTATTGATGCTGTGACAGAGCAGTTTTTATCTGCACATACAGGAGTTTTAGAAGTGTTTTCAAACTTGTATTTTGCCATTATTGGTTTTGTCTTGAGGGCCCCCTACAAATGCAGCTTCCTTGTTTGATCCCCAAGTCCATCCCTCTGAAGTCACAGGAGATGCAGCACTTGGTGGAATGTGTTCAGATCAAGTCTCCCTCATCTGCCAGGTCTGATGTGTGTTAATGTTTAGAATAAACCGGTCTGAGTTCATCAGCATGTGTTGTCTAAGAAATGGAAGATCCTGGAAGTCTGTATGTGTGGTGAGAGAGCAGGCCTTGCTGCTGAGTGGTGAGCTAAGATTTTCTGGCATTCGAATGGGAAGCCTGCCTGCCCCACAGATATCCAGGTTATAATAGACTCATAGACTCATAGGTCAGAAGGAACCAATATGATCATCTAGTCTGACCTCCCGCACAAGGCAGGCCACAAAACCCTACCCATACACATTTATAACAACCCCGAACCCATGACTGAGTTATTGAAATCCTCAAAAGTGAGATTTGAAGACCTCAAGCTGCAGGGAATCCACCAGCAAGCGACTCATGCCCCATGCTGCAGAGGAAGGCGAAAAACCTCCGTGGCCCCTGCCAATCCGCCCCGGAGGAAAATTCCTTCCCGACCCCAAATATGGCGATCAGCTAAACCCTGAGCATGTGGGCAAGACTCACCAGCCAGCACCCAAAAAAGATTTCTCTGCAGTAACTCAGTTCCCATCCCATCCAGCATTCCCACAGACCATTGAGCAGACTTATCTGCCGATAATCCAAAATCAATTGCTTAAACTATCCCATTTTGATGCACATTAGTATTTTCCGGTTTTCTTGTTTCCCAGGTATTTCATGGGATTTCCTTGCACTTTGCTCAGTACATAGCGAAGTATCTCTCTAGGTGCCAAGTAAAGCTTCTCTGACAGGATCATGTGGGGCTGTTATGCTGCTTCTGCTCATTTAAATTAGAATTCCTATGCTGCTGGCCAACTGTATTTAGGAGTTAGACTGAGCAAGCAAGCTTCAGCTGTGCTTGTTAGGATCTCATCTTAGCGAATGGACCTTGCCATAGAGATTCAACTGCTTCCGGCAACAGAAACACCTCATCTGAGACAGCTGCATTCCTAACTGGCTGCTGCTTCCCCAATTCAGATAGATGAACATGGGACACTTTTTCGTAGCACAAAGTATTTCCATCCTACTGGGATGTAGGGAATCTCCAGATTAGCAAAAATGTCACTGGGTAAAATGTGAAGTACAAAGGCTAAATAAGCAATCAGATGAAGGAAATGCCTTTCAGTTCTTAGATGTTGAATGGTTTCTGTAGGTCTGGGGAACTAAGTGCTAGGTCAACTCTTATGGCCAGTTAAAGACTTGAACCCCAGTTATAATCTAGTTAGTGTTTAACTCAGACTTGCAACATTTTAGAGAAAATGTACCCGCCTTGGTGCAAAATGGACTTGCTATAATCTTGCACCCTGCTCATGATGAATAAACTAATGTTTATCAGCCTGAAACCACTCCTGGACAGGCGGAACTTGGCAGAGCTGGTATAAATGAATTGTCTCTGTAGTTCGTTTTTCAGCTGGCATCACTAACCCACTTCCCCATGTGTTTAGTTCTATTTACAAGGACTCCAACACCCTGCACCTCCCCACTGAGCGCTTCTCCCCAGTTCGCCGCTTCTCTGATGGTGCTGCCAGCATCCAGGCGTTCAAAGCCCACCTGGAGAAAATGGGCAAGAACAGCAGCATCAAACAGCTTCAGCAGGTAAAGGAATGAGGAGGGATGCAGTGGGTCATCTTCGGTCACTGACCTTAAGTTGTAGAGGAAACACAGGAAACCCTTGACTGCTTTGTCTCCTGGATCTAAACATTCTTCAACCCCGTAGCTAAGGAGCATATCATTTCCCTCCTTCTGTGTACTGGAGTGTGCTCTGGAGGGTTGCCATCATCCTCTTCATCTCAGCTGCAGTCTGGGGACCTTGGGGGCTTCCCTCTTTTCTAGGAATGTGAGATACCACTGTAGAAACACATGTACGGTACAAGAGGTCCTGCTCAACTGAGGCACGTTGGCCTAATACCTGTGCTGCCTAGAAACGCTGTCATTGAGTTTCTGCCAAAGACACACTCAGTGGAGCCAGTGTCCAGTCCTATTTCCAAGTTCAAATGGTTGGTTCTTGGGCCTGTCCTGATTGCTTATTGACTCTTACGAATAAAAATGCATGGGGTTGCCTGGAGTAACCATACTGAAGAACACTTGAAAATCCCCTAGCCGCTGCAGTGATGCATTCACCAGTTTTTAATGGCAGTGAAGTTCCATCGCTGATTTACAGCATGCCATAAGAACGGCCATGCTGGGTCAGACCAATGGTCCAGCTAGCCCAGTAGCTCGTCTTCCGACAGTGGCCAGTGCCAAGTGCTTCAGAGGGAATGAACGGAACAGGTCATCATCAAGTGATCCATCCCCTGTCGCCCATTCCCAGCTTCTGGCCAGCAGAGCCTACGGGCACTTCAGAGCATGACTGTGCATCCTTACGCATCCTGGCTAATAAGCAGTGATGGACCTATCCTCCATGAACTTGTCTAGTTCTTTTTTCAACCCTCTTAGAGTCTTGGCCTTCACAACATCCTCTAGCAAAGAGTTCCACAGATTGACTGTGCATTGTGTGAAGAAATACTTCTTTTGTTTTAAACCTGCAACCGATTAATTTCATTTGGTGACTCCAATTTCTTGTGTTATGAGAAGGAGTAAATAACACTTCCTTATTTACTATTTCCGTACCAGTCATGATTTTATAGACCTCTATCGTATCCCCTCTTAGTCTCTTTTCCAAGCTGAAAAGTCCCAGTTTTATTCTCTCCTCATCTGGAAGCTGTTCCATACCCCTAATCATCTTAGTTGCCCTTTTCTGTACCTTCTCCAATATATCTCTCTTTTGAGATGGGGTGACCAGATCTGCATGCAATGTTCAAGGTGTGGGCGTACCATGGATTTTTATATAGGCAATATGATATTGTGTGTCTTATTATCTATCTCTTTCCTAATGATTCCCAACATTCTGTTATCCACTACAAATTGAATGGATATTTTCAGAAAACTACCCACAATGACTCCAAGAACTCTTGCTTGAGTGGTAATAGCTAAGTTAGACTCCATCATTTTTATGTATAATTGGGATTATGTTTTGCGATGTGCATTATTTTGCATTTATCAACATTGAATTTCATCTGTAATCTTGTTGCCCATCATCACCCAGTTTTGTGAGATACTTAACTATCTTAAGTAGTTTTGTATCATGTGCAGATCTTGCCACCTCACTGTTCACCCCTTTTTCCAGATCATTTAGGAATATATTGAACAGTCCTGGTCCAAGCACAAACCCCTGGAGCACACCACTATTTACCTCTCTCCATTCTGAAAACTGACCATGTATTCCTACCCTTTGTTTCCTGTCTTTTAATCAGTTACTGATCCAGGAGAGGACCTTCCCTCTTATCCCATGACAGCTTACTTTCATTAAGAGCCTTTGGTGAGGGAGCTTGTCAAAGGCTTTCTGAAAATCTAAGTACACTCTATCCACTGGATCACTCTTGTCCACATGCTTATTGACCCCCTCAAAGAATTCTAGTAGATTGGTGAGGCGTGATTTCTCTTGACAAAAAGCATGTTGACTCTTCCCCCAACAAATCGTGTTCATCTGTGTCTGATAATTCTGGTATTTACTATAGTTTCAGCCAATTTGCCTGGTATTGAAGTTTGCTTTCTGACCTGTAATTGCCAGGATGGCCTCTGGAGCCTTTTTAAAAAATGGATGTCATATTAGCTAACCTCCAGTCGTCTGGTACAGAAGCTGATTTAAATGATAGGTTACATACCACAGCTCGTAGTTGTGCAATTCCACATTTGGGTTCCTTCAAAACTCTTGGGTGAATACTATCTGGTCCTGGTGACTTATTACTGTTTAATTTATCAATTTGTTCCACATCTCTTCTAATGACACCTCAATCTGGGATGGTTCCTCAGATTTGTCATCTAAAATGAATGGCTCAGGTTTGGGAGTCTCCCTCACGTCCTCAGCCGTGAAGACAGATGGAAAGAATTCATTTAGTTTCTCTGCAATACCCTTATCTTCCTTGAGTGCTCCTTTAGCATGCTGAACATCCAGTAGCCCCACTGGTTGTTTAGCAGGCTTCCTGCTCCTGATGTATGTAAAACATTTTCTTGCTGTTACTTTTTGAGTCTTTCGCTAGCTGTTCTTCAAATTCTTTTTCGGACTGCCTAATTACGAGTTTCATTGAAAGGTCATTTTGCTCTACTGTGGCCGAAATTGCATGCTGCTCTCTTTGGCTTCAGTTGGAGTTGGATTGGGCCTTAAGAGAGGAATTTTCCTGTTCATCACAGGAGGAGCCTGAGATGCTAATTTAATTGTGGGGTTTTCATTACTGATGTTTTTCACTTGCACTTCTTGCAATTGCAGTGTAAGGAGACTGAGCTTGGTACCATGAGCATCCGTTTCTTCCCTATTGTACGAAAGAGCTGGGCTGGCCCTGGTATTATGCACACGAATCCTGCTAACTAAATGGATCAGGATTTTTGTCCTGCAGTTTCTTCCTGTTCTCTGGCTCGTTTAGCCAAGGAGACTGCAGAGTGAAAGCCTTTTTTACGCAGCATGGTTGCTGTGCAGGAAGAGGTCACATTGCGGATGTATTCTATTCGTTACAGGAGTGCGAGCAGCTACGGAAGATGTACGGTGGGCACATGGATGAGAGAATGCTGGAGAAGACGCAGCAGCAGCACATGTTGTACCAGCAGGAGCAGCATCAAATTCTCCATCAGCAGATTCAGGTAGAGCCGGGTCCGTGCTCCCTGAACCCTAACCAGGTTTTCTTGCAGTGTCCCAGATAGAGCTATTGAATGGCCCAGGGGACTAGTGAGGAAAACTTGTGTATATGTGGCAAAGACCTGCTGTAATGAGGAACAAGGGTGAAGGCTTTTCAGCAGCAATGCTTGCACAGCTGGTAGGATAGCAAGAACATCTGTCTCAGGTTGATTATTTGGAGAGCCCTGGTGTGTCTTAATTTATTGATCCAAACTCTCTCAATCGAGATGGAACTGACTGATTGCAAATACTTTTTGTTCCCCTCGTTTCTGGTGCCTGGCTCAGGATTGTATTCGCCAACCTCAGCCGTCTCCACCTCTGCAAGCTCCATGTGAAAACCAGCCAGCTCTGCTCACCCACCAGCTGCAGAGGTAAAGTAAGGGGTTTGCTTTGGCACAGCGCTGGCGGGGGGAAACCTTGGAGAACTGGCCCTGATTCCTAGAGGCATGTGCAGGCTGCTGCTGGAGCTGTAGGAGTACATGTCTCTGGCAATCAGGCTCTTAACATTTCTGTCCCAGAGAACCTTGAAAGTAACCTGATGGCACAACATTCATTGAAATTGACACTGAACTGCTGCTTGTTGGCCAGCTTGAAAACAAATGAGTTTCAGTAATAGCCTAAGCACTTCCTCTAGCGCCTTGTATGTTAAGCCATTTACAAACCCTCGTTAGACCCTTCCCTCTCCCCCCACATGCCCTCTGCTGGCTAAAAATTAGCATCCCATTTTACAGATGAGGAAGGATGAGGCACAGGGGGAGAACCCTGCCATAAGTCACGGTGAGTCAGGACTAGAGGCCAGGGTTCCTGAGTCCAGGCTTGTGCTCTAACCATGGGGCCATACCCCCTTATCTGGAGGGCTAATGAAGATAAAATAGAACTTGCGTTGCAAAGTGTTGAAGATTCTGAAAGAGGTTTTTCGTATTTGATTTTTTAAAAAGCACTTCGAGTTCAGATCTAAACTTGAACAAGCATCTTTATTGGGAAGAGCGATTTACAAAGATGTTTATTTTCCTGCATAGGTTACGGATTCAGCCATCTAGTCCACCCCCAAACCACCCTAATAATCATCTCTTCAGGCAGCCAAATAGCAGCCCCCCTCCTGTGAATAGCGGCATGTTACAGACTCATGGTAAGCACTGAGTACACCAAGCCATCTGTCGTCCTATCGTACAGGCCACTTGTCGGAACCTTATGCTTTTAGAAAGCACTTGGGAAACCAGTTCATGTTTTCTCCAAATTCTAGTGCCTGGTGCAGTTAGCTGGTGGGAAAGATTCTCCATCTGGCCGAAGGGGATGGTGTTATCTGAGTACTTGCAGTGGATCTTGCCAGCTGGAATATGTTAAGGTTCTCCTGACATGAGATCCTTGCTTATAATCTCCAGGGGTGGGAAGAAGGGATATTCTTCTCTGATTATGCAAATAACCTTTTACTCACATTGTTTCCTTTGCCTTGCAAGTATTTCTAGTTGTGGCTGTAGTCCGGTGGCATAGTGCTAATGAAACGTCAGGTCCGAATAGTCAGGAAAGGCGCACCTCTCATCACCGACTGAAATGCAGCTTGGTTCTGAAAACCTTACATCTGGGCCTGACTAGCATTAGACTCTGTGTCTGTTAAACAGAATGTGCTCTCAAGCTTGGCAACGGCTCGGTGCAATTACTCAAAGGGATTGTTCTTCATAGGTGCAGCCTCTCCATCCCAGTTCCAGGGAATGCCTTCCCACAGTCCGATCTTCCAGCCGTCTGGTAACTGTTCCCCTCCCCTGAATGTGGCACTCACATGCATGGGCATGCAGCAGCAACCGCAGCCACAGCAGGTCACCATCCAAGTGCAAGAGCCCGGAGACATGCTCAGCAACAACCTTCTGCAAGGGGCAGCCGTGGCAGGGCAGGCCATGTCTTCTCACCCACGGGGCATGCCCATCAACCCGAGTGCCAATCAGATCCAAATGCAGCATCGAGCTACCCTGATGGCCTCTCTCACATACGGTCACAGGCCACTGTCCAAGCAGCTCAGTGCTGATAGTGCGGAGTCGCACAGGTAAGGCTGTGGATTACATTCTCTCACCCTTCTGCTGACCTGGCAAGGCACTGAGGGGAGAAGGGCAGGAGAAAAGCACTAGGGCCCTTCAGAGAACTGCCTCCGCGGCTTCGTGCACTGAGGCTCTGTCAGTCTGCTGAGCACCGTGCTCCTTGCCAGCAGCAGGCCATGCACTGGGCACGGTGTGGAGTAGACTGTGATCCCAGTCCACGCTCTTGGGCGTCAGGGCTTGGCTAATGGGATGGGAGCTCGGTTTTTGTTAAGTCAGCACAATCCCAGAGCCCTGTGGGTTAGGAATCCCGATTTCTCTCTAGGAACGTGTGTGGCTGCACAGGTTGAGCCTTGTGCTTTAATAAGAGGGGAGAAATAAATTTTAGCCAATCAGAGCCACTCACTCCTAAAAGTACAGAGACTGTTCCCAGTTACCCTTTGTTCCTGGTCTGGTCAGAGCTGGCACTAGCCTCGAGCTCAGACAGGTGCTCTGCCTCTCAAGCACCTTTTGGCCCACCTACACTCCCACAGCTGTCTCCAGAGACCTCCAACACTACTTCGTAACTAGCCCTAAGTAGTCACTCTGAGTGGCATGGGGCATACAGGGGCTGTGTGCGTTGTCTCTGCAGCGCTCCCTGAAAGAGGAGTTGCATGACAAACCTTCGGCCCCTTTGTTCCACTGCAGGTAGGCCTTGGAGCCCCCCCCCGAATGTGTACAGCCTGTTGGAGCTGACTGAGAGATTGCTCAGACTCTGCTGAATGGTGGGGGCAGCCTTCGCTGCATTCATTTTGTTTACCCTGAGTTGCTGCAACACAATCTCTGTCTCTTCCTTGCAGCCTGAACATGAACAGATATCCCCCTGCTAACTACGACCAGGCGCACTTACATCCCCACCTGTTCTCCGATCAGGCCCGTGCGTCCCCCAGCAACTACAGCCCGTCCACAGGGGTGGGATTCCCTGCCACGCAGCAAGCCCTGAAAGTCCCTCAGCTCGACCAGTTTCCCAGCTTCCCTCCAAGCACGCAGCAGCAGCACTACACGGCCTCCGCGCTACAGCAGGCACTGCTATCCCCAACTCCGCCCGATTACAGCCGACACCAGCAGGTACCGCATATCCTCCAGGGACTGCTCTCCCCCCGCCACTCGCTCACAGGGCACACGGACATGCGGCTGCCCCAAGCAGAATTTGCACAGCTCATCAAACGGCGGCAACAGCAGCAAGAATTTCAAGAATTGTTCAGGCATATGAGCCAAGGAGATGCCGGGAATATGGGCACCAGCATGGGACAGAACCTGTCGGAGCGTCAGTCGTTGTCTTTGCCTTATCAGAATGCTGACACGTACCATCACAACAGCCCCCAACATCTCTTAAAAATCAGGGCCCAAGAAGGTATCCAGCAGGTATCTGCGTCCGTGGCACCGCATGGGTATGTACACCAGCCAGCTCTGATCCATTCGGAGAGCATGGAGGAAGACTGTGCATGTGAGGGTTCCAGGGACAGCTTTCCGGACAATAAGAGTTCAAATACAGTGACCAAAGGTGGCCATGAGAACCCTCTGCTTTTGAATGCAGGAGGGCATGGGGACCCAGAATCTCTGCTAGGAACTGCTAATCAGGGTCAGGAACTGGGGACACATCATTACAGACATCAGCCAGCCACCGGATTCAGTAGGAATAAGGTGCCCAGTAGAGGTAAGACTTAGTGCTACTTGTGTACATGAAACAGCCTCTTCCAACGTCAGATATACACCCCATGCATCCCAAACAGAGATGACTGTGTATATCGGACGGAACTAGGAGTTTCAGTGACAGAGTCAACATAGGGCAAAATTTTCTGGAGTCTTTTGGCTGTTCAGGCCTTAAGGAAATTGTGGACACGTACAAACTTTATGGCAAACAATGAGGCGGAGAATTATTAACTAATAAAGGGACACTGCTAGGACTTGGGATTCCATGACTAGAACATGCCGTTAATGACAAAGACCCTGGTTTCCTGCTTTGTTTTAAAGATGAGCCGCAAAGTGTTGGGTGTTTTCGTTTTTGTTTTTTTAAATTAAAAAATGGAATGTCCCAAATTAAGGAAATATGTTTATTAAATTATCACTACAGCCCAAAGCTGTGACTGGTTCGTCCTTTGCTAACCAGCAGACCCCTGAGTCCAGGCAGTGTTATAAGGGTCAATGAAACATGCACTGTAGCACACTGTTATTTCTTATGCCAGCTCCCTCATTACCGTAACAGAGGATTTGAATAAGTATTTTAGCCCCAGAATGAGCTAGAATTATCTGATTTAGGAAAACTAGTTGTTAAACTTTCCCCTAGAGCTTCAGCTCTTTTTTTTTCAGTCCTGTAGAAACTGCTTTCCTGTTTCCCCACTCCCTGTGAATGTGTTGACAGAACAGCATGTTGTACAGTCTCTTTAAATGAACGTTCTCCCTGTATGGTAGTCCCATGCATCGCGTGTGTTCAGAATTAGTCCCTTGCCCACCCATTCAAGAGGGGCAAAGGCACCGATCAGTAACACTTGGCAGGCCTGAGTGGGGTAGATCTACATCTGTTGTAGGAATGAGATACATCTTATTTGAAGCCACCAGCTATCTCTTGACTCCCTTGCTGTGCTAGTACTTTGCCCACTCAGGAGGCACTGCTTAATGTTGAGACAACACAGGTATTTTGTCCAGTTGTTCTCACCTAGATGTGTGTGGTCAAGCAAGTCATGTGCATGTGAGATGAACTGGATCCTTCTGAGCTAGGACTAGAGCGAGGAGTTGCCTACCTTCAATGTGCATTTGGTGATTTGGCTCACCAACCTGCTGGGCCTGTCACACCTCAGTTTTTCTGCTGTGCTTGAATTTCCAAGCATGGCCCTTGTAAAGGAGAGAGCTGTCCTAGTGCAAGCAGGCTCTGCAAACTGCTCTTTTTTTAGTTCCTGTTTTTCCTGACCTGGGTCATTTTTATTATTGACATAGTTAAATAAACTGCATGTAAAATGGTGAGAATGACTGAACGAGCCAAAAGCCATGCTTCTGCCCCACTAATTGCTCTGCTACGATCATGATAGGCGGGAGAGTGGGACTTTAGACTGAAAGACTTTGTAAATGAGTAAAAGACAAGTCAACATTTACAATGAATTGTGCAAGATGTTCTGAAAGTGTGTGCCTGTGGCTGTTGGGAGTGTTATACAGTAGGTCGTACTCAGGTGTAGCCACCCTGACCTTTATTTTCCTCTTTGTGTTTAATAACCCAGCTGGAATTTAGCCTACACTCTCCAGCTCCAATTGGGCTAACATTTAAGCGACCCAGATAAACTTAGGTACAAACGAAGAGAAATAAAACCTCAATGTAAATAGCACTACAGAGTTCACTCCCATACTGTTGCATATGAAACAACCCAAATGTTTTTGGAAGCTCTGTGCACATGCACTGAAGAGCGACAGGGGTGTACTGCTGGGGATGTTTAAACCCAAACAAGTGTGACAGTGTGACACTTTCTCTTGAATGATTTTCTCCCCAGCACCCCAAAAAACTGAACTGTCAGCCTTGTCTTTGAGCTCCCCTAATGCCTTTCACAGTTTATTTGAATGGTTTTTAAATTGTAATTTCCCTTAAGAGGAAAATATATTGTGGAAGCTATAAAGTAGATATTGACACCCAAGAGATTATGAACCATTTCCTGTTCACTTGCCATTCAATACGTACCCTGAGGAGTACTTTGCCTGGTGACAATGTTCTGGCATGACTGGGGAGTACTTTGGTCCACATACTCACGCTATAGAAGTGTAACTGTGTGTTGGGATATTACATGGAGGTTTGAGGCTTGGCACCATTTATTGTAGCCTGTCCTTACTGCCTGTCACCTCAATCTTTACAAAGGCTCTTCCTGAAACTAACTGTGGCCCGCTAGGCTTGATTGTAACGACTCGGGTCATGTTCTAATGTAGATGCTGTACAGCTTTGTATGCTGCCCAGCCCAAATTTCCAGATTCCAAAACATATTTTTCAAAAAACCTTTAATAGCCCTGAAGGTTACTCATTAGTGTGGGGTGAAGAACAGAGAGCTGCTGTGTTAAGGGAAGTGGCTTCCTGCGTGTGGGAACCAAACTGTCTGTTTTACTACCTGTGGATACCAGTGACTCCTGCCGCAGAACTCGACCCTGCTCGGGTAGGGTGTGGATGAAGGAAAGAATTGAGATTGGGGCTTGCGATGAAACATGGATACAAATGTGACCCTCCCAGCCTCTGTGTAATCTGAACTTGACCCTGAGAAGTGCTGAAAGCAGTGGCAGTTGCAAGTGCAAAATGTTTTTCTTGCTCTGTACAAACAGGTCCCCGAACAAGAGGTTCAGGAGGGAACTCCTCTCCCACCCACCCTGAAGCCTCAGGTATAGGGGCTGCTAGTGGAGACAGGCTACTGGGTTTCCTGGCCTGTTAACTTCTGCTCCTCGTACTCTAGGTTTGTACTGATGTTCGTCGTGCAGCCCTTTGAAGCTGGTTGCTGACAGCTGCAGGCTCTTGTGTGCTGCCCACTCAGACAGACACTAGCACAGTTTGAACAGGAGCCGGAGCCGTGGGTGGCTGGCAGGTCTTCCTCACTGCCGCTTTCCCACATTCTGTTTTCCAGTGTAACTCAAGTTCTGTTTTTCCAGGGAAGTTAGACTTTTAACTGATCTTAACCTTCTGGCTGTTCAGAGAGAGGCAAAGCCAAGTCCCAGCCTTGTGTTACTGCCAAACCTGCTCCTGTAGCACTATGGCATGATGAGGCAACACGGTCAGTACATTCCCTCCCCTGAAACACTGTGGCTGGCTAATGAGCTGAGACCCCATGCGCTGCGCTGGAGAGGCTAATGACACTGGCATGGCTGAGGACTAGTGCAGACACAGTCGAGCTGATCCACATGCAACCCTTGCCTCTGCCAGGGAAGTCACAAGCTGGTTTGATCCTGGATCATGCCCAGCACGGTGATGGTGTGTGGACAAAGGGAGTGCTGGCACAAGGGGCTATCAAACCCCATTCTTCATGCAGAGGAAGCTTTGAACCCAAATACTGTATCTAGTGATGAAAGGCTAGTGCACCGGCTCTTGTGCCAACTAGACCATGGGAGCCAGGCCATTTTAATGCAGAATGACGCAGAGTCCAGACCAAAGCACTGAGCAGGAACCCCAG
Organism: Mesoclemmys tuberculata; assembly: GCA_007922155.1. Taxonomy (NCBI): domain Eukaryota; kingdom Metazoa; phylum Chordata; order Testudines; family Chelidae; genus Mesoclemmys; species Mesoclemmys tuberculata. The sequence goes on from ML675648.1 coordinate 402,636, forward strand.
ACTCTGGGAAGTGCTGTTTGGCTGGAGAGTGAGAGATGGGCGTTCTCTGTTGGGAAAGGGGAGGCCACGTTGCTTGCACTAGAAGTTGGTATCTTCCTTAGCACCGGGGCAGGTTCCCTCTGCATGCCTGAATTGTTAGTGTCCGGGGGCAGCACAGTTTGGGGCCCCGTCCTGAAATGAATGGAAGTTCTGCTAAAGGTTTCACTGGGATAGGGCCGTTCTTGAAACAATGAGGAGATTATTTAAGATGAATGCCAGGAAAGAGATCTTGCCAAAGCAAAGAGACCAGCGCTATCCCTGGGTAATTCCATAGGCACCAGTAGTTACCCCTGGACTGGATTTGTCCCAGCGTGTCCAGTACTGACTTTGGAAATGGCTTCTCCAGAGCAGTGCGGCACCTCTGTGGATCCCCTGCACCAAGCAGCTCCTTTTCTCCCCCAATTGAGGAGGTAGGGCCCCTGGATCCCTGAGACAGCCAGCCTTGTGACCAAGGAGACGTGGAGGAGCTCTTCAGTGCAGCTCCAGAGTTGCGCCTGGTTCTTTCCTCTGCCCAGGGAGCTGTCCCACTGGCCCTATGTTTTCCCAACACCTGGTGGCCTGGAGAGCAAGAAACTGATCCCGGGCCTTTTCGTGGTGGTGAGTGGTGCCACACAGTGGCCTTGGTAGATGTCAGCTAAATGGTACACTCATCTGCTGGGGGTCTGAGTGTATCCTACCCTTGCAGTAGGTTCGCTTGATGATCTAACAAGTCCTCTTTCAACGTCACAGATCCTGTGATTTCCTGCCGATTTTTTTTTCTCCTCCCTAGAGCTGTACATAAAGCTTGTGTAAAGAGTAGCTGGCTTGTTCTGCCTTCCCCCAAAAAAGGAGACCTGATTAGAGGAAAATAGTCTGCTAGATGTGTGACAGAAGTGAGCAAGTACAGGCATCCTCGTCCATCAGTCTTCATTCAGTGTCCGATGCAACCTTTAGTAACACCAGATTCTGCTTGATAGGAGCATAGCCTTTGCCCTCAGACAGCGCAGCTCCTGCAGCAGGTTATGGATGGACTTTGCCAGGCACGGTACATACACAGATACTCCACTTCCTACAAACATGTTTTCAAAGGGCAAGGAGCAGTGATCTCATATGGATTTAGTAGCTTGGTAACTCCCTTTTCCAAGGTTATGTAGGTTGTTCTAGCAGAATGGGAACTTCATTATATGGAAATCTTATGAGCCCCCCTTTCTGGAGTGGTCTCTCCTGGAGCATCAGACCCCTTCAAACAATCCATCTTAGTACTGGGCTGCAAGGAGCTTGTGGGGTGTCGCCTTTACATTGTGAGAATGTTTCTCCTCCAATACTGGGTATCGGATTTGAGACAGAAATCGTGCATTCTTTCCTCTGAGTTCTTGTGAAGTGACATTCCGCTCCACTGCTAGCTGTGACTGTTCCCACTGGTGGGGTCAATAGTCGAGCAGATAGCGAGATCCTCATGAACACACCAGCCCGGCCAGGGTCTTTGGAGTCAAGGAAAAACGAATCTGTGCTTCTCGGTCGGGAGTCCTGTTTATGCAAGAAATACATGTCCAGTTGGTATCCTTTTTGCACAGTCATCATTGCCTTGAGTTTTGGATGGCTAATGGATTGTTAATTCATCCCCCAGACTTCTGAGATCACACCAGAATGCTGCGTTAAGGCAGTAATTCCATGTTATGTACCCCTCAGTAAACTGCTGGCTTGTTTATACTAATTTCCTTTCCCTTTTGTCTAACTTCCAAGAATCCATTGTAGGGAATTGTATGGACAGAAGTTCTCCTGGACAAGCTCTGGAGATGCCCGATCATAATGGATTGGGTTATTCTGCAAGACCAGCTTCCATTGAACACAACAGGCCCAGGACTTTGCAGAGACATCACACCATACAGAACAGCGATGATGCTTATGTAGGTTTGAAAAGGTTCATGGCTGCCAGGCCTTCTATACCATGTAAAACATCCTATGATGTGTGCATTCTAGGGCTGTCCAATTGGCCACCCGCTGGTCCAGTACAGACCACCTTAAAGCCGTGGGGCTAACTTGCAATCCATTGCTGTGCAGAGCAATGTGATAACATGCTCTCCCCGTGCCTTGGGAACCTCTCAGCTGCATGTTTGTTGTGCACCATGTAGTATTTCAAGTGACTTTAGCGGAGACCAACCCGGAAGTGAAATCTCCCACCCGTGGCTAACCAAGTGTTGCCCAGTTTGCCCACATACCCTCAAGTCCACTCTATGCATTAAATAAGCTGTGTGATATTTTCCTGCAGGGTCAAATGCACCCTAGGATGTCTCTGCTGAAGACATTTGAATTGCGCCAGGGATGAATACAGCCCAGAGTGTCTTACGAACAGCAAAAGAACAAAACGTCCCGCGAGGCAGTGCTGGTGAACACTCTCAGCCAGTGAGGAGTAGGGGCTGGGCAGCTGCGCTGAGTACGCCGTACATCAGCCGTTGGGGGGCTAGGAAGCAGCTCTGTCCTAATCAAGCCCTGGTGTAGCGTTCCTTATCACGTAGTAGTGTGCTGGAAGGAAACGTGAAGCACCTGTGAACGTCTCCTTCGGTCCTGGGGGAGCATTGTGGTGCAACTGCTGTCTCACTGGAGCTCTCCTTCTGCCGTCTCCTCAGGTGCAGCTGGAGAACTTGCCTGGAATGAGTTTAATGGCTGGAAAAGCACTAAGCTCTGCTCGGATGTCTGATGCAGTGCTCAGCCAGTCATCGCTAATGGCCAGCCAGCAGCTACGTGCCAGGGACAGCGAGGGTAAGACTTCCCTGGGGCTGAACAGGCACCTTGCAGCGATGATTTAATTCTGCTGCAGCCTGGTTGGGGTCAGAAGTGACACTGGTTTGGGGTTATCCTGATCTATCAGATACGGGTCCATGCCGCAGAGTCGCCTCTCCGTTGTTGGTATTCCTGTGCACAGTGCCGGCAATGTGCTAGCATGTGACCCTGCAGAACATGGTACAGTTGGCGTTCCCTGCTCGAGCGTGGCCAAGGGCTGGAATAAGGGAAGTGCATTGGCAGAGCAGTGGAGGCTGAAAGATCAGGAGCTGCTCCAGGTCAGGGCTGAGGTGTATTGGTCTTTTGTGTGTTGGAGCTTGCACTGATTGACCCTAGTCGCTGCTACCACCCTGCCCACAGAGCTTATTTCTGGGGCGATGCTTAAAGAGGCTTGTCATTATGGGCTGTGCTGCAGTTTCAAACACATTGTGGCTTCCCTGTTAGTGACACTTGTCCTGGGTTCCCGTGAAGCTCATGCTACTGGCGGGAATCCTTTCCAGGTAAATTTCCAGGCAGGCGTCTCATCTCCATTCTCCAGATCTGTAGTCCTCTCCTCTCCCGTATGCTCTGAGTGGCAGGGGGACAGCTGGACTGTCGCACTCAGAGCACAGTGTGACTTCTCGTGTAGCTGTGACATCGGCAGGGTCCTGGTTTCATGTCACGCTGGCTGCAGTGACTTTAAAATGAGAGGCAATCCTGTCTGCCAGCCCTGACCTACACTCAGCTCTCCAGGCCTTGCCTGAGCCCTCTGGCAGAAGCTCCAATCAGCCTTGCTCTCCTGGACCCTGACTGGACTCCAGTGCCCAAGCAGCGGGAGGTTTCTCCTTTACCTACAAACTCTGATGTTCCTCTGTTGGTCTTGCAGAGTGTGGGGAAAGTTTGGAAGATCAAGAGCACCCAAATCTAGCTGACGGCAGCCAGCATTTAAACACCTCTTGTTACCCGTCTACGTGTATTACAGACGTCCTCCTGAGCTACAAGCACCCGGAGGTGCCCTTTGGGATGGAGCAGGCTGGGGTGTAACAGGAAGGAGGGAGTGAGTATTTTTCTCTTTCTTTCCTCTGTGTAGCCTTTCCCTTTTCTGCCTGTAGGTGAGCTCTCCAGTACAAGCAGCCCATTGCCTCGCTAGCCCTAGACGAGGCTGGGGGTCGCTAAGAATGAAGTCTCAGACAAGGATGTTGCTGTTGAACTTACGTAGCCGAGTTGGCTGCACAGCTGGCAGTGCCACCCTCCAAGGCTTGCTGCTGGTGACCGTCAGTAGATGCTCAGCCCCTTCTGCTTGGTACGGTGTTTGGGTGGGAGAGAGGAGTTTGTCCAAGAACAAGCCCATGCCACAATGCCTCCTGTCTGTGCTGTGATGGGTAGGGGCGGCCGGCTCCATGTTGCCCATCAGCCTCCTCGGGGGGCACAAGGAGGCAGCTCTCGGAACAGCTGTACATCTTCTGTTCTGTGACCCATGCCTGTCTGCTCAGCTCCCTTGTGAGCGACTCTCCTTTCAGAGGCGGGGCAGCTTTCAGGATCCTCTGCTGCTGTCGGTGGAAGGGCACGGCGCCTCATGATGGCAGTCTGTCAATCTGCCACAAGCCTGTTAGCTGCATGGAGCAGTGAGCACACCTCCCTAAGGCTGTGCACAGCCCGTCCTGGTGCCCTGCTCCCTCTTCTTTCAAGCCCCTGGGTGGCATTGGTCGCATAAACTCTCAGGGGCATATAGCTGGCCGTGTCAGGCTGGAGCATGGGGTGGACAAGAGGGATGTTTAAGGAGCAATATCTCTGTCTTGTCCTGGCATTTAACATGTATCTCTCTCTCTTCTCTCTCTCTCTCTCTCCCAGGTTTTGTGTACAGCTTTGAAATGAAAAGGTCCATTTTAAACCAACAGTATCTAGCAGCATTGCGCCAAATCGCCATAGTATTTCTCACTGAAGTATCATGGCTCCTTTCCTCATACTCAGTTCCTCAATGCGTTGGTCCTTTTGGGTTCTTCCATGTTTGCCTGTAACTCCAGCGATCACAGAACTAACCAGAGAACATGAGTCCCACCCACTTTGCGAAAGGATTAATGGAACTTGAGTTTTCTGTTGGGTTTGGAGGGGTTTTTCAATGCAAAGGGCCAGGCAGTCACAAATGGTGGGGACTCAGTTGCCCCCCCCCCCGCCCCCAACCCCACTCTTAACACTTGTCCATTGTCATCTTTCTGCGGGGACAAGTAGGAGAGGATGGGACAAATGCCTTCCTGGAGCCTGCCTAAATATGGGAAGCAAGGGGCAGCGAGGGATTTAGAAGCTCTGTCCTTTGGTGAGCAATAAGCAGAGCTCTTGAAAACCAAGTCCAAAACCATAGTCGTTTTTGTAGGGTTCCAACATACGCCATGTCCCACGAGCCCAGCCCCAAGGGCAGCTGAAGGCCACGCTGTAGTTTCATTTCCACATCCTTTGCATCTGAACTGATAGTGGGGCCTGGAGCTACTCTGATGCAAGAGCAACTCCATCTCCCTTGCCCCAACTCCAGCCTTTCCAACCCACCCCCGTCTGACCTGCAGAGCAGATTGCGTTCTCCACCCCACTGGTTCTTCCAGTGTATGGTTAGAACACCCAGCAGTGGTGCAATACGCTTTCTGTCTCTCATCTGCCTGCTTTTCTTTTCTCTTTTTTTGTCATTGTACTAAAAGATCTTTTCTTTTCTCCTTTTTTAATACCTTTTCCTTTCAAACCCATGTACGACCTTTTTTAAAAATTGGTTTTCAGTTTAAAGTAGAGAGGACAGGTGGTTTCACTTTGTTTTCCTAGCTTTTCCTCCTGATCATGTAAGAATTGTTTTATGGTAAATGTTGTTTTATTATTATTATTATTATTATTAATAAAAGACAAAAGGAATTTCTGTTTGAGAGAAATTTTTAACTAGATTCTGTTCTATTTGAATTGTGACTTGCACCTTTTGTTCAAAGTATTTTATTTCTTTTTAATGACGTAATTGTGACTGGTTTTTTCTCTTGTGCCAGTGGCAGAAGTGGTGTTCTCCTTTATACAAATTCAGACATGCATAGATCTCTTCTTTGTATTTCTTTCTCATTTCTTTCCATGACTGAGAGAAACCAGTGCCCCCGCCAGTGGTTGGGGCTAAGGGCGTTTTTTGTGTCAGCATTGCCTTTGGAGCTTTGAAAGCTACAACTGAAAATTCCTCCTATTGACACTTTTTTGGAATTAAAAAAAAAAAATACAGGAAAAATCAACCCAACCCTCCTGAATTTGCACAGAAGGAAGTGTGAGACCAGCATGGCAAAGGTTAATTTGCTATCACCATCTCTTCCCCACCCCCTCCCCGCAATTGTCATAAATGGGCCTGCAATTAGAAGAAAAGGAGACGGGGGAGGGAAGAAGATGAAATCTGCAACTGATGAACATTACCTCCTTACCTCCCAGGTCAACATTTCTACTGAAAGCCTAGTGTCATTCTGGTTTTGTTGGTGTGTAGTTGTCAAGTTACATTTCTTTAACATGTAAAATAGGTGGTGTGTGTTCCGGGGGGAGGGGTGGGGGACCCACACAGGGCTTGCTGGACTTCAGCGAGAAGGTACCAAGAAACACTGAAAGCCTTTTGGACATTGCTCTGTATCTTTTATTTGGTTTCCTTTTTGTTTACATGACACTGTATTTCTGGAAGAGTTGACAGCTGCCCTATAGTAGCCATCCAAAAGAAGAAGCAGGGACTTGCTTAACCGTGCCATTTTGCAGTATCACACTTTTTTTATCATTGCTTTGTATTGTAGTAATCAATACGCGCAGTATATGTTGAATGTATATTAATATACTTTGCTATTATTTCTGTTTTTTGGAAATGTCCGAAGTATTTTTTTCTTCCTCATTTATGCTGGACTAAAACAAACAAGTTTCAGTAAATCTTTAGTCCATTTTTTTTTGTGGGTCACTTGCAACTAGTAACTTAGTTGGACAGTGGGATCATGACAAATAAAACCATGATTATGATCTGATACGATCTCTTGTTTATGTTGTTGCTCAATATCTGACGCAGAGGAGAAGCCAGCACAGCTTGGGTTCTCTGAACAGCGTCCCAGAAGCTAAAAACGGCTGTTGGCTGCTCTCCAGTTGCTTGATGTTTGTTTGTTTTCCAACCTGCTGCATGAAATCACCCTTGCTCGTGATCTCCTGACCCGCCAAAGCTGAAATATGCTGGAGCCCCCATTCTGTGTCATAGGGAAACAGACTCCCTCGACCCGCTGAGCACAGCTCCACGTGAGCTGAACACCTTAGGATGAAACTTAGTAGCATGGTGGTTTTCAACCTGTGATCCATGGATCCCTGAGGGTCTGCAGAGTGTTGGAGATTTCCAAAGGGGCTGTACCTCCATTCAAAATGTTTTAGGAGTCCACAAATGAAAAACCACGGGGAGGTGTGTGGTCAGGGCTGGGCGTAGGGAAGTGCCAGGGGATGTCAGGGTGGGAAGGTCTTAGAGATCGTCTTTCCAAACGAACGAGCGCTTCCCTGGGCTTAGATGATCTTTAATACATCGACTATCAATGGATACACTTCATCATGCATCCTCGAGCAGCCAAACTGTTTCTAAAGGCAGCACAGACTTCACTTAAGAAGCTCCATGTCTTCTGGTATGAGATTAGATCTGCTTTGTTGGTAAATTTACTCAGCAGATTTGGGCAGGGTTTGCATGTGCTGTCTCCACACCCAATTTATCCCAGCAGAACATCAGCTTCAGAGGACGAAATGCAGAAGTGCCTACATGTATAGTGCCTTCAGGTTCCTGGTCATTGTGCTTTGATCCCTTTCTCTGAAATGCCTCCTTGATCTGCCCTGCCCCTGCAGCCTCAAGCAAAGGGATTCAGAGCGGAATGGATATTGCCCTGTCAAGCTTATGTTGTGGATCCGAAGTGTTGCAGCTGCTGAGAGTATCTGCAAGATGGCTCCTCATGTGGACGCTCCAGCTGTGTGTGTAGTGCTTGGGCACGAGCTCCCGCTGCTGTGTGAACCTCAGCGCAGATGCCAGGCCAGGTGCCGGCTTTCGCTTGGAGACTCCCGTGAACTGCAGAGCTGTGCAACTCTAACTCGGGGTTTGCAGCGCAGCGTGAGGCTGGGATGCTGCAAAGCACGAGTGTGCACCGGAAGTTCAGGCTGTTGAGATCCTTGCCCTTGTCCCTGTTACTATTATAGGAAAGCCATCAGGCCTTGAGCTGCTTATTGGGCTTGAGCAGACCTTTATCCTTGTGATGGGGTCACTGCTGCTTTCTCCTCTGCATCTTCTCCATTATCACTTGCTTTGTCCCCAGTTCCTCTCCCCTTGACGACAAACCCAGTCCCAGGGGCTGCTTTTCTGCCCTCGCACGGCTGAACTATATCTTCAGCTGCATGTCGCCGCTCTTCAACCCTCCTGTGATGGCTCTGCTGTATCACAGCTTCAGTAAGGGACGGTATCCCTGCGTCCTGCCACCCCCACTCCCGAGTCTCGCTTCCAACCGGAGTGTGAGAAATAGACAGCTGTCAGGTCAATGGAGTCTCAGTGAGTCCAGAGAGATTTAACCTGTAACTGAACTGGAGCCACATCAGGAGTGGAGCAAGGCTGCTGTGTGGTACCAGGAATAGGACACACCCTTCTGGGAAGAAGGGAATTATGTACATAGCTGAAACCACAGGAGGAGTTCAGTGACTTGGGATGTGCTGGCCCGCCTGGGACACCCGGGTTACGCCAGTGGGCTCTAACAACTTCCTGGTTTGGCATCTCCCTCCAGTGGAGCTGCCCCCCTTGTTCCACCACGCCGCTGCGCTGGGCCATTTGCGTCCAGATCACCAACAGCGCTCTTGCACTGGCCTTGCCAAGGAGGCCTCCACGCTAAAAGCGGCCAGCCTGGATTGCTGGATGGGCACTCTCAGCCGGAGGTGGATGATGTCTACAGGGCAAGAATAAAGAGAGGCCGTCAGACTGAAGATGGAGTTTCCAAAACTCCACCAGGGAAGATCTGTCCCTGGGCTGGTAAGCAAGGGAGTGACTGTCCCAGAGCATCCCCTGTGCTGGTTCCCTGACTGCCCCCAGATCCATCCCATCCCGATGCCGTTCCTCTTTGAGCCAGACCAGAAAGGCAGGAGCCAGCCGGTCCCATGGTGTGGTGATAATGAAACGACTGATGAAGTAAATCCAGAGCATGTTTCAGCAGGAGCCCTTGCCAGCCCCTCTGTAAGATCCGAGTGCAGTTCGGGTGGTTTCTCTGATGGCATTGCCCCCTTGTCTCAAGGCTGCTGAATTATCCCAGCGGCTCATGCCCGTGTTGGTGAAGAGCAAATCACTTCCCTTTGCAATGGGCCAGATTGCACCAACTGCCAGGCAGCTTCCCAGGGGCTGACAGAAATTCCCCTCTCTCACGCTGCCCGTCTGGCAGGCAGCGGAACGCTGGACCAGGCCGGCCGCGGGACGCTCCTCAAGTGCGGTGGCCGAGAAGTGCTGCCCCCTGCTCTGGCTGTGAGGAATCGTGTCAGTTTAGATGGGTGAAAAAAGGAGTTGATGCCCCGGCCTGCTGCCCTCTTTTCCCTTAACCCCACTGTAGGCCAGAGGGGAAGCACTGGGGAGGGCCCTGTGTTCCTCACGGTATTGCTTAGGTAGGTGGCTTCTGGAACTCGTCCTGGGGGCTGAGCCGTCCTCTCCCTGAGGCTGAGAACTTGTGGGTGTTTGTACGAGGCCGGGGCAGGGAAAGGGGAGGCCAGAGGTATTGGGTACTCCAGGCTTTTAGCCCTTAATGCTCAGGGCCCCACTGCCTGAGTCTGGCCTGGCCTGTGGGTGGCTGGGGGGGCGTGTGGGGCTCGTGCAGGTTTCATTATTTCAAAAGAAACGGGCAGAGGCCTGAGGTGTCTGAGAGAACAAGGCTGATCCCTGAGGATGCAAGTCTTGCCCCCTGGCTCCCATCCAATCCCAGGGTCTTCTGACAGGCCTTGGGGCGGGGGGCTCCCAATCTGGCTGGTGGAAAATCTGGGTCATCCCAAGTGTAAACAGCTGGTCTGGAGGCTGGCTTCCGCTGCGCGAGCCTGTTTGCTCTGACCTCTCCTCCCAGGCGGTTGCTCCTTGATCGCACTCGTCCGCAACGGGGATGTGTTCGATCCTTGAACTCTCAGCGCCACATAATCAGAACTTGGGAGTGCTTTCCCGAGCGGCCCAGCTTATCTCGGGTGATAAATCCCCCTCTCCAGTATAAATAGCAGCACTGGGGAAGCACAAGCCACACAGGAGGAGAAGGAAGAGCAGCAACAGCTGGAGAAACTGGTAAGAGCCTCCCCAGCCCCACCAGGAGTCAGAATTGCTGGGAATCGTTCCTGTGAGAGCTGAGAGCCTCTGTCTGGGGAGTCCTTCCCTGCCCTGTCCATCTCCAGGTGCCATGGGATATCCAGGGTATTACACCCCTCACTCCCCCACCCCCAATGCAGCCTGCGCTGCTGCTGCAGCCAGTGGCCTTGCTCTGTCTTGGGAGAGTTACATGTCCCTCGACTGTAACTTGCTGTGAGCGGTGATGGGGTGGGGACGATGCCCTGACCTCGCCCTGGGGAAATTCAACCAGCACGAACCCTAGGTCTGTTAATCTGCCCATTGCTGCCAGCCTCAGCAGGGAGGCCAAGGACTAGGTGGGCCATGAGGACAGAGCTCCTGGGGGGGCAGCTTCCCCATTGAGGATGCAGGACAACTGCCTCCATCAGGGCACTGGCTCGCCCCGCTCTACGGCACCCAATGGCTTTTATTACATGGTGTCTCCTGTCAGGCTGGTGTCGAGCCCTCAGCTGCCTGAAAGGGGCAGGCAGCGTGGGGCAATGCTGGGCGGGTAAGTGGCTCTCCCCAAAGGGATGGAGAGGGGGTAACGGCCAGGCCTGTCCCAAATTGTCACTGTCCTCTAGTGACTGTCACCCCGCGTCACCTCGCTCTGCTCAGTAGTTGGTTCACTTGAGCCAAACTTTTGCCTTCCCAGGTGGAGAGCTGCAGCCGAAGATGAGAGCCGCTGTAATCCTCACCCTGGTGTTCCTCACAGGTAGGGCTGCAACCCGCCCCAAGCCAGAAAGCGGGTGACTGCGAACAGTCTCCATCCGGGGAGGGCGGAGGAGCCGTGTGCAGGCAAGGGCAGGTGACACAAGCCCCCAAAGGCAGAGCCCTGGGCAAGCCTGGTGCCTTGCTGTGGAAGGGGCCAGGCTCCCCCAGCCTGTGGGGTGTCCAGCCTAGAGTGACTTTAAAAGCGTTTTGGAGAGAACCCTGCAGTAAAATAGCTCTCAAAGCCTCCAGGCACCTGGCTGAGCCAGGGAGCAGAGATGCAGATGCGTGCGGCAGGGAGCATAATCCTGGCTGGGCTGGGAAAACCCCTTCCCCCTGGTAGAAGGCCCCAGCCCCTTAGCCTGGTGCAAAACAGAGATGTGTAAAACCAGGCCTGACTTCCCCGGGAACCTCTCCCTGCCCAGGGCCATCTGAGATGGCCAGGAACCATCCACCAAGCCTGGAGCTTGTAACAACAGCAGCTCTAGCCCAGGGCTGGCTGGAATTCCCATGTGGTGGGTCTCCCTGCAGTGCTGCGGGGTGGGTCCGGGGAGCTTGTCCTGACCCCTCTTGTCCTTCCCTTGCAGGGACACAGGCCCGCTACTTCTGGCAGCATGAGGACCCGCAGACGTCCCTGGATCGCTTGAAGGACATGATCCAGGTCTATCTGGAGACTGTCAAGGCCAGTGGCAAGGAAGCCGTTGCCCAGTTTGAGGCCTCTGCCTTTGGCAAACAGCTTGAGTGAGTACCTGACCCTGGAGAGGAGAGGGCTCTTCGGAGCTCCAGCACCAGGCCCACAGCACTCAGATGGCACGAGGCCATCCAGGATGCCCCCGCTTCCGAACCAGTCTCCCACGGGGTGCCACTGCCCTCTGCTGGTTGAAATGGGAATTGCTCAACCATGTGTTGTAGACCCCAGGACCCAGCAGCTGATGGTGATCCCCTTAGCTCCAGGGGCAGGGTTTTGTGGTTTATCCCTGCTGTCACGCTGGGGGTCCCAGTGGCTCTCACCATATAGTGGCTGACAGCTGTGACCCCCCCCCTGCACACGCCCTCACCTTTGCGGTGGATCTCTCCTTGCTCCCACCACCCGAGAGCCCTGCCATCCCCGGGTCATCAGGGGAAACTGAGGCATGGAAGAGGTTGAAGCTACAATCAGCTTCACCCAGAGCTGGGGTGCCAACCATGCTGTGGCCCTGGGCGCTCTCAAGCTGGACACCCGAAACGAGCAACCCCTTCTGAAGCTGCGGGATGAGGTGACTGGCGAGAGGGAGGTGCTGTGAGAGCCAGGATTAGAGCCCAGGGGTTTCCAGCTCGCAGGGTGCTGCTCAGACGGTACCGTGTTAGGCCCATGACAAGTCAGAGGCTGGGAGCAAAGCCCATCTGCCCCTTCCCTGCCGTCCTAGGAACAGGGCTGCATCTCCAGGGCCTATGCCAGGCAGCGACGTGTAATCCTGGCCCTATTGTCTTCCCCGGCAGCCTGAACCTGGCTCACAACTTGGACTCGCTGAGCGCGGCAGCTCTGAAGTTGCGGGAGGACCTGGGTCCCTACTACAAGGAGCTTCAGGAGATGTGGCTGAAGGACACCGAGGGGCTGAAGAAGGAGCTGGCCAAGGACATGGAGGAGGTGAAGAAGAAGATCCAGCCTTTCTTGGAGCAGTTCTACAAGAAGTGGATGGAGGAGCTGGAGACCTTTCGCCAGAAGCTGGCTCCCATCGGGGAGGAGCTGAAGGAGATGACCAAGCAGAAGGTGGAGGTCATACAGCAGAAGCTGACGCCTGTGGCCGAGGACGCACGGGACCGGCTGCGCGGACACGTGGAGGAGCTGCGCAAGAACCTGGCCCCCTACAGTGACGAGCTGCGCCAGAAGCTGAGTGAGAAGCTGCAGCAGTTCCAGGAGAAGGGCATCCCCCAGGCCGCCGAGTACCAGGCCAAGGCAATCCAGCACCTCTCTGCCTTCCGAGAGAAGGTGATGCCCATTGTGCAGGACGTCAAGGAGCGCCTGACCCCGTATGCCGAGAGCCTCAAGACCCGCTTCCTGAGCCTGCTGGACGACATCCGAAAGAGCGTGGCCAAGAGCAAGTAACGGTGCCGGGCCAAGGACTGACACCTCCTCCTCGTCGCAATGAGCCCCTAATTGATCTGCCACTGCCCTGCGCTCCAGTGCTGCTAACTCGTGTCTGGGGGAAGGCACCAGCTGTGCCCACCTCGCAGCCCGGGCACCCCCGGCTCTCCCAGCGCTGGGCAGAGCTGGCCAGAGGAGCACTGCCCTTTGGGTCTGGCCCAAAGTCACTGAATGATCGATTGCCAGAGCCCGGGTCTGCTGGGGGAGCTGTACTGGAAATCAGCACAGGGAGGCTCTGAGCAGCTGCTTCTCAGCACAGGACCAAGGTCTCTCCTCTGGGAATGGCCTGCCCAGAGCTCTCCTCCCTCTTCCAGGCTCGGGGGTTTCCCTGCCCCAATCCCCCCCTTTAGCCCAACTCCTCTTCTTTCTTTGTCGTGGCAAATAAAAGTGATTTAAGTTACTGGGAGCCTGTTTGCAGGGGATTCCCTGGCGGGAGGGAGCATCAAATGGGAAGCTGAGGAAAGGGCGGGTGGAGAAGAGAATAGGAGCTGGAGGGGTCTCGGGGCATGCTGGGGGCCATGGGCTGAAAGTCGATGCGTGGAAAGCAGGGCAGTGGGAAGGGCGGTGCACGCCAGAAGGGATGTTGGGGGGCAGGAGGAGGGAGGGAGGGGAGGAGGGCTGGGGGGGGGCCCTCCAGCATGCCCCAGCTGAGGGGGAACGGCTAGAGCAGGCCTGCAACACACCCTGGCTGTGGGGCCAGGCTCAAAGCGCAGCCCAATCTGAGCCCCAGTGGGAGAAGTGGGTGCAGGGCTGCGGGAACAAGCCCCTTCCGCATGGCGCACAGGGACCGAACCCGGCTGGTCTGTTACAAACCTGCTGCCGAGGGGCATCTCGGCTGGCCAGGGCTGGCAGGTCCTGGCTGATCTCGGATCGGAGCAGGCAGGGCGGACACGGAGGGCTGACCCCTCCAGCTGGGACCTCACCGGAGCTGAGCAGTGTGGGATGATTATCTCATGCTTTGCAGCCACCTCGGGTTAGCATGGACACCCCCCGCCGCAAACGCAGCCCCACATCCATCAGATGCCCCCAAGGGGGGCTTCAGGCCAGGCTCTGGTGCCAGCTGCCCCTTTGTGTCAAAGCTGAAGGGTCTGCGCTGCTCTTCGGCCACTGCTGTTAAAAGAGCAGCCGGCAGCCTCGCCCCTGCTGGCTGCAGCTTGTGCCTCGTTCCCATCTGCTCTGGAGCCTGCTGGGGCATGAGCCCCGGGGGGGGGGGGGTCCGCCTGCTCAGCAGTGTGTGTTGCACAGCCCGGGGGCTGCGTGCAATGCCCGCCCACCCAGCTGTGCTTGCTGGCGGCTTAGATAAATCCCCATACTGACCCTGCCCGACTTCAGGCTAGCTTGTCATCGACAAAGCAGCACCTTCCCGCCTGGGCCAGCTTTCCACTAGGTGACCATCTTGCCTGGGTTTGCTAGAAATGCAGTCATGTTTCCTAGTTACCCCAGCAGCATGTGGCACAAGGAGGGTGGGGGGCATGTGGTGAAACCTTCACTTCCCTGCAGCGAGCGGGGAGGTGCCAAGGAAGGGGTTCTGACTGAAGAGCTGGGGTGGGAGCTGGCGGCTTGCGGGTCAGGTAAATCCTCTTCTGGGCAATTGTTCCCAAAGCCAAGTTGGCTCTAAGGAGAGTCTCTCCTTTACCTAAGCATGGTTATTGTGCAGGTAGTCTGTGACACCTGCTGCAGCCATGGCTTCTGCTTGCACAGAGAACGCAGACACCTTCGCAGACACGTGGCTGCTTGCTTATGGAAGCCCTGTTTGCTACACGCAAGCTGTGCACGCACACACTGCAGTACTCCAGTGAAGGCCACCGAATGCATCTCAAGTTTACTTCACTTTATTGCAAGAAACGTGATAAACTTTGAGCTTATAAGAAAACCCCCCAAGCCCCGCACAGCGGCTGGTAGAACGCTTGTGCCCCAGGGGCAGTAGCGGGTGACAGCACCACGGTGAGTGGAGGTTGAGTTACAGGACAGACAGACCGAGAGGCAGGTGGGAAAGCGCTTAGAGGGACGGATGCTGGGCGTGGTGCCCAGAGCGGGGAGTCAGTTTGGTGACAATGTGCATTGTGCAGTCTGCCCCTGTGCTCGCTCAGCTGAGAACCCAACCTGGCTGGCTGATGCAGGGCTCACTGCCCAGGCGGCTTTTGCTCCCAGATCTCAGAGAACTTGGCCTTTAACGTATCCAAAAGTTGCTGCATGTCCTCAGAACGGTGAGAGACCCACTCTCTGAAGGATTAAACACAAATGGGAGAGGAAGAGGCTGTATTAAAAGGGGGGGCCATCTGCAAAGGTCTGAGACCCACTTTCAGAGTGGGACCCTGCATTCCAGAGCAGGGAGGCCAGCATACAAGGGCTTGTGGGTCCATGGGCAGGGACATCCCTGTGCTATAAAATGCTACTTCAATAAGCAGAGCAGGTATGCTGCAGCGCAGGGTATGGGTTTTATAATCCCACTGCCTCTCCTGAAACTGAGACAACCCCCTGTCCATGGAGCATCTCTGATGGCTGGAAAAATGTGCTGGATGGGGGTAACAGCACTGTAGGTGCTGGGGCCATAGAGGGACCATCTGTCCATGGCCCGTTCAGTCCTTGCCCTTTCCACCGAGCTGTCAATAAGGAGACACCCCCCCCCCCAGGGGGTATTTTGTGTCCTCAGAGGGCCTGGCCTGCACCGCTTGCTCTGTCCCATGTCTACATGCCTGGCTTAATCCGTTTGCATTCTGTTTTCTGGGGCAGTCTGCAAGCGCGGGACTTGCGGGGTCCCACAGCCTAGGCGGGACGGCTCCCTCTCCCAGCACAGCATCCCCAGCGCCTGGCAAAGGCATCTGGGTACAAAGGCGAGGTGCTGGGAGCAGACCCGCCACCAGGGTGGGCGTGAATCGGCTGCTGCCCCTGCAGGACGCTCAAGGCCACGGGAGCTTTGTCAGCAGGACCCTGGGCCTAGGGCTGTAGCCCAGGCATGTTGCACAGGGTTTGCTGTGGGCTCCCTCTCACTGGGGCCAAGCTCTGCAGTTACCAGGGCACCCGCCACGTTCTCCATGTGCTGGCTCTGCCGGGGCGGGGGCGAGGGGGGCACCTGGCATGCTGAGTGATCTCGGCTTCCTGGACCCTGCTTAAGGCGTCCTTGGCCGTCTGGGCCACCTGCTGCACGTAGCTGCGCATCTTCGCCACAATGGTTTCCTCCTCCTCCGCGGGGGCCTCTGCAAGCACAAACCAAGCCATGGGGGCGGGGGTGTTTCCCCTGCTCCCAGCACTTGCTGTGGCTCCCTGCAGCCCCCCTCCCAGCAGAGATCGACAGACATGATGAAAGGTTTAGAAAACCTGAGCTGTGAGGAAAGGGTAAAACCTGGGCCAGGCTAGCCTTGCGAAAAGATGCCTGAGGGGACCTGAGAACAGTCTCCCCTAGGTTAGGGGCTGCTATCCCGCTGTTCTCCATACCCACTGGAGGCAGGACAAGAAGCAACGGGCTTAATCTGCAGCAGGGGGGGTTTAGGCTGGTTATTAGGAAAAAACCGTCTAGCTCTCGGGGCGTGAAATGCTGGAGACGGTGCCCAAGGGAGGCTGCCTGGGGGATCCCCGTCGCTGGAGCTTTGTAGCCCAGGCTGGACAAGCCCCTGCCAGGGATGGCCTAGGCTCTTTGCCCCTGCCTTGGTGTAGGGGGCTGGGCTAGGTGGCTTCTGGAGCTCCCTTTGAGTCTGACATTTCAATGAGCTCCTCTCTGTGTCCTGCTGCCTCGTCACTATCAGCCCTTCCAGGGGGCTTTCCGCCAACTCACGGGCTGCATGATTCCCGTTTCCTGCGGCTCCCATCTCCCCATCTCTTGCTTACACCCGATTCCTTCCTGCCTCCCCGAGGCTGCCTCCCCCCCCCGGGTGGTGGCTCTTACGTGCTGCGGCAGCGAGGACCACCACGCCGAGGAGCACGAGCTGGAGCAGGACCTTCATGGTGCTGGCTGAGGAGAGACCACCAGAGCAGTGAGGGGCTGCAGCAGCCGTCCTGGGGCTGCAGCAGCCGTCCTGGGGCTGCTCCGGGCAGAGCGACCTCACCCCCCCGCATCCAAAGCCAGCCTGCTCCCTGCTGGGGTGTGGTGCCATGAGCCCCCCCCAGCCTCTTGCTGTGCCACTTGGGGGACAGGCTGTGAGAGAGCTCGTACGCCAGCACCGGCCCCGCGCCAGCCTGGGGCGTGGAGAGGCAGGAAGCAAGCAGCCGACATGAGGAGAACTAGGGGCCGGAGCTGGCAAGCGGGCCCAGCTACATGGCTTGGAAAAGAAGAGCCAGGCACCCCCTTCCATCTCCCCAGCCCTGGGCAGCAGCAATCAGCCGAGGGCCGCCAGCCTGGCAGACGCTGTATCCTCACATGCGCAGGGGCATGGACAATCTGGACGGGCTTCCGCAGTCTGGGGCCCCCGATTGTACAGCTCCCGCCACGGCCCAGCCTGCACGAGCCAGACACACGGCCTGGTGAGCGGGGATCTGTGTGGGTCAGGGGAAAGGCCATCAGCGTCCCCCAGCAGAGGCAGGAGCTGACAGACCCAGCATGGCAGCTGGCATTGTCCAGGGGTTCGCACACTGGGGGTCGTACTCTGTCAGCCCCCCAAGCTGCCGGTAAGGGTGGCATGGCATGGGGGAGGGTCATCAGTTTTGGGGGGGGAGTCGTCATAGCCTGAAATGTTGGCAAAGGGGGCCCCAGCAAAAACAGTTTGAGAGCCCCCAACATAACGCTCCCGGTGCCATGGCTCTGCTCCCACCCAGCTCCTGCCCTGCTGCCCCCCAACTCTGGCTCATGAGCACAGGGCTGGGAGCAGCTCTTGGCAGCTGGCTCAGCACACATGCAGTGAGGCGTGCTGGGCCATTCAAATGCACTGCCCTCCCCGGTGGCAGACAGTGCCCCTGCCTGGGCAGATGAGGCACCGCTGCCCGTGGGGCTGCCCAGCGGCGTTCCCAGAGCATTGTACCCAAAGCCCGGGGGGGCGGGGGGGTCGCCGGGGGGCAGAACCGGCTTTTCCCCGTTATCTCCCCCTCCCTCGCAGCAGGGTCTGCTCTTTGGGGCCACTGCTACGTTTCCTGCGCAAGGACGCACCGCTGCTGCTTGAAAGGCCGCTGACTTCCCCCCAGGGGGTCAGGAGCCCCCAGCCCTAGGATCTAAGGTGTCGAACTCCGAGGCTTACCTGGCGGCGTTGCTTCCTGGGCTTTGCTAAGCCCCTAGAGTCCCCACGTCCCGCTTTTATACCCAGCCAGGAAGCAGCCTCCAGGGGCCATTGGGCAAAGGTCAGCAGGGTGGCTTGGCCGGACCGGGAGGGGAGTTGCATTTATGGCTCGCTTTCTTGTTGCCAGGCGTGCTCAGGGTCGGGCTGCAGAGCATCCTGGGGGAGTTGAGAAATCCCTCGGCGACCCAGGGCCAAGGCTGCGAGTGGACTGACAAGGCAGAGCCGCTCCAGGCCCTGGGGTGATTGGTGCAGAGCAGTGACAGGGCTGCCCTCCCCGCAGCCTCCTGCTTAGCCAGCTCTCCCCTGCTGCGGGGCGGGTCTGGGGGGGGGGCACCAGCTGAGCGCTGCCAGGAGACATGCTCTGCACCCCAGTGCAGCTGCATCCAGGGGCGGCGGCTGCTCTGTACGTGGCACCAGAGAGACGTCCATGGCCTGCATCCAGCTTGCCGGGCCAGCCAGGGGACTGGTTCTGGGGGCAGGCAGGGCCGGGGCGGGGTACCCCTCGTGCGGACTGTGGGGACAGCAGTGCAGCCATCTCCCGGGCCAGGGCGAGACTGCTCCGCCGGGTGGGCAGGCGGGGCCTGGGCGCGGCCGCGTGGCTCCTGA
Source organism: Mesoclemmys tuberculata (assembly GCA_007922155.1). Classification (NCBI taxonomy): domain Eukaryota; kingdom Metazoa; phylum Chordata; order Testudines; family Chelidae; genus Mesoclemmys; species Mesoclemmys tuberculata. The sequence continues at coordinate 421,393 of ML675648.1, forward strand.
AGGCACCACGAGCCGTGTGAGGCCTGGACCACTCCCCCGTTGTCCTGGCTGGCAGGAGGAGCCGTGCCAGCCACCCCTCAGCAGTGAGGAGTGGGCAGCAGGGGCCACGGGGGAGGCAGGGCTGCCCAACTACTGGACTTGCTGGGCCACGGCCAGCTCCCCCCCCACAGAGGGCAGAGGCCCACGGCCAGCCTGCTCCCTCCCCGGGAGGGCCAGGGTGACACTGCCCTTGAAGACCCTCTAGCTCAGACCCAAATCAACCCCTGCACTCCCCATCTCCAGCCCTGCTAGCTTCCGGCAGGGACACGGCCCCGCGGCACCGAGCTCAGCCGCAGGAGCGAGCGCCCCTCACACCTGGCCCTTATCTCCCTGACCAGCTGAAAGGAGCCCGGGGGTTCCAGCCCAGCTGGGCTTGGGCGAGGTTTACAGCCAGGAGGGGAGCAGAGAGAGGGTCCCAGCCTGGGCTCTGAGCCTTTGAGCAGCCAGCCGCTCCCCCTTTGCACGTGCAGAGAGGCTCGCCCCCACGGGGAGGGATGGGGAGATCTGAGCAGCGAACCAGGGCCCTGGGGTCCCCGCTCGCACTGTAACAAGCAGTTCAGCCTTTCTCTGACTCCAGGCTTGCCGGCTCGGGAAGGGCAGGGACGGTGCACGAGCCACTTCCACAGCCCTGCCAGCTTCCCGCGCCTTCGTGCCGGCTTTGCAAGTGCTCTGCACCCGGCGTCAGTCCCGTCCTGCTGCTGCTGGCATCTTCCTTCCAGAGGTCTTCAGGGTCCCAGCTAGCTGGTGTCAGGCCCGCAGACGAGCTGCTTCCAGCTGGGGCAGGGCAGCAGCCAGGGCCCTTTGGACTCTGGTGGCGTCATCCCCAGTGAGCCCTGCCACTAGCCCGTCACCCCAGTCCCCTTGTACTGTGAGCTGACGATAACGCTGCCGCCTGGGCCAGGGAGCCAATGCCCAGTGTCTCTGGGGAGCACTGGGACGCAGCCAGCTGGGGGGGACATTAAAACATGAACGTTGCTAGGCAAAACTCTGGGGGAGACTGCTGGGGAAGGGGGGGGGGACGCTGACACAGGCAGCTGTGCCCAGCCGGCCTGTCTCTTGCCCCGCTCGTCCCTTTGCCGCATGCCCAGGGCGGTGACGGCAGGTGGAATGCTGCACCAGGGTGCTGGCTGGGGGCTCTGTGGTGGTGAGGGGCTCCGGGAGCTGCTCCCCGCTGGGGTCCTGCGCAGCACTGATGACTGCATCCATCTGACAAGCAGGAGGGCTGTGGCCAGAAGCCATGTCAGAGATGGGCACGCTCCCAGTGGGGGCTTGGGACAGGCCCTCAGCCTCGCAGTGCATCAGTGTGATCTCTGGGCTGGCCTGGGAGGGGCCCTGTGGGAGCATTGTGCCACATGCTTAGACGTTGCAGCTCTCCAGGGCAGCGTTGGCCGTCCCCATGTTGGCTAGAATCCCGGAGGGGGGGGCTCGGCTGGGAACAAGCCCCAGAGCAGCGAGCGTATTCGTCCTTAGAGCCTGGCTGCGTGGAGCACTGAGGATGCTGTAGGCTGGCAGCACACAAGCACTGTAAGGTTGTGCCCGGCTGGAGACGCGGTCCCAGGGGCTCGCCGCTCTCTGCTGGCCCAGCCGGTGGAACTGCAGCTCCTGGAGTTGTCCTGCTCTTGACCGGGCCCAGTGATGCTTTCTCCAGGACAGATATATGTCTAGAGAACTAGCTTGTCCTTTTTCTGGGTCCAGTTTGTTTCCAGGGCGGGGCAATTCCAGGGGTAAACATGTGAGCCTCAGGCAGCTGGCCGCGCATCGCCGGAGCTCCTAAGGAGGATGGGCTGAATCTCAGCCCGTTTCTGGTGCAAGTTTGGACACATGACAAAAGCAAACCTTGATTTCATACAGTGGTGCATAATTGTCAAGCGAAGACAAGGGAGAAGGAGAAGGGGGAGGCAGGCTGCAGGTCAGGACTTGGAGACATCGGGTGCTGGGGACAGGACGGGGAGAAAGGGGTGCTGTGGTTGAGGGCTAAGGGGCATCGGCAGCGCTGTCTGGGACCCTGGGATGGGTGAGCCAGTGCTTGATGCAGATCAGGACGGAGGCGTCTCGGCAGGGCCAGGTGGGAGCAGTGCGTGCAGCGCGCCCGACGGTGCTTGGCCTGGCACTGGCACACAGCACATGCCTAGCTACCCACCGTGACCTCATTCTGTACCTGAGCCCGCGAGGCAAGCGTGGAGCAGAGACAGCCCCTGGTGCATCCACGTGCACTCAGACTTTGCCTCCCGCCCAGCCCTGGCAGGACCACGCTGGAAGCCAGGACTTTGACCCCGGCGGCCGGTTAGCAAACACCATGTTGCACAATCCAGCCCTGGTAGCAGAGCCAGAAGCCAGCCAATCCTTGGAGCAGGCCCCTGGGGAGAGCTTGCGCCATCACTGCTGGGAGATCGGCCCCTCTGCTGGGCAGGGAGAGCAAATACCCACCTTGCACATAAACAAACCCACCCTGTCCTGGAGGCTTGGGCCAGGCTGGATTTGGGCTGACCCCATTCACCATCCCATGGCATGTAGGGCACTGCGCCCGCTGACCTGGGCAAAGCATCCTGGCCCTCATGCTGCAGTGTGCTGAACTAACCCCATGGGGTGTGTGGGGGTGTCTTGGCCGGATGAACAGTGGGGTCAGATCCCCAGTGGGTGGCGACCAGTGCAGATCCAGCAATGTCGCTTTGCTGTGTCCGTCGGCCGAGATGCTGGCCCAGAGACTCCTGCCACCGCCATGGGGAGCCCTGAGGGCGAGCAATGAGCCAGACAGCCGGGGAGAGGGGGCAGCTTAGCGCAGAGACTTTCCTTCTTAAAATCCTGGGGCTGATTTTTCAGATGTGGGCCCCTTGCTAGGCCGCCCAGTGCTTCTGTGTGGATGCGTCTGGCGCTGGCTCAGGATGGAGCATGGGACTCCCGTGCCCCTGGGAGCTGGGCTCCGTAAGGGCAGCAAAGATGGCTGGGAGAGGGGTGAGGACCCAAGGGTGGAACTGACACGACTTGTACTTTGCCCTTTTCTTGCCCCTTCCATCCCAAAGCGCCTCCCGGTGTCAGCCCCATGTTACAAGAAGGGGAAACTGAGGCACAGAGCTGGGTGACGAGCTTTGCTCCAGGGAGCAGTGGTGGAGCCACGAGTAGAGCTGGAGAGTCCTGCGCACCGGCACCCCCCGTCCTTATCACCACGCGTCCCTTTCACTTCTGCCCCGGGACGGCACTAAGGGCGTCTCAGCTGCACAGCGAGTTGTTTCCGCAGGGCACCTCTGCAAGCCATGCTGGAAGCTGATGGCCCATGCGACGAGTGGCGGACAGTCGGGGGCAGGCCGGCTGTTTCTGGGAGCATATTCTCAGCAGATGCTGCCAGCAATTTTCCTGCAAGCTGAGATTGCCCCTCCTGGGTGGGCTGAGAAGACATGCAGACCGGACTCCGCCTGGCCTCTGTGCCCAGCTGGGCAAAATGTGCTTCATTCTGGTACCTGACCCTGAGAAACAAAAAGCGCTTTCCCAGCGCACCCGACGGCGGCAGCCCCCTCCCAGCCCTGCAAAGCTGTCTGCCGTTGGGCTGATTAGCAACACCTGTCCCCAGCGGAGGAGGCGGAGGGAGATGGAGGACATGCAGCAGATGCTGGGCTCTGTGGGCCACCTCAGTGGAAAGTCACAGACACAGCCCAGAAAATGGCCCCAGGCTGGGTCCCGTTCTGCTCTCCCCTTTCCCATGCCCGTTGGCTGCCGTGGAGTTACACCTGGGTTCCTGTGCTCCCCCCCATCTCCAGCATTGCAGCCCAGCAGATAACGACACACCCACGCGCACGTCAGGAGCTGCCACGCTGAGTCCTTACTAAAGTCCAAGCACCGGGGACCATGTCACCAGCCTGCGTGGAAGCCAGGGGCGGCTGCTGGCTGCGCTATAAATACAGGCCAACAGGGCACAGCAGGCAGCCGAAGAACAACAGGACAGGTGAGCTGACTGGAAGGGAGAACAGCAGCAGCAGCCTCAGCCCTGGGGACAAACGGCTGCAGCAGGAATCCTGACCTGACCACCCGGCTGGGCAGTGGTCCCTGTCCTGGCTTTACGCGGCTCAGTGGCTTGCTGGGGAAAGGCTGCAGGGCATCCTACAGGGGGTGCAGCCAAGAGCAGGGCAGCTAAGGGTCTGCCCCGAGGAGTGGGTAGGTGCTGCGGGGCCAGCAGCGGTGGGAAGAAAGGGCGCTGTGGCTGGAGAGGGGAGGAGGGCGTTTGGAGGGGAAGAATCTCCAGCTGACGGGCTCCTTGTCGCTTGTTCTCTCTGCAGATTTGCTCACTTGGCCGGGCAGGTCCCTGAACCCAAGCAGCGCAGGATGTCTCTGAAGGCCGTCACCCTCGCCCTGGCCCTTCTCGCCATCACAGGTAAGGGAGAGAGACCAGTGGGTGGAGCCCCCTGGGCTCGGGGGCCCTGGCAGGTCCCCTCCTGTCCCCGTCACAGACTCCTGCTTCGCAGAGCCAGGGGCTTCCTAGAATCTTTGCTCCTGTCTCGGGAGGGTCGGCTCGAAGGGAGTGAGCAGGGCCTCACTGGGGCACGACTGGGCTATCTAGGATGCTCTGGGAGCCTGGACAGGGACAAAGCCTTGTATTCACAGGCCTGGCCAGCTCATCTACGCCAGGGAGGAGAGATGGTGCCTAGCAGGGGGTTCCCCAGAGTGCCCCAGCAGAGGGTTCTGGATGGAGAGGAAACCCCTGAGACTAGGAGAGGGCCAGGGCAGGCACAGGCTGGCTGGGCGTGGCATTGAGCCTGGAGGTGCTTGTTTCTCCGCAGGGGCCCAGGCAGACGTCAGTGCCAAGCAGGTGGCCGATGTGGTCTGGAATTACTTCACCCAGCTGAGCGACAATGCCAAGGAGAAGATGGATCAGCTGCAGCAGTCTGAGATCAGCAAGCAGCTCAGGTGAGAGCAGCCTGGGTGCGGGGGGTAACATGGGTGGGTGATGGCTAATGGGAGGGATGGGACCTGAACGGGATCCTGGGGCTGGCACGGATGGGGAGAATGACGCTCTGGGCTCTGTTTCCCATGCACTGGTTCTTGGGGATCTAAGCCCAGAGCACGAAGCAACAATGAAAGAGGAGCTTATGGCCTGTCAGGCCCATGGCCCCATTCTCCTGTAAAACAATGGGGACCAGGGGCTTGCAGGAAAACACGCCCCTCCTCCCCAAAGCACCAGGCGCAGGGTAGCTGGAGAGATGGCGGGGTTCCTTAAAGGCAAACAATTCCCACCCACCCCCCCGGAGAGGCAGGTGCGCAGCCAAGGGCAGCCGGCTGGGCAAGGTCTTCTCCAAGGGGGGAGAGCTCCATGGAAACGCCACTAGCTTCATGAGATGTAGTTGTAGGGACAGGTGGGGGGGCAGTGCTGGCGTGGTCCGTGAATCAACTGACGACACACTAGGTGCTGACCTTTCCTTCCCCTCCGCCCCCAGCACCCTCTTCCAGGACAACCTCCAGAATGTCAACGCCTACACTGGGGAGCTGCAGAAGAAACTCATCCCCTTCGCCACCGAGCTGCATGCCAAGCTGAGCCAGGACTCGGAGAAGCTGAAGGAGCAAATCCAGCAAGAGCTGGAGGAGCTGCGCCTGAAACTGTCCCCTTATGCCGACCAAGTGCACCAGCAGATCAGCAAGAATATCCAGGAGTTGCAGCTGAAGCTGAGCCCTTATGCCGAGGAGCTGCGGGGCCGGGTCAACCAGAATGCGGATTTGCTGCGCGAGCAGCTGACCCCTTACGCCCAAGAGCTGCGGGACAAGCTGCAGGAGAACATGGACGGCCTCCAGGCAGCCCTGGCCCCCTATGCCGACCAGCTCCAGGAGCAGATTGACAAAAACGTGGAGGGCATGAAAGACAAGCTGGCTCCCTTGGCCGACGAGCTCAAGGTCAAGATAGACCAGAACGTGGAGGAGCTGCGCAAGAGCCTGGCTCCCTATGCCCTGGAGGTGCAGGACAAGCTGAATCGCCAGATCGAGGGCCTGTCCTTCCAGATGAAGAAGGGTGCGGAGGAGCTGCGGGCCAAGCTCTCTGACAACGTGGAAGAGCTGCGCCTGAAGCTGGGCCCTTACGCCGAGGAGCTGAAGGAGAAGCTGCGCAGTGATACTGAGGGCCTGCGCCAATCTCTGGCCCCCTACGTGGAGGGCCTGAGTGGGCAGATGGACCAGAAGATCGAGGAGTTCCGCCAGACAGTGGCCCCCTACGGAGAGGCCTTCAACAAGCAGCTGGTGCAGAAGGTGGAGGAGATGAGGCAGAAGCTGGGTCCCTACGCTGGGGAAGTGGAAGATCATCTCAGCTTCCTGGAGAAGGAAGTGCAGGACAAAGTCGCCTCTTTCTTCAGCACCATCCAGCAGATCGAAAACTGAGGGGTCCCGCCAAGGGCTTGGCTTCGCTTCCTAGCGCCACCTCCTTACTCCCACTTCTCTTGCACAAACAAGCTGCCCACTACCTCTGAGCCAGGGGAGAAGAGCCATGGAACCAGCCCGAGGGCACGCTGGCTCTTCCGAAGCTCCTGCTCGGAGCAGGAAAAGGGACCCCGAGCCAGGAATACCAGGAGACACTAAATGTCTGCCTGTGCTGCTGCTGGCTTTCCTGCACGTGCCCTCCTTCTAAAATTGCACCTACTGTATTTGCTGAAATAAAACTGCAACACAGCAATGCACATGGTGACTGTCTCTTTCTTAGCCTGACCGATAACAAGAGGCTCATTCTGCTATTACTGGCACTGCCGGGGCCCTAGGCCCTTCCTGGGGTGTGTGGGAGGTGGTGCTGTCCCTTCCCAGCTCTAGGGGCTTGAGGAATGGCCCAATTTGTTAAAGTAATGAGCCCAGTACACTCCAGTGAGGCTGAAGAGGAAACCAGGGTGATGAACTAGACTGGATGAGGGGAAAGTGAGAGAGACGGGCTGGTTTCTTCCTCTCTCTGAGTGGAAAGGACTGTGCCCTGCTGATTGCCAATGGGAGGGCAGGTGGGTCTGGGTAGCAGGGAATGGTAAGGGACTTGCTCCAAGCAAGATGCTCTGCTTGATCATGAATAGCAGGGGAGGCAAGGCTGGGTGATGGAACCAGGAAGGGGAGGTGTCCACAAGACAGACGCTCTGTTAGGCTGTGAACAAGTTGGACAGCCCCTGTTGCTATGTCTGGGCTACAGATTTAGAGAGATCATCCCTGGGCATTAACATCCCTCTGGCCTGCCCGCCTGAGAGTGACCCCTTACACTTGCACCCTGAGCCCTGACAGCTGTGAATTCTGGGGCATCCCAAACTCTGCCCCATGCCACTTTCCTGAGCAGACATATCCTGCGTCCCCGGGTGGATCGAGGTCTCCCAGGTGTCCTCTTCTGCCAGGCGGAGACGCCTGCTGCCCTGGGAACAGGTCACTTCGGTTTTCCCGCACCCCCACTTCCTATTCTAACAGTGTGTCATTCGGCTACAGGCAAGGGGCCAAACCCTGCCCTGGTGCAAATCAGGTCAATGCAGCTATGCTGATTTTCAGCAGCCGAGGACTCGTTCGGCCGGAGCCTGGAACACGCCGCCCCCCCGCCCCCACTGCGGGAGCGCAGTTTGGGGGCAAATGTAGGGCTGCTAGCTACATACAACGCTGGTGCTGGTTAACAGCTGAACCCTACGGAGCAATACCAGCCCAGGATGGATTTCCTACATTCCTGAACCATCCCGTCCCCGTGGCCAGTGCGGTGTAGCAATGGAAGGGTATTCCCAGAATGCATTGCTCTGAATCCAAACTCTATAGCCCTATTCCCAGCCTCTAAACAGCCCCAAACAAGGAGGTGACTTAATAACTCTGGCTAGGCCAGCTCTGCTCTGTGGGTTTATTGGCCTCTGTGTGTACACGTGTGTGTGCAGGCAGGTGTGTATGTGTCACTGCGTGTGTATGTGTGAGTGTGCACAGAGCTTCTTATGCAGCAGGGGCAGCAGCTGAAGAGCAGGATCAGATGTCTGATGGATACCGTAGCAAGGACGCAGCTCCAGCAGGTCAGTTTCATTTTACAGACTCATTGGTTTTCTCTGAGGTGTTCATCTGACACCTGGGGCTGGAGGATTTCTCGTGCTCGCAATCCTTTATCAGCATTGACGTCACGTCTGTTGGATGGGGAAGCGAGGAGCAGCAAACCCGCGTTGCACTGGCTTTATCTCAGACGGCTCCTCGACTCTCTAATGCCTGCCCTGCTAAAGTCCAGGCAAGCGTTGTGCTAAGCAAACAGCGTATAGAGAGACAGCGTCTTACCCAGATCCTGCCAGGCATTGCCATTGCCCAAGGTGCCCCAGAAAGCTGGGCCTAGCTGTTAGCATTCCACAAGGCGGCTAAACCTGGGATTAAGATGTCTGGCCCTGGCATGGCAAGGAGGGGTCTTTCTTTGACAGCAGCAAGCTAGCTCAGACGCTGATGCGGCCGCGTCACTGCGAGCCGAGTCCCTGCTGAAATAATGGCGGGGCGTCTGCTGATTGCACAGCTCACACCCAAAGGTGATACTAAATCTGCTGCTTCGGCCTGCAGTTCGGGTACCCGTGGCTGTGCTTGTGGCGGTCTAAGAAACTCAGCAGTGTTAGGCTGCCCCTGTGTTTGAATGGGAGGCCTCCCGGCGCACCGAGCTGCAGAGGGAAAGCGTGATGGCAGGGGCCGCAGTAAAGCTCGTTGGGACAGGGACTGCCACTTGCTGCGTTTGTACAGTGCCCAGCCCAGTGGGGTCTCCGTCACTGCTGTAATACCAATAACACGGACCAGTTATGTGGTTCAGACACTCTCAGTGCCCTGCTCCTGGGCTTGGCTTGGCTGATCATTAGAGCCCATGCCAGAAACCGAAGTGAACTCAGCAGCAGAAGAGATTTCATGAGGTGCAGGGACAGGGCTGAGCCTTAGGGGAGAGGTGTGGACGTGAGGCTGCAGGGCGGGGGAACCAGGGAAGAGAGAAAAGCCCGCTCACGTAACTGGAGAAGGGGGGGAAGGCCTGTGGGGATGGCGAGTGAAATATTGCCTGTGTCTGTGCGATGCCCCGCATGAGGAGGCCCTGATCTCGAGTGGGGCCTCTAGGCTCTACCATCATGCACCTTGTCATTAGCAATAATCTCTCTTCTCTAAGCAGCTGTTCGGCTCCGGCAAATACAGGCTGAAAGTCATCCCCATCTCATGGCTGTTTGGTGGCCTTGTTCCAGTTCTCTGTGGGCAGTTCTCCATGTCACCAAAGACACCAGCCCCATTCGGGGCACTAATGGGCCTCCTTGCAGGCAATCTCAGGAGTGAGGAGAGGGGCTGAATGGGCCATGAAGATGGACCTCCTCTCCCAGCCCTAAGGGGCTCCCTCCAGGTTGGTGTGAGGCTCTCTGGTACGGGGTGACATGAAAAATATTTTAAATGGAAAAATAATAATGGAAGAATCTGACAGACTAGAAGGAGCAGGTCACACGGACAGCGACTTCCCAAGCAGGCAGTTTGGGGTCAGATGGGGAGGAAAATGGACGTTCAGAACAGCCCTGTGCTCCATGAGCTGCTCTTGTTTGCATGACTCAGGGTGGGGAGGTGACCTTTGGTATCAGAGGAGGGTTGTTGACTGCTTGGAACTTCACCCTTGCCTCAGCTGGACTTTGCCAGATACGTAGATTGTCACCTCCTCTGCTCTGCATGCAGATAACTCATTATCAGTGGGAATGAGGCTGAAAACAAAATGCCCCGGCTGCCTGTTTCCCAGAAGGGCCTTACGTACTAACGGGATACAAGAGCTAACCAGGGTAAATGTTCTGCTGCTCAATTCTCGGAATAAGCACATCAGAGGTGGAGGGACAGCAGCTGGAGGGTTTACTCCTGTAACTGTCTGTAGCGTTTTGCTCGTTTTCCTAAAAATAGTATTTCCAGCAGCCCAGCGGTGCACTAACACAGCAGAGTTACCAGATATTACATTGCCTTGGTTTGCTGTAGCAACCTGATCCCAGTAGAAGCATACAGATAACTTACACATCTTATTAGTGGTGCACAGTCTAGAAGTTAACTTGGAGATCCATGAACGATCACTGCCCTTCACAGTTTCTGCGGCATAGAGCCACATGGCTATGACTCTGGTTGTACTAGTGGAGATCAGGTAGGATCCCTGTACATCTCCATGGAACAGATGAGTGCTGGAGATGTCTTGGTGTGGTACTGCTGAATGCTCATCGCTGTCTCCTACCTGCCCAGCCTTCTGTGATCAGTGTTTTGCTGGTCACTGCTTCTGCATCAGCACAGACACAAGGCGGTTGTCAAATGTTGTGACAGGTATGAAATAACCTTTCAGAGTGCTGGATATTTCCTAGCCTGCCTGCCTCAGAAGAGGATCTGAGCAGAGAATCTAAAATGACATTCAAAGGCTCCCAGCAGCCTGGGGTCCACGTTTTGCTTTGAATGTATGAAAATGGGTCACTTTGGGAAACCACCCACAAACACTGTGGATTTTTCACTTGAAAGGGTCCCCATTGTCACTCAGAATGGACGGTTTTTTTCAGTGACAAATACATTTTTAAAAATGCTGTTTGCAAAATTTGAAATCGTTTCAAAGGTTAAAGTACATGAATGAAAACATGCACACAAGTTAAATTTCTGGATGGAAAAATAGCTATTTTGCTGAAATTGGGCCAAAAGATGAGCTGTCTGGGTTATGAAATGACTCAGGACAAAAGGCACCATTTTTCCAAATCTTTCCCCCCTTTTGTCATTCATTGTTACTATTTAGTCTTTATATTAAATAGGCCCAGTCTCCAAAGGGTTAGCAGCCCCTGCTTTTCCCTCTTGACTTTTACCCCTGTCAGGGCAAATAACCGCTTGTCATTTTCCACAGGATGGCAGCTCACAGTCGGTTGCGTAGGTGTTGAACCCAGTGGTAGAACTGTCAAGCTAGGCAAACTGTCAAGCTAGGCGCTGTTTGTTCTGGTGTATGAGCCTGACATACAAAGGTCAGCCCTGAATCCAGCTTCACCCCAATCCAGAGAACTGAGCAGCGCACACAGCAAGGCTGCTGTTATCACCGCTAATATACCACCTTATCCATCAAGAAGAGAAGGGTGAGGTTATTGTTCCTGGACGTCCTGGAGCTCTGGTATTTTCTAACTTACTAGCCACGGGATGCTCAGGAGGGTGTATGGCACGTACCCTTCTGCAGCATGCAGAGAGTTAAGTTTGTAAGCCCCTGGGGAGGGGCGGCAGTTGGCTGGGAACGCTGGAACCGAACTGGTTTGGCAGATGGGTGGGGCTAGGGTGGTGAGTGGCCTGGGAGAGCCAGCCAGATGACGGGTATTCACGTCATCCCCTGAGAATGTCTTTGAACCTCCACGTTGTATGTACATGGAGTGAGGTCCAAAGCCACTGGTTCTGCAGAGGCACACGCGACCGCTTATCACCTGGGCACTGCTGCCTAATACTGATGCGTATATAAAGAGAGCAGCGTGTGCCTGAGGGGCTCAACCAGCAGAGGACAACAGGTGAACAGCAGCTAGGTAAGGCGCAGGCGATGCAATGCTTTAATTCTGCAGCAGCTCCAGGCGTTTTCCTGGCAGTGCTGTGTAAAAGTTAGGGCAGAAGTCTGCGAGTCAGGACTCCGGGGTTCCGTTTCTGCACTGGGGGGAATATGGGTTAATGGTTAGCGCAGGGAGCTGGAAGGACTCCTGGGTTCTAGTCCCAACTCTTTCACTGATACACTCGAGGCCATATCTCCTCTATGAGCCTTCGTGTCACCAGCTATAAAATGGGTTAACAGGGCTGACCTCCTGTGCGCAGCAGGGGCCTCCAATGCTGGTTTACTCAGACTGCAGAGCACTTCGAAAACACTGGATGAAAGACGCTTTCGCAGGGTAAAGTGCCCTTGTACAAATTTCCCCCCGGACATAAACCTGTGCGGTGCGGGGGCAATCTTATTTTAGCACCCTGATTTGGAAGCGAACCTGTATCAAGGCTTTAGCGTTTTCCACGGCGCCAGTGGAAGGGTTTGTTCACATGATTTTCTCTCAGGCTGTTCCCAGATTCTGAGTGATCATTGTGAAAACAGTGCACAGTGCGGAGCTGAGGACCCCTCAGCTTTTTATTATGAGTTTTGTATTTGTATGACGGTAGTGCCTGGAGAGCCCTGCGTGGGCCAGGATCCATTGCTTGTGTGCATGATTTGCTCCCACTCAGAGGCAGTTTATCTGGCTGACAAGGGGGCCAGTTCTTGACACCCTTACTGACATTGAGAATACCTCGCGCCTTGAGCGGCCCCATTGAAATCGGGGAAGCGGTATGGTGCTGTTCAGTGGGAGGGTATCAGAATCTAACCTCTTTGGCTGTATTTTACATTTACTCTGTGGACTTTGTTCCATCCAGCTGTGATTTAAATCCCCGCCTGAAACAAATTTGAATCTAAAGAGAGGTCATTGCAAAAAAAAACCACCCCAGAGGGAAGATTCAAGGATTGGAAAATGCACCTGGGCCCCACCCCATGAAACAAGAAAGTGAAGGCGAAGCCTGGGCCATGCATGGCAGGAACTGCACTAACAGCTTTCTGGTTTGTTTCTCTCTGCAGAGTCCCAGCCCAGTGACCAGATAGACCATGTCTCAGAAAGCTGCACTTCTGGCCTTGCTCCTGGCCACCTTCTCAGGTCGGTGCCCTTCTCTATAACAATGTGCCGCGGCTCAGTTCTGGGCTGTAGACATGATAGGCGAAAGGCCTCCCTGTCCCTCCTGGGTCAAGGCAGCACTGGGGATCCCTGGCTGCTAAGAACAGGATGCAGCTTAGTGGGACAGTATTTTGGAACAGGAGATGGCAAGTCCATTGACCCATCTCCTCCCAGACGAGTAAGCTGCCACTGCAAGATGAGCCAGGCACTGGTCCCCAACGTGTTGCTCCTTTGGTGCTATCAGCGTGCCCCAAGGCAGGGTCGTTCTGACCTTGTCACTGGAGTCTCAGGCTCTGTTCCTTTGACTCCACGTCTGGACCCAACATGCGTAGGTCTGACCCGGTCACTGGCCTCTGGTTCTGCTGTGCCAGGTGAGCCAGCCCCACTGATGAATCATTCTGTTTCTGCTGGGCCTGAATTGCAGTGGTGCTGAGCACCGAGACCTCCAAGGGAAGTAAACGGGAGCTGCTGCTCTGGGGATCAGGGTCTTTATTACTTTGGGGAGGGGGTTCCCTTGGGACTTGCAGTGCAGAGAAGCCCTCTGACCGTCCCAGGGATAAAACACTATCCCAAGGGTTACTGACTGTGAGCAGCATCATCAAGAGCAGCTCCCAACATCAGGCCTTCCCTCCACCAAGCTCCCCCATGCCACCTCCCTCCTACCTACGTTGTGCTTTGCGACCCAGGTCTGTTAAATGCTCTTGTTCCACCCATGCAGCTTCTCAGACTGAACTGGCAAAGAACGGATTCTGGGATTACCTCAGCCAGCTCACTCATGACAAGGACAGCATGGCACATACCCAGAGCATGAAGCTTGACCAAGAGATCAAGTGAGTACATTATTCTCTGGGGTCAAGTAGTCAGCAGGCAATACGCTGCAGCCCCTTGCCCTGTCAGATGCCAAAGCACATCTGGCTCTTGCACTCTGCTTCCAACCCGATTGGTTTATTGATTTATTTTGATAGATACATGATGCCCCTACGGCCTTGTATAATAGGCACCCTGGAATTTCTGAAAAAAAATCATGAATTACTTGAGTTAATCATCAGTTGACTCGGTACAGTCCATGCCCCTTATCTGCCAGGAATTCCCCAGACTGGCGCTGACCAATAATGACTGAAATAAAACCAAGAAAAGCCTAGTGGTAACCAAAAAGCCCTGCGGTGATCCCTGCAGCTTGGTGACTGTGAGCTCTGTCTTAGCAGCCAAGAGAGGGCGTATGGACCACAGGCAAAGGCTGTCTGCTGTGACAGGACAGTGGGACTGGAGGGCTGGTAATGATGGCTAGACAAGTAACAATGTAGGCACATGCTATGCAAGCAGCCCTCCCACAGCTCTGTCCCTGCATCTCGGTAGGACACTTTTTTATTGCAGTTGTAATACGCAACTCAGCTGTGCCAACATTTCTAATTCCTGACCTGTGGCCCCTCCCTGCTATTCTGTTTACAACCCTCACCCCAGCTCTGCCAAGGCACCTCTTTCCTAATCTATCCTGCTTCTTGCTTGTGTCTCCTGAGATTAGACTCATGATGAATTCTGTCATTAGTTTTTACTCTGTGGGCAAAGTCCACAAGGAACTAATCTATGATGAGACCCACCAGACTCGTTTTCACTTATGACCCAAGGCCCAGGTCTCCAGGGATGAAAAGTTAGTGCCTTATACCTCTTTGAGAGCATCCTTTCTTAACGCAGCATTCATCCGTACAGTCATTGCTGCTAGTAAAGTGACAAAAGTGCTATGATGAGGAACCAGAGCTCAGGCAGTTAGAAATGTGTGTCTGTTGTTTCATACAGAAAAGTGAAAGAAAATATCCAAGAGGGAGTCAACTACATGGGAAATCTCCTTGAGAAACTGGCCCCACTCAACAGGGGACTTGAGACCAGGTTATACCAAGACTCCGACAGCCTGCGAAGGCTCATCAGGAAGGAGCTGGAAGGCCTGAGGGTGAAACTGTCTCCTTATGTGGATGAGGTGCACCAGCAAATCAGCAAGAACCTGGAAGCGCTTCGCTTCCAGCTGACCCCATTCACCGAAGAATTCCTGGATCAGGTCTTGCTGAAAGCTAGGGAGCTTGAGCAGCACCTCACCCCAACTCGGGACATGAAGGCCCAGCTCCTGGAAGGCGTAGAGGAAGTTCAGAGGTTTGTGGCTCAGTACGCCAAAAAAATTGCGTTTCATACTGACCAGGTGAAAGAGGTCTTCCATCCATACGCTGCCAGACTGGTGACTGAGATCCACCGCAACGTGGAGGAGCTCCATAGAAATGTCATCCCCCATACCAAAGTCAGCCCAGAGAAACTTAATGAGTACATCCAGGAGCTCTCGGGGAAGCTGACCCAGAATGCTAGGGATCTCCACCAGAAGATACAGAGGAACCTGGACCAACTCAAGGACCAGCTGCACCTTCACCCCAGTGGCCTGAGGGTGCCCTTTGCTAGCACTGCTGTAGACCCCGACATGGAGGGCCTGACTCAGGAAGTGCAGCAGAGAATTGAGGAGTTCAGAAGGGACACGTTCCTCCAGATAGATGACTTCACCAGAACCATTGACCGGGAGACAGAAGAAATGAAGTTCAAGCTGTCTCCCCTGTCCTCATATTCAGAGGAGTTTCAGGACATCTCAGCACCTCTGGATGATTTGCACGTCCGGCTGGAGTCTCTGTGGAAAGATATTTCACAGAGTTTAAATGAGAAAAGCAGTGATTCACAGTGAAATCCTGTAACTGCGTATAGAGAGGCGTGTATGTGTGTGTGTGTGCACATGCTTAAACCCTGCCAGTGGGAAATAAAAACTATCATGAGGTCAGGTCCTACCCTATCACACCGCATGGCTAAGGACGCCTGTAGCATGACTTGGACAATGATAACAACAACATGGCATCAGCCTCACTCCTCATGCCACATAAGTACAGGTCTTTGTGTCTAGTTGCGGTGCTGAGTTCCCAAATCTGACAGGTGGTCAGCCAGCACCCCTCCATCATTACCCGACAGTCCCCTGTGGCTGAAAAACCATTGCCACCTGCTCTCTCTTAGAGAGGCAAAGCCACAGTCACATGCAATTCTGCTAAAATAATTCCACAGCCATCACTGCTGTGGTTTTTTGAAAGCCAAATGGACAGAGTGCTTATTTCGGGAGCAGGAAAGAGTGAATGAGTACCACATTTGTAATTACCTATAGCACACGCTATATATGTATATATATTTTAGATACATGGCTTAGTTTTATAAACCTTACATCGACTTCAGCGAGGCTACTCGGGTGAGTAAGCACTAGTCAGTGGGAGTAAAAGTTCCATAATATCTGGCATATACTGTGTATTTTTGGATTAATAGAGTTGAAATACTGAATTATTTTTAAACTCTAGAAGCTGGACTTCTGGACTTTAACAATCTTCTGTGTGTTCCTAAAGTGACTTGCAACCTGTTAATGTATTGCACCCTATTTAGGTTACTCTGCAGTGTTAGCCCTTTCTGTGCACATTCTGTGTATATATAAAATATACTTCTCTCTATGCACATCACTTTTTATGGAACTGTCTGTGGGAATTCAGGTGTACGGCTGTTGTAAGTCACAGCCACAACAGTATTGATATGCCATTTGCTATACCAGTTTTATGGTTTCTTCCCTGAAATGTAACTGACTGTTAAAGCTAGTTCAATAAAGTTACATGTTGTTAGAATTCTTTGGAGTTGGTTTTTCTTTTATTCTTTTCTTTTTTTTTTTTTTTGCTGTTGAAATTGTACAATAAATACATTATCACGATGTGTAGACTTTTAAAGGCTACCTAGGAGTCACAGTGCTTTGTCTCTCCACTACTTTGTGCTCAAATATCTGGGCTTCAAAGCCCAACTCAGCATCTGTGCACTAGGTATAACCCAAGACCATAAGAATGGCCATAGTGGTGCACCTAGCCCCATATCCTGTATTCTGACAATGGCCAGCGCCAGATGCACCAGAGAGAATGAACAGAACAGGGCAATTTACTGAGTGATCCATCCCATCTATCACTTTCCTAATGATTGCCAACATCCTGGTAGCTTTTTTGACTGCTGGTGCACGATGCACAGACGTTTTCAGAGAACTATCCGCAATGCCTCCAAGCTCTTTCTTGAGTGGTAACAGCCACTTTAGACACCATCATTTTGTATTTATAGACAGGACACCGTGCTGTGGTGTCTGTGGGGGGGATGCAAACGCGGGGTGCCTGTCACAGGTGCCCTGGCTCCGGGACTGCCCCGCGCACCCCACGGGGATGCCCCCAGTGTCCTGCCTCCCCTACACCGAGGGAGGGGGCCAGTGGAGCGTCCCTGGGAAGGAGCCGACGGGGAGGGGATGGGGCAGGGGGAGGATGGATGAGGATGGAGGAGGGGGGACCACGTGCAGGGGGTTGGTGATTTATCCCCCCCCCTTGCCAGGCTGCGGCCTACACGCCCCTCTGAAGCCTGTATGGGAGTAGCCCCGAGTCACGTGAGCCCGAGGCGGGCTCCATCTCTTCCGAAGGGGGCGGGGCCCTCCCCGGAAGTCCCGGGCCCGCGGGCGGAAGCGGAAGGAAGGCGGCGGCGGCGGCGCGGCATGTCGGCGATCGGGGAGCGGGAGCCGGCGGGGGGGCGGCCCCGCCTTCCGGCCCCTCAGCGCCGAGGACGAGGAGCAGCGGCCGGCCGAGATCGAGTCGCTCTGCATGAGCTGCTACCGCAACGTGCGGGGGGGCCGGGCCGGGCCGGGCCGGGCCGGGGGGGGGCGATGAGCGGGGCCGGGCCGGGCCGGGCTGGGCCCGATCAGTGGGGCGGGGAGGAGGGAGCTGGGCCCGGTCAGTGGGGCGGGGAGGAGGGGGCTGGGCCCGGTCAGTGGGGCCGGGGGGGCAATGAGTGGGGCGCCCCTGGAGGTCCATGGTCCCGTGGCTCGGCTCTTTCAGGGGGTGACCCGGCTGCTGCTCACCAAGGTCCCCTTCTTCCGCGAGATCATCGTCAGCTCCTTCGCCTGCGGCAGCTGCGGCTGGTCCAACACCGAGATCCAGTCGGCGGGCCGGATCCAGGAGCAGGGGGTGCGCTACGCCCTGGCGGTGACCGCCAGGCAGGTGAGCCCTGGGCTTGGGCGCGGCCGGCAGGGAGGCAGGGGCTGCGCCAGAGCCTCTGGCATGGTGGAGTCTTCGCGCCGGGCCGGGGGAGAGCAGGAAGCTGCCCTGGCAGTTCTGCGGTGTCCTGGACCCAGTGGCCGTCTGCCTCTTACTGGCCTCGTCTGTGGCCGTAAACACATACCCGTAGAAAAATAGCCACGCTGTCAAAAGCATCCGTTTGGGCGATACACCTGGTTTGACTCCAGGTGCCCAGCGCTGGTGATCTAATAAGGTGCCCCGGGTATGTTGTTGATGGTGGAGACTTTTTCTGGGGCCTCTGGCTATAAAAGCATGAGCACCTACTTACTGCCTGGTCTAGAAGACCCAAGTCTTCTCCTAGTCAAGGCTGTAGCAGGCTCATCCACCTATGTGTTGCCCAGCCACTGAAGGGGAATCAAGTGCTCCACTGAATGAGTAACAGTGCCTGTTGGAATTCAGCGGGTGATTCTGTGTGGTCCACGTCTCTAAAGAGATGCCTCTGCAACCTGACTGAAACTATAGTGGAGGTTGAAGGGGGTGGAATTTCGGTAGGCAGCTTCTAACCAGGACCCTAGGACTGCCAGGGATAAAGCACAGCTGCCAGACTGTAATATGGCAGCAATTCTGCTTCTCTGACTACTGTAAAGTAACTAATAATGCCTTTCAAGAAATACCAGCTGCTCATTAATGGGAGGTGGCCTCTCTCTTGGAAGTATGTCAGTGTAAGATGTCCACTCACAAAACTTGCTAAAACAGGCTATTTTCTGGAGACTGAGCATTTTGGGGAGGGAGAGCCAGTCACTAGATTAGCATTTGCCGTGGCGTGTGGCATCTGTGGTCCAGAATGATTGTTGTTTTTATGCCAGGTCACTGATGCTTTGATATATCTACATTTAAAGGGGGGCAGAGGAGATGGGGATGTCTCGGTGGCAATCATGCAAGTGTAACTTTCGACTGATAGACTTAAGTGTATGGGCACGTAACCGGTGGGAGAGGTAGCCCAGGGTGAGTGAGTGGAAGGTCTGGTTTTGCTGGCCCTGTGTGCGAATGACCCTCAGTTGGGAAGATGCTACCACTTTGTTCCCAATGTGCTTCTCAAGGTTGAATTCATCCTTCTTTGCTCGGCATATGAAGGATTCCTGGCCTGTTGTAGCTTTATTTTTAATCTTTCCTATAAATTGTTCTGTCCAGGATATGAATAGGGAAGTGGTGAAGACAGACTGTGCCATGGCTAGAATCCCAGAGCTAGACTTTGAAATTCCTGCTTTTTCTCAGAAGGGAGGTAGGTATGTGATCTGAGCTCACACGTGGCTTGGGGTGGCTGGCAAGCAGTTTAGCAGTAGTATTGATAAACCAATAACCTTTGGCTACTGGAATAGACAGTTATTCTGTTTCTGACTATGACTTAGTCTGGACAAGGATTTGGATCTTGGGGCATAAACTGATTGATTCACACCAGTACAGCTTCACTGAAATGGGTGCCTGGATGGAGGTGGGTGGATCTAGGCTCTGTAGTATTTTTGTCTTTAAACATGTATTCTTGTACTCTGGACCCCAATTTATCCAGCTGCTAGTCAGTGTCTAGTATGGAGAGCTAGCTCCCCCAAATCCTGCAGTGTCTGGGCAGGGTATCACAGCCTAGCCCTGAGGCTCTTCTTCCCTCAATAATGCTTCCTGTGTAGAAGCAGCTGCCTATAGGAAGTCTGGGCTTCTGTCCACTGACGTGCATGGCGAATCTGGAGGCGGTGCTGTCTGAGCGGGGAAGAGATTAGCAATACCAGGCCAAGAAAAACAGGAGCTGTTCAGAAGTGGTGTTCTCCCATCTGTGGGAATGACCCTTCCGAGGAAGGACTGGTGGGCCAGGAGTGATAAATGCAGAAGACTTAACAACATTGCTCTGGTGTGCTTAATGCTGTGTTTGTGTCTGTTTTCTCCCTCTATCAAGCTCTTACCACTATTGAAGGGATAATTGACAGAGCTGTAGCTGGCCTGGAGCAGGATCAGCCAGTCCGCAGGGTAAGCGGTTTTAAGAAGGAATCTCACAACAGACACTCACTTGCAGACTCTGTTTATTTACAATTTCTGTACCTATCACAGTTGCACATCCCCTGCTAGATGAGCAGCTGGGAACACTTCTTGGCTTGCCAGTATGTGCCCCTGACAGGCCTATCAATAAGGTCTAGGCTGGTTCCAATCTTGGATGTCTCTCCTTTGACAGGCAGCAGACAAAGAAGTGGCAGGAAAAATAGATGAATTTATTGGCAAACTCAAGCACCTGAAGGAAGTGGATTCTTCTTTCACCTTTGTAAGTATGAGCAGTAGGGTGCAGGCATGCATCTGCCCCTCTCTCTTTGGGGGCAAACCAGGGAGGATTCCCAAACACTTTCCTACTCCTTACCTCTTTGACAGATCCTAGATGACCCATCAGGTAACAGCTTCGTGGAGAACCCTCATGCGCCCCAGAAAGATGATGCTCTTGTGGTTACTCATTACAGGAGGACTGCCCAGCAGGACGCTATGCTTGGACTTAAGGTATTATGTCTGGGTAGGGAAGGTGTCTTAAAGTCAGAGAGGTGAGGGGAGGCCTGGCAGATGTATGTTAGCTCTTCCCTCATTCCTGCTTTTCCATCCCTGCCTGCTGACCCACATTCAGCTGCTAGCCTTCCATAGTGGAAAGGCAGGATGCCTTTCAGATCCTGTGCTTTGCCCTCCTTTATATGACAGAGGGGATGCTCTTGAGGCCGCCTTCTCTTCCACCCATCCCCAAAGAGTCTGTTTGGTGATTCATGCACAAGAAGAGGCATGAGCTATATATCTGAGTTGACTGACACTGGTCTCTATTGTGTTCCAGGCAGAGGAAACCGATGAGAAACAAGCTGACTTTGTGGAGGAGCTGAGGAACGAAGTGAGTAATGTTCCTGGTTGGCTGCCTGGCGCCATCTGAGTGGGTTGTAGCTGTGTCCTAATCGCTCTGAGGAGCGCATGGTAGTGGGGACAAATTGCCCCGTTTGCTGGACCAATTTCAAGCTATCATGATCCGGGCCATAAGTATCTAGAGGGAACTGACTTCACGTCTGGCTCCCGGTTACAAGACTCTTTCGAAGCTTGCTCATAGCTTGCTCATAGCGTAACAGATCAGACCCTCAGCCTGTTCTTGTAATGCAGGTATTGCAATTCAACACAAACTGTCCTGAATGTAATGCTCCAGCCAACACCAACATGAAGTTAGTGCGTATCCTTCAGATGTGACTGTATGACAAGGGTACATACTGGCCTCGCTCTCTCTGTGCTGGCAGCCTGGTGCTTTACAGCTCTGCTTTTCTCTGGCAGAATACGAAGTTCTGACCCAGTATAGCAAATCCTGTGTCTCTACAGACCCATCTGCGTGCTGCTTATGGCTTGGAAACAAGCTCATGTTTGAAATCTGATGGCTGATCCCGTTAAAGTGGAACAAAAGGCTGGAAACCTACTAGTGCCTGTGAATGTGACTTTGCATGGGTGTTCAGCATCTGTGTTGGCACTGACCTGCTAATCTCCTTTGGATGCTCTTCTGGAGAAAGCCTTGACCTCGTATGGCATGGCTGACAGGGTGGGGGAGTAGCTTAGTCTTAAAGGAAGCCAAAAGTTCAGTCTTGGAGGTTTCTTATTTCAGACAAACTTCCTTAACTGTCTGTCCCAGAAATCCCACACTTCAAGGAAGTGATCATTATGGCTACAAACTGTGATTCTTGTGGGCACAGGACAAATGAGGTGAGCTGCAAACCTGGCCATGCCTTCTTCCAAACAGGGTCTCCAAAGGGATGGACTCTTCTGTCTGTCCCTTGCCTGCACCCCCGTCTAGCCTAATCTGGCTTCCTAAGTTACATATCGGACAGAGGAGACTGGGGGAGATGGGGTACAACTATTGGACATAGGGTTGTCTTGTCTGATGGCTTATGTCTCAGCACTTTCCTGCCAGGGACTCAGCCACTTGTACTCTCAGGCTGGCCAGGTCCAGGCTGTGTAAAGGCAGGTGCACACGGGAAGATATTTATATCTGATTCCATGGAAAGTTATTAACTTAGTCTGCAGGGAGGATCTGCTTTAAAAAATATTAATCCTTTGACTAACTTCTACACTCCTCCCCCTAACCCCCCCCCCCCCCAAGAGACAGAAAAACAAAAACCTGTCCTAAACCTTTGGTTGAGGCACTGATCCCAGATCTGGCTGGCCCACTGCAGGGTCTTAGATGCTTGAGCAAGACACACAGACCAACTCTTAAGGCCAGTGTAGCGGCTTGAGGGTTAGCGTCTTGAATGCTGTGTCACTTGTAAATTAACTCTACCCCCCTGTCTCTAGGTTAAATCTGGAGGAGCCATAGAAGCACTGGGTACCAGGATCATCCTTCGTATTACACACCCTTCCGACATGACGAGAGATATACTAAAGGTAACCTCTTCCTTCTGATATCTGCCTAGCTCTTCCCTCAGAGGGAAGCTGCTCTCTAAGGAATTGAGCGGACAGCCGTTTTGGGCAACCAGGAACTAAACATCCCCCTTTCTCTGCAGTCAGAGACATGTAGCGTGGAAATTCCAGAGCTGGAGTTCGAGCTTGGCATGGGAGCGCTGGCAGGGAAATTCACCACTCTGGAAGGGCTGCTGAAAGATATCCAAGATCTGGTAAGTGATTCCCTGTTTAGGTGAGGTCTGTACCTGTGGTTGCATTTGGGATAATGGACACCCATGATCTAACTCTGTGCTGGATACCTGAAGCTTCCTGTGGACTTGGATGTGCAGAGCAAGTGCTCAGCACCACTGACCACCCTGTTACACTGCAGCCTTCACTCACCTTGCCTGGAGGAGTGCCAGGAGATAGGGGACCACACCAACCACTCACAGTGGCTTGCAGGTTCCTCTGGGGTGGTTCTTCCAGAATTCCTATTCCTGCCCTTCTCCATGTTTCACAGCGACCATTCTTGTAGACCCTGCTCCCTCTAGAGCCAGTCAGTGCCATCCTGCATGAATCAGAGGGTTACTTGGGAGCGGCAGCAATCACCTCTTCCCTAGGCTTTGGCTGTGCTGCCAACCCAGGATCTCTCCCTCTAAACAACTGAGGGTAGCTCTGATGTGGCATCTGATGGGATGTGGCCTTCTGTGTACTGGGAGTTGGGCTACAGAACTGCATTTGAGGTCATATTGGATGCAACTGAGAGTGTCCCTCTAGCTCCTGGATCAAGTTCTGAAAAGAAAAGCATTTGTAACCTGTACACACTGAGATCATGCTGTACAGGGCCTCTTGCTGCAGATACTGACTTATGGTGCCTGCCTCTGAGCCGAGCTGGAGGACTTGGCCAATGTAAAGGTAGGAATGAGCCCTTCGTCTCTAAAGGAAATGAGCTTTCAAAAGCCTATCATGGGCTGCCTAGACTAGATCAGCATGCTGTCGTAGAAGGCTGCTGACTCCTGTTAACTTGTGCCCTCCTGTTCTCCAGAATACAATAGGCTGGGCCTGGTCCATGTGTAGGTACCACTAGATGTTCCACAAGAGTGACTCAGTGCAGCAGTACGACAAAGCCTCTTTCCTGTTGCAGGTGGTGAAAAACCCCTTCACTCTGGGCGACAGCTCTACTCCAGGCCGAGTGGAGAAGCTCCGTGAGTTTGGCAGAAAGGTGCATCAGGTTAGTACCTTTTTGACGTCCTGTTCAAATCGAACCTGGCAAATGACTGACATGGTCAGATGCATTCTTCAGTAGCATTGCTGCAAGTCTGAAAGCATGACTTTTTTTGTGGAATCTCTGCAGGCAATGCAAGTTTCTCTCTGCATTACCCTGCCATCCTGTCCACCCTCCTATCTTCCACCAATTTCCTGTGTAGTCATGCTATAAGCCTTTTGCATGGAGGGGGTTTGTGGCTCCTCTTTCATGATCACTGATGTTGCTCCATATATTGTTAGACAGGGAGCACCTCCTAACACAACCTGCTTACATCGAAGGAAGGCAGCACTCCTGAAGCTTGCCCTGACTTCAAACCATCACACAAGCTAGACTAAAGACATTCAGTGCCCCTTCTCTGGGCCACCGAAGTGCTGGATGGAGCGTTGACACTGAAATGACACAAACCTGCCATGCTGCAAATTAGTCCAGGCCAAAAGGGTCTTAACTTTCCATGTGCATTGAGCTGATACTCTGTGGCACCTCCTTGCCCATAGGTTCCTCAACTCAGCTACATATAACTATGTACATCATGGACTTAGATCAAATCACTAGCTGTATTCCGGTAGCAGCAGGTTCAGAAAAGTAATAAGGCTTTGGCTCCCTCTCCCAGCATGCAATGATCTAACTGAAGTGAAGAAAGAGCACTGCGTGCTTGGGAGATGGAGCCATAGCTGTATTAGATCACTGTTTCCTTGCCCCTTGTTGGCAGCTCGGAGAAGCTGCACCTCTGAAAGCCTGTGACAATCTGCAGATAGTACGTTTCTTGAACATCATGTACAGAGGGGTTGGGACACGAGCTCTTACTTCGCTACACAAGACTAGTCAAACCTTCAAATGGTGCCACAAGTCAGGCTATGATGAGGGATGAGATGGCACAGCACTACTGTCATGCTGCTTCCTATGCCTGGAACTGCGTCCTGCACCCTCACCTGTCCAGTCTTGAGTGAATGCTGTTATGCACAGGAAAGGTTCCAGCTGTCTGTAAATCACAGCATTTGTACAGAGCTGTATAACCCTTCTGTAGCTCTTGAGGTAGCATTCTTGCAAGGGCGAGTGTGCTGTTGACAAAATGCACCAGAGACCTGATTGACCATTGCTCAAATGGAGCATGTGGGGTCCTGGCAGCTCTTTAGTAGAAGTTGCTGAAGATCTGCCTCTCTTTTCTCAGATTCTGGAGGGTCACATGGAGGCTCATTTCATTCTGGATGATCCGGCAGGCAACAGTTACCTTCAGGTAGAGTATGGAGCACTTGCAATGAGACTTCCCAGTGGGGTCCTCTGCATTTATAGTCATTAAGTAATCCACAGATGCACCTCTCCTGAGCTCTTCAAAACAACTAAGGAACCACTTTGGTGGTGGACTGAGGGGAAAGAGAATTGGTTTGTTTCACTCCCTTGCCCATGTACCTTGACTTCTGTTGGCTACATTCCAGATGGCGATCCATTAAGGAGAGGTGGTAGGGGAAAAAATCAGATGCATGGTTTTTCAGGGGCCTGAAAGTTAGGACCCTGGAGTCTTTTTCTCTGAATTGTTTGAGCTTGGGCAAGTCATTCTGATCTCACTGCCTCATGTAACTCGTTTCAAAAAGGGGCTAATACTTGCCTTCCTAAAGGAGTGTGAGGCTCAACTATTGTCTGTAAACACTTTATGATCCTTGGCTGAAACTTGCAGGAGAAGTGGTGTTGGGGGGTGGATGTGAGGGGCTAGGCTCTGACCATACTGAAGCACAACTAACTTTCGCTCTTTCTCTTTAAACCAAAGAATATATATGCTCCAGAAGAAGACCCAGAGCTAAAAGTAGAGCACTACAGACGCACGTTTGCACAGAATGAGGAGCTGGGCCTCAATGACATGAGAACAGAGGGCTATGAAAGTGGGCCAGCCTCAGACTGGTAGCAGCACATGGATGGGTGGAAAAACGAACTCTATTAAGTTATTACTATTGTAATAGGGCTAATGAAAGGGCCTGTTTGCACGTGAGGCAAGCTCTTTCTTTTTGGGGGGGACAGTTGGAGGACACGCTTCCTTAATTGGACTTTTGGAAGTTAGGCGCTGTGCCGACCTTAAAGTCCAACGTGCGGTGTTTGCTAAGGACCTTATTTTGGAGGTTTAGATTGCATAAAGACAGAATAAAGAGTCTGTTTGTTTGCCCAGGCTTCAGGTGTTTTCTCTCTTCCTCCCCAGCCCTGTAATGCAGGCAGGGGATGCCTCGAACCTGGGGCCAGGCTGTGGGTGTGAGACCGCGAGTGGCAGTGGGCTCCGCAGCCAGGGGGGCTCAGCTACACTTGAACGGCCCCCCCCCTGCCCCGCAGCCGGTGTTGCTGCGGCCCAGGCTCAGGGGGCTGTGCACGTGGGGCAGGGCCCCAGCTGCGGGACGCCCCCAGGAGCGAGTGGGGGGTGAGCGCTGCGGGAGGGGGAGGAACCGGCCAATGCGGAGTCACTCCGCTTTGCCCCAGGGTGCGGTGCTGCCGTGTAGACACAGCTCCGCGCTCTCACGGCGCGGCAGGGCGGGAGCGGCCCCGGTTGGTCTCTGGGTCTCGCCCCCTCCCCTGCAGTCGCCGGCCGCGACTCCGCTCGGTGGGCGGGGCTCCGCCCCCTCCCCTTCCGCCGGAAGCGCCCGTCTCACGTGGGAGGGGGAGCGGCCGGCGGCCAGTCCGCTTCCGGTGCGCGCCGCGCGCGGCGTTTTGTCCCCGTCGCCGACCCGTCGCCGCGCCGCGATGGCGGCCCCGGGGCTGTCCAAGGCCCAGTACCTGCGGCGCTACCTGGGCGCGGCCGGGCCGGAGCGGGGCCGGCGCAAGCGCAGGAAGAAACCGCCGGGGAGCAGCGGCAGGGGGTGAGCGGCCGGGCCCCGCTGCGGGGGGGGTTCGCCGGGGGCCCCGGGCAGCGGGGTCCGACTCCTCCAGCGACCGGGCCGGGCCCGCACCGGCGGGGGGGTGGGTGTGAGACGGGTGGGGGAGGGGCGGGGTGTGAGGGGGCGGGGGGGTGGGTGTGAGACGGGGGGAGGGGCGGGGTGTGAGGGGGCGAGGGTGGGGGAGGGGCGGGGGTGGGGTGTGAGACGGGAGAGGGTGGGGGAGGGGCGGGGTGTGAGCGTGAGACGGGGCGAGGGGCGGGGGGTGTGACTGTGAGGGGGCTGGGTGTCCACACACTTTTCAGGCAGCAGCTGGAAGCAGCCAGCACCGAGCCACAAGCTGGTGCCCAGGTCCCTCCACCCTAGCTCAGCCAGGCCTGTGCACAGCTGGGGGAGGGAGACACCCCCACAGCAGCCGGCGCTGCCTGCATGCTTGCCGTAGGGGAGCAGGATTGACTCCCTCCAAGCTCTCCCACAGCCTCGCCTCCCGCAGATCCCGGAACTGACCCTGTAGTCCAGGCGGGCGCTGGCATGCTGAGGTGGGCTGTAGCTGTCAGCCTTCCACGCGGGGGGTTTGAAGGAAGAGGGGCGCACGCCTGTGTAGCTGGAGTGAGGCAGGGCAGTGCAGCAGAGTTCAGAAGAGTGAGCGGAGCGGTCAGGGTGGGCATTGTGGCCTAGCCCCCAGACCCTAATAACAGACCACCAATTTAAATATATTATAAATATCTTTGGATGTTTTTCTACATTTTTTAATATATTGATTTCAAGTGCTCACTTCATATTATTTTTGATTACATAATTCTACATTTGTAAGTTGCACTTTCATGATAAAGACATTGCAGGACAGTACTTGTATGAGGTGAGTTGAGAAATACTATTTCTTTTCTTTATCCTTTTTACAGCACAAATATCTGTAATAAAAATAATAATGGAAAGCGAGCACTGTACACTTTGTATTACATGTAATATGGCAGACAGCGTCTACACTGACGCTTTGTTGCTGTAACTTGGCCGCAAAAAGCTCCATGCTTCTCGTCAAGGTGGTTTTATTTTGTTGGCAAGGAAGGGGAGTTTTGTCAGTGGGAGGAGCATTGTAGTGTGTACACCACCACTGTTTTATTGCCAAAAGCTGACTTTGACAAAACTCTGTCGTGTAGACCAGCCCATAGATTCTAGGAACTCAGTCTATTTAGTTTAACAAAGAGGAGGTTAAGGGATGACTTGGTTACAGTCTGTAAGAACCTACATGGGGAATAAATTTGTGATAATGGGCTCTTCAATCTGGTAGAGAAAGGTAGCACACAATGCTATGGCTGGAAGAGGAATTTAGACAATTTTAAACAGGAAATAAGGTCTAAATTTTTTAAGAGTGAGACTAATTACCCATTGGAACAAGTTACCAAGGGCCGTGGTGCTTTTTCCATCTTGGACAATTTTTAAATCAAGATTGGATGAGTTTCTAAAAGATCTCTGGGAATTCTTGTGAGGCTGTTCCCTGGCCTGTGTTATACAGGAGGTCAGCCTAGATGATCACAATGGTCCCTTCTGGCCAGGGTGGATAGATTTAAAATCAAGGTCCTTAAACTTTTTTAAAACAAATTTTCAAATGTTATTAACAGACACACACTACACGTAGGCTGTCCTTCCCATACACTGTATCTAGCAGCCTTTCACCAATGTCTGCTCTACCAGGTGGAGCATAGCCTGGTCCTAAGTACTCAACCATGTCAATGAAGTGTTTCTTGTTAACAATGCGAAAAGGAGAATTTGTGGCATAAATTAACCGAGCAATCTTTTCATCTGTGGTGTCTTGTTGGTATTTGCTGGTCCTTACCACAAACCCATCCATGGTGGTTTTACTGGATGATTGAAATCTTTTGCTAGCTACTGATACTTTGTCATCTGAAATACATTTAGTTGCAGCTCTGCTGCTAAAAGTACCAACCGATGACTCTGAAGTTGTTGCATATAGAGAGTCACAGTCAGTCTCTTCTGCTTAAAGGGGATCCTGAAACAAAATTCAAAAATGATTTTGAATAGTCGTTCTCAATTCTTCTCATTTTATTATTCAATTAATCACTTACACATTTTTCAGCAAGGATGCAGATCCAATTCCAAATTCCCAAAAAAAGCTAAGACTGACTGCACTTAGAGTGCACTTAATTTTGGAGTAAGCCCCATAGAGCTCACTGGCACTTCTGTTTTTTGAGAAAACAAGAATAGGATGGGGTTCCCTTGGGAATGCTGAGTTATGCTGAAATAAAATAGGGAATAGAATTACGGCATCACGATTACGGTCTGTAGCCATGACGTTCCAAAATAAGTGGCATGTATTATGTAATATAAAATCAGAAAATGACACCCAGTGGCAACTGGCAAGTCTAGATCTCTTATTGCAGCTTTCTGTACCGTATACTTGGGAGATAGATTGTAAACCTAGTTAACTAATTAAACAAGCCATAAGGATTAGTTAAGCTAAGCTTTTTTTCTAGCAACATCCAGCATAGCAAACAGCTTGGGAATTGACTTGTTAAACCATACTTATACTAAAAGGCATAGAGAGAGTCTTGAAGAATGATGCATTGCAAAGTGAATTATTTGAGTTACTAACCAGCTGATCCACATTGTTCTTCAGACATATCCAAATCTTCATCCACATCATTTTCTGCCAATAAACAGTTTTCATTATGATGTTTCATTCTTGCAGCTAGGTCCTGCATCTCCTTCTTGCACTGTTTACACTTGACACGTTTTCTTTTTTTATTCAGGGAAGGAATTTCTTCAAAATATTCCCAGATACAGTCTCGCTGCTGCCCAGAAGCCATGACAGTTTTTCTGTGGCAAAAGTGTGGGGGAATATAGCAAACTGTGTGTGTACTGAATAATGTCTTCCCTTTTTTTTCCAGTCCACTCCACTGTTCCTTTCTACTCTGCCTCTGTCCTTTGCCTCTCTTTCTTTAAGACAATGTCTTAACTAATTCCTCTGCGTTGCTTGGCCCAGCTCCACCACCGCATAAGCACAGAACAACAACAATCCTATCCAGCCTATGTCTTTCTTTGCACATGTGACTTTACTCTGCTGAGAAACAGAAACTGAAAGCCCAGAACATTCAGGAAGGAAGAGTTGGTAGTTAGGCTGGACAGACTAGAGCCATTAATTCATTTTTATAAGACTGTAAGTGTAGGTTTAGCATGTTCGTGATGAGATTTAATTGTAACTGTTATTTTTAAATGAGAGAGAAATTTAAACGAGAGAAATTTTAGTGTTTTATTGATGATGATTTTAAAAAAAATCAAAAAAATCTGATTTAAATAAAAAAAATCTGATTTTTTTTTTATTTTTTTAAAAAAGATTGATTTTTATCCATCTTGCTTCTAGCCTTAGAATCTGAGACTGCCCCCCCACCCTTAAAGATTTCCAAGTAACTTCTTAACCAGGGGGGCTCTCCAGGTACCTCCTCTACTCTGAGCATCCCACCCTCAGTGTGTGTTGCGGGACTGAGGATTGCGTAGCTTCTTTTCTTGCTCCCCCTGCTCTGTTCATTGGGTACGGGGAGAGATTGGTCGACAGCATCACCCCAGGCGGCTGATTGGGGGAGTTGCTGTCACCACAGTGGACCGTGGGGTGCCAGTAACAACTGCTGTGGCTCTGTCTTGCCAGTGGTCCTCCCTTTGCTACCACCTGAGTTGGATATGTTGGACACAAATGCCCCCTATTGCTTCATTCATCGACTTTGTATTCCCCTGCCCCATGGTCATTTCCTAATGCTGCGGCCTTTCTCTCCCTTGTCTCCAGGATGCGAATAGTGGATGATGATTTGAGCTGGAATAGCATTTCTATTGCACAAGAGAAAGAGGAGGAGGAAGAGGATGAAGGGGATATGCCTGTGGTGGGTATTCAAGGGTTTGGAGGCTTGTGTTATCAGAAACCAAATTATTAATTTTATTCAGCACCCTTTCAGACTCCTTGCTATCACCATGGGGAAAACATTTGCCAAGCACTGCCCCAGGGGATTGGCTGCCCATGCAATTGGACAAAGTGAGTAACTTGTCTGGTTTAACTGTAGACAGAACTCATTAGCACCCTAGAAAGGATAATACTTTGCATTCAGATATTTTATATTTGCATTGCAGTTGATTTAGAGGCTTAAATTAGATTAGAGCCTCTTTGTGCTAGACCTTGTACACTATCGGCAAAGGGAGCATTTGGTAAACTATTAGGGGTAAGGACTGTTGTTATTACCTCTCTGTTGAATTTAAAAAAGCCTAACAAAACATTATAGCAAAGGGAGAGAGCAGCTGACGCTGCAGTGCTGCTGTTCTGTAAAGGGTTTTCAGAAACAGGAAGTAAAATTGACCAATAGCATAAGTGGGTACAACTCTGAGGCTGTAATCAGTGACAGATTTGTTCTGGCTGCACAAAGGTTGTTTTATATGACAAGTCCAATAGAGAATGCAGGATGCCCAGTGTGAAGGTCTCAAAGTGCTTTACAGTTACTAATTATGCTTCATGACTCTTGTCTCTCTTTGGGGTAGTTGCTTCCTAGAGCATGTTCTCCTATGCTTTGTCTAGTTCAGGTTCCAATGACATAATGTAAGTAGAGAGACTGTAACTAGTAACTTTTACTAGTATGCTATTGAATTAACTGTGATATTTTAAAAAGTCTTTATTTGAGTTACTAGCAGCACCTGAGATGCTGAAAGATTTTTAAAAAATCCAACTTTTCACTTTATGATGTTTGCGTTTCGCTTCAGTGAAATTAGGCCGATCAGTTTCACTTACTGCTTCTTCTGCACTAGGCCATCTTCAATGTCTTGTGAACACAGAGCGTTTTGATCTAAAGCTTTCTTTCAAACAAACAAAACAAAGAATTTCTCATTGGAATTGATAGAAATGTTTTCAGGATTTTTAAATAGTTTTTTGCTAATTCCTGTTTTTGAGCCAAATCTAAATTTCGAGCTTAGACTGCTTGGAATGGTGGGCCTTTAGAGATGGATTTTTAAATGAAAAAGAAGTAAGTGGAGAGCTATTGCAAAACAAAAGCAACAGGTGAGAGAAATATTCCGAAAAGTTTTAAAACAATCACTTTTAATGAAATCAGATAAGCCTGTGCCATTGATGTTCTGAGCTAAACTTCGCATCTTAAGTAGTAAGGGATGTGTTTTGTTCTGAAGCTACAGAGAACTAATCCAGAGATTAATACAGACTTTAGCAGTATTAAATATTTTGATGTTGGTGTATAAGAAGTCTGTGTAGCAGATTAATGGAGGTTTACAGGTATTCCACATTAGTTGCCTGAGTGTGTTTATTTTTGAGAGTAGAAAATTTCCTTGGTTGTAACTCCGCTACTTTTCTTTCAGGTGGCAGAGTTTATTGATGAGCGTCCAGAAGAAGTGAAACGGATGGAAGAATTCCGGACAAATAATAAATGGAAACTTTTAGGAGGTAACTTTAGAGTCACGGTTGTGGTTGTTTTAACACCAGCAAAGTACTCAGTGTGGTAAAATACTCAAAAATATAGTAGGTCCTTGTTCCAAAAATTTACACCCTAACGATAGATATGTAGAAGATAGGAAACACTGGGTAACCCAGAGATGGAGAGGGCTTAGGTTTATAGTGTTTTCATTCCACATTTAAATACGTATGTCTTATGGACCTCTCAGAAGAGAAGAGCTTTCAAGAGGGACTTGACCAAGAGAGGAGGTTTGGTTTGGAAGAGATGTTCCACAGGAAAGGGGCAACATGGGAAGTTGCATGTGGAGAGTGATAGAAGGAAATGAACAAGAGGTTCAGGACTGGCATTGTACAGAGAACAGAGGGGTTGATGGGATACAATAGGACACAGTTTGAGATAAAGCCAATAGCTTCAGCTTGACTTCAGCAAGCAGATGCCGTGCAATTGTCAGGTCATCTTGATGAACTGAGGGTGAAGGTGGATGTAGTTGTGATCTATAGAAGATGTGAGGGCAGGTGTCCTCTTAGTTGATTGCAGGGAACCTTGTCTGACTTCACCTAGGGGCCATGTCTGGGCTAACTTTTCATCCCCGTCTCCTGAGTGATGCGCCTCTGCAAGCTGAAAAATGAAACACAAAGAGAAAAAGCATGTAAAACGTCCAGTACCCCATAAGTCCTGAGATATTCTGTCATTGTGTGGAGGAATCTAATTGATTTTTTTTTTTAAATTAAGATCAGAATGAAGATTCACAAAGCTCAGACCTTTCTCTAGCGGCCAAGTCTACAGTGAGGTATGGGGCTTTTCCTGGGCTTGTCGTTGCCTGGTTCTTTTTTATTTTGTATGGAACTTTGTTTTCAGTGCTGCCCGTTTTATCCCAGGTACCTTTTATCTCAAGGTATTTTACAATTAAACTTTGTGACATTTCTATGATCTAGGTAAGGGATATATAAGGGTTGCTTTACTCACTGCTAAAATTCATTTATGTCAGCGGAGAAAGCAGCAGCTGTGTAATACGGTGTACACAAACAATATACAACACTTTAATACTGGAATCAAATGTTTATTCCATAGTCATTTAAACGTGGGGAAAATGTGGGTGATTGTGCTGCTGAGCAAAGCTGTAATGTGGTGAGGACAGTAGGGTTCCCTCCTGTTTTCATAACTGCCGTGGGATTTTTAAATTTTTGCATGACTCCTGGAAACATTCAGACTTCCCATAAAATCTGTTTCAGCCCCTTCCACTCTTCAGTGTCATGTTGGTCACTAAAGTGATTCTGGTAGAACCTAAAGGTTTGTCTATACTAGAAGCGCTACAGCAGCGCATTTGGGTGAAGCTGCTCTATGCCGATGGGAGAAGTTCTCCCGCCAACATTACACTGTCAACATCTGCATTTATGTGGGTGTAACTTATACCACTTGGGGGTGGTTTATTCACACCCCCTGCTTGATGTACCTTACGCTGACATAAGCCGTAATATAGATACAGCGTCAGCATGAACCAGGCTAGAGCGCAAAGGACCCAGGTATAGGAGCCCTTCTGAGGTTTGTGGAGTGGTAGTGACAGATCAGAGATGACAAGTTCAAGCATTAATCTACAAACATCCATCTGTGAAACTCAGACCTACACGTGAATTGTTAAGCAGAGCTTCATTCAGGAGGGCCACTAACACCCTTTAAACCCTGCTGGCTGCTTTACAAGCCTCTTGTTTTATTTTTATTTCCAGTTCAGAAACCACAAAACCAAAGAAAATTAAACACTCGCCTGAGGCATCACCCCCCAGGAGAGGTCGTCATGACTCGCCTGAGTTTTCTCCACCCAGGAAGCAGCGCCATGACTCTTCAGATGAGTCCCCGCCCCGGAGGGGCCGGCGCGACTCCCCGGACCTGTCCCCGC